>OZ014485.1:15244068-15533309 GCA_963965965.1 Trididemnum nubilum | reverse complement strand
CCATTGTAAATTTTAGGATGGTTCCAAATTATTGATGTGGTTAAAGAAGATGATTAAGAATTTTTCTCGCTAATTACAAATATGTCATCAACGTAGCGTAGCCAAAGTCTGGGGGGGGGGGTGAGCAAAGGTTTCGATCGCTCTGGTCTCCACATCCTCCAAGACTAAATTAGCCACAACAACTGAGACTGGAGTGCCCATGGCAGTACCAAAAATTTGTTTAAACATTGTTTTTTCGAAAAGTTAAGTAAATTGCCTCCAAACAAATTTGTAAACCATTGCAAACATCATTTACAGACCATTTTGTAAGCTCATTTAGATTCTGAAGTTTATGGAGTCTTTCCTGGGCTACCTTTATAGCAAGATCTACTGGTATTTTGGTAAATAATGATATCACGTCAAACGAAACCAAAATTTCCGTTTCCTCAATTTTAATTGTAGTGACTGATTTAACAAATTCTTCAGAGTTTTTCACATGATGTTCACTTAATCCAGTTAATGTCCTTAAAATGGGTTCCAATTCTTTTGATAATGCGTACGTTGGTGACCCTAAAAAAGAAACAATCGGTCGTAATGGAATGTTTGCTTTGTGGATTTTCGGCAAACCATAAAGTCTAGGAGAGCTTGCGTCTGAACTTTTCAGTCGATGAGTCGTTGTTGGGGATATTTTATCCTCTTCACGTAATTGCGATACAAACTGGTTTACCACTCTTTCGTTTTTTTTTGGTTGGATCGCGTTTAAGCTCGACATGTGTGGTTGTATCCTTTAGCATAGTCATAAGTTTATCGTCATACTCATCGCGACCAACAACGACAGTTGTATTGCGTTTGTCAGCCTTTACTATGACGATGTCTTCTCGCTTTTTTAGGCTTTACTATGACGATGTCTTCTCGCTTTTAGAATTTCAAATTCTAAAATTTGGCTAATTTAGTCTTGGAGGATGTGGAGACCAGAGCGATCGAAACCTTTGCTCACCCCCCCCCCCCCCCCCCCCCCAGACTTTGGCTACGCTACGTTGATGACATATTTGTAATTAGCGAGAAAAATTCTTAATCATCTTCTTTAACCACATCAATAATTTGGAACCATCCTAAAATTTACAATGGAAACCAAAAACAATTGTCAATTACCTTTTTTGGATACTCTCATTCAACGTTCTAAGAATGGCGAATTGAGTTCTTCCATTTTTCGCAAACCTACCCACCCATACAGATCGTTACCTAAAGTTTAGATCCGACCACCCCCTCCGACCTAAACGAGCTGTGTTTGACTCACTCATGCATCGAGCAGTCACTTTACCAAGCCATAAACTTGAAAAGCGGAAAGAAATAAAATACATAAAAACCGCCTTGAAGAAAAACTCGCATCCTTCACGGATTCTTTGTTCCCGAAAGAACACCAAAGCTGAAATTACAGATTCACCTCACAATAACAAAGGATATGTCATAATTCCCTATTTTCCTGGCTTGTCAGAAAAAATTAGACGAACTTTGATTCCACATGGCGTGAAAACCATCATGAAACCAGGAACAAAATTGGGACAGATCCTATCATCTCACAAGAACAAAATTCAATCCAATAAACGGCAAGGCGCAATCTACCAAATTCCATGCAAAGACTGTAATATGGTTTACATAGGAGAAACTAAACGAGCATTCGAAACCAGAAAAAAAGAACATATTAGAGATATCAGAAACGCTCAGTCAAAACCCGCAAATATCAAAGATAACACCACAGCACTTTGCAAACACGCCATTAACTTGCACCACGATATTGACTGGAACAATAGCCAAATTTTAGGATTTGAAACTGATTATAGAAAACGCCTATTTATTGAATCATTTTTTATTAACAACGTTCCAAATACAATGAATGATAAAAAATCTATTTCATTGCCATCTATGTACTTTAAATTGGAAAAATAATACATCATTTCGTTTTAAAAAATTGATCTTTGTGAGTTTAGAACCCGGTTTTCATGTTTGTTTCCATTTGCTCATTTATTGAAATTGTTATCATAGTATTTCAGATACATGGAAGTTACATAGCAGACTTGAATCATGATAAAAATATTTCAGATACCGATTTGGTCCTAATTCGTTCATTCACCTGCTTTTTTACACAGTGTTATTGCTCATTCTTGTGACACGTGATTACGTCATTTGTTGATTGCCTTGTTTCCATTTGCATTTTAACTCATTTTAGACCTTTCAGCCCTGATGAAAGCAGTGAGTTTACTGTTGAAACGTTGGCTGTTTTTAAGTTTTTTATATTTGAAATTAGCCTTGACACCAGCAGAACAATAAAATACAGATCTACATCATAGCTGGTGACAAAGAATATGTTCAACTTATGATACAAGTTTTTTACACAAAAGCACCCTAAAGGTTATCTCTCTTCTGCCCACGCAACTCGCTGCATGCGGTCATGCAACGAATAATTTCGTTTTTCAAGCGCATTGAAAAACAAAAAAACGAAAGCAGCCAGACCTATTTGTGTTTGCCTGTAGAGTTGCTATTGTTGTTGTGCAGTGTTTCGTTTTTTTTGTTAGTTGGTGTGCAAATTGAAACAGTTATGAATCAGTGTTCTTCTTTTAACCAAGCACATTTGCTGCTCTTATTAGTATGAGAAGGCGCAAACTCGTCGATTAAATGTTTAAGTGATAAATCGATCGACTGATTGAGTAGGAGTAGGTTATAGACAGTTTTTTGTTGATCGAGTGTCCTCTTGGACCGCGCCTCGGAGCCGACCTTGGTACCGGAATGAGGAACAAAATTATAGACTTTATTTTTTATGTTTAGTTCCTGCTTGAAATGTTGTTTTACTCTCAGCAGACACCCCGAATGATCCCGATTCGGTGGTGAAGCAAATTGTAGAGTTTGTGTGATGATAAGTGATAAATACAGCTGATAACGACAAGTGATAAATTGGCTGCAGCACAAGCAGCATCAAATATCGAACTGCTTATTTGATAGGTACAGCATCGGCGAGATGTTGGCAGCCATGCAGCCGGAGGAAGCTGCTGACGTAAAGCACTTCGGTCCGCCCTTGGACTTCTCGTTCAAAGAACTTCGTAAAATGTCAGGTGATGGTCTAAAGGATTTTTTGGTCGCAATTGAATTTTAGAAGTCCTTAAAAAATTTCTTGTATTTTGAAGCAATTTAAGAGAATAAAAACTGTCGGCAGCGTGGCCGAGTGGGTAACGGCGTCGTTTTAACGACGACCCTGATCGAATGGTCTGGGTTCAACCCGCACCCTGGTTACGTTGTTGTGTCCTTGGATAAGACGCTTTACGATGATATTCTCTGCTTGGTGGCTTCGAACAAGCAGCAAATTCAGTGGACAAGAATTCGAAGAAATCCACAGGAACATTGGATTATCGGAAATTCCTAAGCAGGTGCGGATTCCTCCAATCATGAAGTAGTCGTTGTAATGAAAAGTGCGCGGATCGTCCAATAAGTTAGCGTCTGGCGCTGTCCGGTGACAGGAGGATAAATATGCGCTACAACAACAACAACAACTGCATGCAGTTGAAATGTAAAAACTTCAACCCTTTCCCCACACTTACTTGTAAAATCCAAAACATGTTGTAAACAGTTTAGTTAGCTTATTTAAGTAACTCAGTCGAAGGGGTTTCAAACCTACAACAAATTGCAATAAGTACAGGTTTCACAGTTAAGCTACACGCCTGCTGGCCTGTGAAAAAAAATTGGCTTTAACTTCAACCTATGGTAAATTTTTATTTCTTCTGTCTAATTCTTAGCCGCAGATTTGAAAAGATTAGCATTTTTTTGCCATTGTCCTTTTGGATATTACAACCAAAATTTTGTTTAGATTTCGGCAATTTTTATGCTTCAATGTATTTCGATGTTTGAAAGTATCAGCAACTTTGCAGCATCAATTGACATATTTAAAGTATTTTATTTGACAGTAAAACATATTGTAATAAAAATCGAACGTTTTCGGCCTAAAGCAGTTAAGCCCTCTTCAGGATAACATATCTGAATAAAAATAATTTTACATATGGTTATAGGTAATTACAAGGCAATTATTACAATTAAAATTAGTTTATGATGTAATACTACCAAAACTCACAAAATTTTTTAGTGAGTTAATTCATAACAATTTAGCAATGCAGCAGTAAGCAGGGGTATTTTTGTGGCTAGTTAAAAGTCAGACAATCAAGAAAAATGAAGCGAAAAATGGCAAGACAAACAAGTTTCAGGTAAGAACTGAACAATAATGCGTACCAGAAAAACACTAAAAAATACTAAGTAAAAATGATGCCCCTTTAGCGTATAACTGTTTGTTCAACTTTGGATTCAGCTTTTTAATTAATAAAGCTCCTTGAATTTTAGTATCATATTCAGTGACACACTTTTTAAGAATTTTGAAAGATTCCACTGAATGTTTCATGGAAGAGCATTTGTCACAATCGTATAAATGGTCTTTGATAGCACTTTTTGTATTGATATCAGCTAGATTTAGATGCTCCCGTGCTCGAGTTCCAAGGTGTCGCGAACTCATGCCCACATAGGACAAATTCGTATCACACGAACATAAAAATTGATATACGACATTGGAGCTCAGAGTGATGGGAGTAGCTGACTTCAGCTGAAAATAACGGCCAACTTTGTATGTTGTATAAATTGCACAAATCTCAACGCCAAATTTGCATTTAACCAGCTCAGAAAGTTGTTTAACGAATCGCTTAGAAGCTGCACCAACGTAAGGGACCTTAACAAAATGTTTATCACTGTCATCATTACACTTGGTAGTAACACATGAAAGTGAATCAAGAAACTGCTTTAATATTTTATTAAAGAAATTATTAGTGTAATTATTAGCAAGAAATAGTGATCGTAATATATTGACTTCCGCAAAAAATAAATTATCGTTAGAGCAAATCAATTTAGCACGGTGTAGCATACACATAATGAGACCAGATTTCCACTTTAAAGGACAGATAGCATCAAAATTCAAAAATAGGCCAGTGCTAGTTGGCTTTCGCCATACCCAAGTATCTACGTCCTGCTCATTAACTTCAATATCCACATCCAAAAATTGCAAGGTGTGTGCAGACTTTTCTACAGTAAACTGTAAATTTTTATGTTTATTTAAATTTTTATGTTTAAACTGTAAAAATTCCCCCAAAATCTTTTTCTTTTTATGTTGAGTATTAAGTATGCTTAAAAAAGAATCACATTTCTTCTCATCATCGAAAACAGCAAACACATCGTCCACGTAACGAAGATACATTTTAGGATGACTTGAAGATGGCTGTTTAAAAATAACTGTCTCCAAATGGCCAAGAAAGAAATTTGCCAGTGTGCATCCCAGGGGAGAGCCCATTGCAACCCCGTCGATTTGCTTGTATAATTTATTGTTATATAAAAACATTCCTTGAGTCGCAAGATGCATTAATTTAATGAAAATTTCTCTTTTAATCGGTGGTTGGTCTTTACGTTCCGGAGAAAAAATGTAATCGGCAATGATATCGATGGTGTAATTTAAAGGGACGTTGGTAAAAAGTGACTTAGCATCAAAGCTTACCAAAAATTGATTCGAGGTAAATGAAAAATCTTTGATATGGGTTAAGAAATCATCTGTAGAATTTATCACATTTTTGTTAGGGATATAAGGCTTTATAATTGTGTCTAGGAATTTTGCTAGTTTATACTCGGGTGTCCCGATCATAGAAACTACTGGTCTTGCTGGATTGTCTTCCTTGTGAATTTTGATAAGTCAATACAATTTCCCAGGAGTACTGCCTGACGGTATAAGATTTTTAACTGTTTCTTCGCCGAATTCTTTTAAGTATTTTCTGATGTAGTACGCAATGGATCTCTCTTTAGTTATAATGGGGTGGTTAGATTGATTTTCCGTGTTAATTTCCACAAATTTAGAAGTATCTTTCACAATCACATCTAATTTAGCAAAATAATCTTCAGAATTTAACACAGCTACACCTTTACCTTTGTCGAATTTGCACATTTTAATTTTTGGGTTATGAGACAGAGAACTAAGAGTATTTCGATGTATTTTAGAAAGTGTTAGAATTTCATAAATATGTTTATTGTTCAAAACTTCAGTTGCAATGAGTTTTTTTAGTTTGTGCAAAAACACATCAATGGCTCTGCTAAGTATGTGGATTCTGTGTTTCTTTTAGTTGGGAAAAACTGACTTCCCCCAAAATTGCTAAAGGAAGAAAATTGTGGGCAGGTGGACAGCCTACATTTGGGAAACGAAATCAATGAGTAATGATCAAAGATATTTTGGAAAAAGATGATATTTTCTCTTGTTTTTATTTAAAATTCATACTTTTTAAAGTGTTTTCACTCAAGATGACGACAATAATATATGAATCAAAAAAACTTTGCTTCTTTTTCTTTTCGTAGAGAAAAAACAACCAAATTTTGTAGTGAGGAATCAACACCGATGGTTACGATGCATTATTGCGTACTTGCAGATGTGTCACGAACAGCGCCTCGAGAAGGACCGCATGCCTATGTCGCGATTGTTGTTGCTCCACCAAGTGATGATCCGATCCATAGCGTCACTCCCAGTGCAGCGAAGCAAGAAAAGCCTGACGAATCGCTGAAGCAACCGGTCAAATATTGCAGGTGTTGCGGTTCTCCTTGGGCCACTTTTTGCTCTGCGCTGAGGCGGGGGAGTTTAGGGGGTGAAGCATTCAACTAGGGTTATGTGCCAAAGATAGAAGCATCTAAAACATATATTCTAATTTCAGCTTTCTATGACCTATCGTTTCTGAGATATTTTTTGTTTGATACTTTAGGAGATCTTCCAACCATGTTGCCAGTCAAAATCTAATTTCCTGGGAATTGCGATAACCAACACCAAGTACGCATAATTGGTAAAAGTATTTCTTCATGACCACTTCGTACTACCGATGAGTTTATTTATTGATTTTGACGTTTCGCTTCCCAAACCGGGAAGCTTCTTCAGAACAATTATCGGCAGTGCTACCTTTGCAGTTACAAAAAGATAAATGAGAAAAAATAACAGCAGAAGATAGGTAACAGTAAAAACATACGAACATCACAATAGTTGTACTATTATACCCAAACACATTAAAGTAATGGAACAATAACATTATATAATATTGAAAATTATTTCACTAACAGCGTGAAAAAAGAATATTGAAAAATTATGTCCCTAACAGCGTAAAAAAATTTAATAATATTTATAATAACTAGGCTGCTTCTCTAACAGTGTGAGAAAATATGAAAAGGATCTATTGCAAAGCATTATGTACTAGAAAAGGTTTTTAGCTCCACAGAGATTTATATACGGACGGAACAATTAACCCATCATTGCGACTTAAAACGTTCAATTCCAAAGATTTTTGGTTTATCAAATAACCTTCCGCTATACGACGCTTGTGCCAGTGTGGTTCCCTCCTTAATATTTTAGCATTATCCCAATCTATAAAATGATCATTTTCTGCGACATGCTGACAAAGTGCAGATTTTTTCTGGTCAAAATTCTTCACTGCATCAATATGCTCACGTTTTCTAGTTTCTAAGCTTCGGCCTGTTTCACCGATGTACAGCGCATCGCAGTCACGACAAGATATTTGATAAACAAGGCTCGACTTTTCTTTGTCCAAAACTTTGTCTTTGGGCTTACAAAAAATATTAGACAAGACACAAACAGGCTTCATAACCACCCCCACACCAACTTGCTGCAAAACACGCTTAATAGGCTCGGTGAAATTCTGCACATAGGGAACCACAGCCATGATTTTCGTTAGTTGGGATTCGCTTTCAGAGTGAGTAGGCCGTCGTTTGCGATGAAATCTTGGATATCCATTTGTAATCAAGGTGTTATTGATCGTACGTATTTCATCTTTTTTGAGCTCGTCCTCTTTTATTATGTTCTCAGCTCGAGAGAAAAGTGTTTGGGGAATGCTAAGTTTTTGTTGAAGTATATGGTGGGAGGAAAATATCTACCTTTTTCTACCTACCTTTTTATATATACCTTTTTCCTCCCTACGTTTGCAGATACCTACCTTTTTCCTCCCACCATACCTACCTTTTTCCTGGAGGGAACCACACTGGCACAAGCGTCGTATAGCGGAAGGTTATTTGATAAACCAAAAATCTTTGGAATTGAACGTTTTAAGTCGCAATGATGGGTTAATTGTTCCGTCCGTATATAAATCTCTGTGGAGCTAAAAACCTTTTCTAGTACATAATGCTTTGCAATAGATCCTTTTCATATTTTCTCACACTGTTAGAGAAGCAGCCTAGTTATTATAAATATTATTAAATTTTTTTACGCTGTTAGGGACATAATTTTTCAATATTCTTTTTTCACGCTGTTAGTGAAATAATTTTCAATATTATGTAATGTTATTGTTCCATTACTTTAATGTGTTTGGGTATAATAGTACAACTATTGTGATGTTCGTATGTTTTTACTGTTACCTATCTTCTGCTGTTATTTTTTCTCATTTATCTTTTTGTAACTGCAAAGGTAGCACTGCCGATAATTGTTCTGAAGAAGCTTCCCGGTTTGGGAAGCGAAACGTCAAAATCAATAAATAAACTCATCGGTAGTACGAAGTGGTTATGAATAACTATCCCGATGAACGCAACGCGTCCGTTATTTTCAAAAGTATTTCTGTTGCAACCAGGGATGTGGAAGCGGAAGCTGGAAGTGGTAAAAGGGTGCCGCTTCCGCTTCCTCTTTGACCATTCATATCGAACGTCAAAACTTGAATATGGTGCAAGTTTTTAAAGGATATACGACAAAAAGTGAATGTTTGATCGATCATCATATGCAAAAGAAACATTTTTAAAAGCCTGTGGTTCAATTAGATCCGGGGCATCCCCCACCCTATCAACCCAAAGATGAACCATGTAGTCAACCAACTCATTTTTAGAATTATAAGTCTTCAAAAGTTCTCTACTGTAGTCATAAAATTTAAAGATTTTCTCAAAAATAAAATCAGTATACTGAATGCAATTACATAAATGGTTCTAAATAGTGTTTTTAAGATGATGATTATAACAAAGCTGTTTCATTTTGACTTATCTAGAAAACATTTTGGCAAAAAACGTTGAGATCAAAAAATTGTGATCAAGAATTACGTCATCAAGTGGTGGAAGCGGAAGCGCTAAGGGTGAAAGAGGAAGCGATTTAAAAAATTGCCGCTTCCGCATCCCTGGTTGCAACACTAATTCATGATGAAGCTTTGCTTTCAGGTGCTTTTAAAGAAGTTATGGAAGATGCCTTTAAAATTATTTTAGAAAAAAATGAAATTTCAGTGGCAGCGCTGTTGGGGAGATCTCCTAAATTTTGACATGAAATATCTCAAAAACAATGTCGTAGAAAGCCGAAATTTTGTAAAGATATATCTCTAGTTGGATGCTTTATCCTCTTTAAACTTGCGTTTGTTTGCATACACCAGAGATATCAATACATCCCTGGCATAAATATTGCTATTATAGAACAAGGAGAGCGACATATCAGCTTGAGTTAGAAATGAATAAAAAGGAAAAAGGTTTTGGTCAACTAAATTACAGTAAATTATTTTAAATCAATTTTAAGTACATAGGCGTTGCCAGGATTTTTGATTGGGGGGGAGGGCAAACTACAAATCATATGCAACGACGTTATCAGAAATTTTCGAAATAGAAAATTTTTGAGGGACAAAGACATTGTAGATTAGAAGATCAAAAGCCGTGGCCTGTGTGTTGCCTCACAACCAGAATTTTGCTGCAGGGATAGGGCTTAACCTCCCCAAAAAAGTGCAAATGTGGAAATTGGGAGGCATATTGAGCAGTGTAACTTAAATGTATCATAGACGGGTGTCTGGGGACGAAGCCCCTAGCCGCTGGGCAATTTTTTGTAGTTTTTTGGGAAAACTAACTATTTTACTGCCATTGGATCACAACTCACACGTGTTTATAGCCATTTGAAAGAACTAGGTTTTTAACGTTTGAAAACCAATTAAAAAAATTAAATTTTTCAACCATCCGTTTACTTACAATTTAAGTCCAATACATCTTTAAAATCTTATATTTTGGGGTTAAATTTTGCAAGTAATTTGACCCAGGTAGGGGAAAACAAAGTACATTGCCCCGGGCAATATTTTAGCTGTATAAATAACAATCCAGTCGAAGATTTTCCTTTAAAATTTTTGTTTTGTCATAAAAATAACCAGTTGTTGGAGCACAAGTACGACTAGGGGGCACAGGCCGCTCAATTCAAATTTAATATTTCGTTCAATGAGCACTTCCCCTACCTAATTTTTTTCAAAAGTATTTTGTCGCGTAAAAGATGGTGCGGTGTCTGATTGTTATTTTAAAATCGTACAGTAAATGGTTACGCCTACAAACCATGTTATTGTCCGGGCCGGATTTGCTTTACGCGGGGCCCTTTGCACTTTGGATATTTTCGCAAAATTTTTCTACCAAATACAAGTAAAGACCAAAAAAGTTTCAATATCTGAGCGCGGGGCCCCTTGCTGGTACAGTGCCTTATTATCGTTAATCCGGCCCTGGTTGTTGCATTACATTTATAAAAAGAAGTTACATAGCAGACTTGAAACATAAAGTTTTTTTTCCACGGCTGTGAGGTAGCACTTACCTCACATATCTGCTTTCCCATTAGGCTAGTGTTTCATCAGCATCTGAATTCACACATAGCCATTCCTGGCATCCACCCCGAACCTTCAAACCACACACGAGGGCAATTTCTACACTTGCCATCGTACCCTCTTCTCAGATTACTCTGATCTAAGTCTGACAACAAGGTCACCAGAAAGAGGATTCTCGACCAGTATCACACTGGCACTTCACTTAGCTCAACCGTATTGCGCTAGCATCACTAAGAATGGACATCATATATGCCATCACATTAGCAATTTACCACAATAGTACGCTATATGCATATTTCAAACTTGTTTGTTATCATCAGGCGTACATAACTGTGTAAATGCCTATTACAAATTTTGAACCCCAAAAGCCAAAATTAACCTACTTGTCGGTAACCGGTAAAGCAAATTGCTATATACAATGCCAGTCAACGCCCATACGAATAAATTTTCATTTACTCGTATGTGCTTTGAAAATTCAGACAAGATTAGTGATGCTAGCGCAATGCGGTTGAGCTAAGTGAAGTGCCAGTGTGATACTGGTCGAGAATCCTCTTTCTGGTAACCTTGTTGTCAGACTTAGATCAGAGTAATCTGAGAAGAGGGTACGATGGCAAGTGTAGAAATTGCCCTCGTGTGTGGTTTGAAGGTTCGGGGTGGATGCCAGGATAGGCTATGTGTGAATTCAGATGCTGATGAAACACTAGCCTAATGGGAAAGCAGATATGTGAGGTAAGTGCTACCTCACAGCCGTGGAAAAAAAATTATAAAAAGGTTAGATGAGGGCCTGAAATAGCAACTTTCAATTTCTCCCAGGTTAAACATTTAAATTGATTGGTAAAAATTGAATTGAGGTGGAGCCGGGGGCCCCTGGTCGTCAATGTTGTTGCTAATTATTGTTGTAAGCGAAAAATGCTAAAAGAAACTGAAAGTGAAAAAACAATAGGCTTTTTTGTCACATTTTTGTCGTAAGTGACATTTCAATTGAGGGGGACGGGCCCCTTGCCCCCCCTACCCCGTTGGCTACGCCTATGCCAGGGTAGCTATCGTAATGCAAAAGATAGCTGAGGTCAGTTGTACCATTCAAAATTTGAAGCAGCCGGGTTTTCAACCTGGGCCCACATGAGAAAACTTGTTAGCGAGCTCGTAAAGGTCATTTTCGCCGGCTAAAAGGTGTTAACGAGCAAAAAACTTAATAGAAAAAAAATGCTCTTTCCAACCGTTTTGCCTAACATTCGTTAAAAATACTCGCTCGAAATTCTTTGCAAGATGTTGTGTTAGAACATAATAAATACTTCATTGTGACGTCAGATGCATTTTTACTTCAAAATAATGCGTTCAAGTGTATAGTGTCTGTATGACGGTCTGTACTGCAATCAGAGGTGGAGTCCTCGAGGACGTCCTTGGCCTCGAGGACACATTTTGAAGTCCTTGGCCTTGGCCTCGAAGCCTCAAGTCCTTGGCCTTGGCCTCGAGGCCTCAAGTCCTCGAAAATTGGCCTGTCCTCGGCTCGAGGACAGCACTATTTTTTGAATTGTTAAAATTTTGTGGAGCGCTTGAAAAATTTTTTGGAAAACGTGTTTTCGTGGCGATCGCTTGAAAAATTTATGTGAAGACCTTTTTTTTTTGTTTTTGGAGAGCACTTGCGCTTGTGTCCTTGGTCCTTGGCCTTGGCCTCGAGCATTCCTGTCCTTGGCCTCGAGAGTGTCTGTCCTCGGAAAGGCTGTCCTTGGCCTTGGCCTCGGATGTTTTTTGTGTCCTTGGCCTTGGCCTCGAGCCTTGTGTCCTCGACTCCACCTCTGACTGCAATTGCTATGGAAAACGATACTATGGGCCATGCATAAATATTCTAAGCTTGCAAAATCCTCCATTGATAATAATTAGTTATTGAACAGCAGGGTGATCAAGTTGATAGAGCGTCTGCTACTGAAGCAGTAGACTCGGATGTGATTCCCGGTTAGGTCAAACCAAGGACTATTGAAATTGGTATTTACAGCTTTTTTGCTTGACGTTCAGCAGAGACAGTGTAAAGCCTCCGCCGTGCGTGGTAGACAGGTGGGTAAATGGCAGTTTGACTCGAAAACCGAAAGGTCCCTTTGCAGTCTCCTGGCCAAGGCAACATAGTGAATAAAATGTCATTACAATTACAAATAGTTTAATTTTATTTTGGAATTAACGTAAAGAAAATGAACGACTTTTACCGTGCTACAAAATTTTAAATGACATAAAACGCTCTTGAGGTTGTTGGTGGGTATACTTTTATGTTAAGAGCAAAAATAGGTTTCAAAATTTTTCAAAAGTAAACATGTCGAAGTGCACTCTTCTTTTTTGGAAGCAGTGATTCTAGAGTTGAGACTGGCTGATTTTTTGCCGATTTTCAGCCTCGTTGGGGCTTCCGCGACGCTTCGCTTCGGAAGTCCCAATGTTTTTTCCATGCAAAATTACAAATTCAGCAACAAGAGGTCAAAAACGCTATAATTTTGAAACGGCTAAAGGTACAAACTTGAAATTTAGAACTTACATGGGGCATATATGAATCACTCGTAGTGCAAATTTTGGGGGCAATGGGTCTGGTGATACTGGTTTCCGAGCCAAAAACTGAAATGCCAGTAGGAGGTTTAAACAGCCCTGCTCAAAAACTAATCGTACAAGTAGAATAAAAGTTTAGAAGTTAGAAGCGCCTGGCCATGCAGTTTCAGCTCCCAAAAATAGATTATGACAATTTTGATACTTTTTTTTCTTTCTTTATTTGTTTATTTATTTAAGCAAATTTCTCTATGATTACAAAAACTCCAAAACCACCAAAGCTAGAAACTTGAAATTTGGACATATGATAAGCCTATATATGAAGTTGTGCACCTGCAATTTTGGAGGGGCTACGTCTCGTGGTTTGGGGCATATGCACCCAAAACGTGTGACAGCGAAGTTTATTAAGTGATTTTAGCCACTTTCGCGCGCGTGCTGCCGTGGCCAAGTGGTTAAAGGCCCCAGTGCTTGAAACTAAAGACCTGGGTTCAAGTATGTATTTCACCATCGCTTTTATCAAACCAAGATTATACTGAACCTATTGTATTAATTTTTTTTCGATTAGGAAAAAGTCGCTTAATTAATATTTTTTGTTTTGGCTCTAGATATGATTAGATGGTAATGGGTTTCATTTTCTGTGAAAACGCCTCAAAAATCCTTTTCTTAACACCTTAAGCTAGCGCGCTTGTTTGTTTTTTTTTTTTGTTATCAGTAGAAATTTAAAAGACAAAAATATTTTGACATAGTTTGGGGGTATCAACCCCGGAAACTCCCAAATGGACCTCCAAAAATCAATTTTTTTACAGCTTAAGCATAGGGTGCTACTTTTTTGATATCAGGAGATAATAAATTAACAAATACCTGGGCATAGTTTGGGGGGTACCATCCCATGGAAAACCCCTCAAATGGACCCCGAAAACTCACTTTTTGGACGGTTAAGCTAAAGTGCTAGTTTTTTTTTGGCATCAGTAAATATTTAATCGAAAAATATTTTGCCATAGTTTGGCGGTACCAAACAGAGGTGGAGTCGAGGACATAAGGCTCGAGGCCAAGGCCAAGGACACAAAAAACATCCGAGGCCAAGGCCAAGGACAGCCTTTCCGAGGACAGATCGTCTCGAGACCAAGGACAGGAATGCTCGAGGCCAAGGCCAAGGACCAAGGACACAAGCGCAAATGTTCTCCAAAAAAAAAAGGTCTTCACATAAATTTTTCAAGCGATCTCCACAAAAAAACGTTTACCAAAAAAATTTTTTTCAAGCGCTCCACAAAATTTTAACAATTCAAAAAATAGTGCTGTCCTCGAGCCGAGGACAGGCCAATTTTCGAGGACTTGAGGCCTCGAGGCCAAGGCCAAGGACTTGAGGCTTCGAGGCCAAGGCCAAGGACTTCAAAATGTGTCCTCGAGGCCAATGACGTCCTCGAGGACTCCACCTCTGGTACCAAACACTTGGAAACCCCAAACGGACCACCAAAAATCTTTTTTTTTACGGCTTAAGCTAGGGTGCTGTTTTTTTTTTATATCGGTAGATATTTAACAGACAAATACTTGGACATTGGTTGGGGGTTGATATCAGGAGATATTTACGAGACAAAAAGTTTGACATAGTTTGGGGGTACCACCCCTTTGGAACCTTTCCAAATGGACCCCCAAAATTTAATTATTTTGAACGGCTTGAACTAGAACGCTAGTTTTTTTAATATCAGTAGATATTTAAGCGACAAATTCTCTCAGATAGTCTGGGGGTACCAACCCCCCGGAACCCCTCAAATGGACCTTTACAAAAATCACCTTTTGAAAGCTAAATTTTAACAAAAACTCTGAAACCACCAAAACGAGAAACGCGAAATTTGGAGATTTAAGAACTCTATCTATGAAGCTGTGCACCTACCTTTTTGGAAGTGCTACGTCACGTGGTTTATGGCAGACGCGCCAAAAACTTGGAATAACGAAGTTTAATACATGATTTTAAAAATTGATTTTCGTCATGTATACACATGTGCTGCGCCAGGATGTGAAACCATTGTGATTGAATAGACCTGGGTTCAATTATCGATTTGGCCATCGGTTTTCTCATTCCAAGATCATATTGAATCCAGCACATTTTTTCTTCTGATTAGGACAAAATATATGAAGTTATGCACTTACATTTTTGAAGACGCTTTGTCATGTAGTTTAGGGAAAACGCGCTAAAAACTTGTGATAATGAAGTTTAATACATAATTTCAATAATTGATTTTGTCATGTATACGCATGTGATGCAGTGGCTTAGTGGTTAAAGGCACCACCATATGAAACCATTGTGATTAAATAGACCTGGGTTCAATCATTTAGTTGGCCATCGTTTTTCTCATTCAAAAATCATGTTATATCCAGCACATTTTTTTGATTAGCACAAAAATTTTTAAATATTTTTTTACTTGAGATTAGATATGATCAGAGAGTTTTAGGTTTCATTCTCTGCCAAGACTCCCTGAAATCAATTTTTTACGGCTTGAGCTTGAAAACTCCACAAAAATAAATTTTTTTTAGCAACTTAAGCTAGGATGCTAGTTTTTTTGATATCAGTTAGTAGATAGTTAACAGGCAAATACTTGAACGTAGTTTGGGGGTACCACAGCCCCGAAAATTCCCACGTGAACCCCTCAAAAATCAATTTGTTGAAGTTAAGCTAAGGCTCCAGTTTTTTTTCATCTAGAGATATTTAAGAGACAAAAATGTTTGCCATAGTTTAGGGTACACTCCTTCGGATCCTCCCCAAATTGACCCCCCAAAATAAATTATTTTAAACGGCTTGAACTAGGGCGCTAGTTTTATTTGGATATCAGTAGATATTTAAGAGACAAGTTTTACATAAATTGGGGGTACCAACCTCCAAATACACCTCCCCAAAAATTTGTTTTTGAAAGCTAAGTTTAACAGTTGATTTTACTCAATTGGGTTCATATGCTGAGCTGACATAATGATTAAAAGCGCCTAAGTTTGAAATTGTCGTGATTGAACTGAACTGGGTTCAAATACTTAGTCAGACATCCGTTTTACGCAAACCACAAATGATTTAATTTCAAGTTGTTTTTTTTCAAGACAAAAAATCATTTTGTCTGCATCGCATACGATTGAGTTTTACGTAAATATCGGTAACTTTCAAAGTATGAAGAGGAGAATGATGGTGAAATGGAATTGGCGGAAGTCCCGCATTATTTTTCTCGGGGAAAATGAACATCTAGTTTGTTGTTGATTTTTTCTTAAATTATTAGAGTATCGATGTCATTTTTAGCGACCATGTTTGCATTAGTGTTTAATTTCTAATGCTCTGTCGGCCTAAGTAAAAGCTTTTTTCCAGCTTTGCAGCATCGTAAAATTTTTTGGCACTTGTTCAACTGGAAAAAAGCAAGCTTTTCGAACGACTGCAAAAAAAATCTCAAATAGCGCTCTATACTCTTGGAATAGTTGCAACTTTGCTTGCAAGCAGAAAAAAATCACTAAAATTTTACCGTCTTGAATCGGTACAAAATGTAGTTTCTTTTCTTTAATTTGAATTTTTTTTGGTTTGCTTTTGTTTTTGTTTTTTTGCTGCCGAAGCTAGCATTGTTCTTACTTTGTTTTTAAATTATGAGCAACATCGAGTTTCATATTCTTATAAAATTTTTCTTATCAAAAGAGTGTATTGCTATTTTTGTGGTTAACTGGCGCTACTCTATATTTTTTTATCAGTCGATACAGCGAACGGTTCTCATTGCAACTCGCTTTCTTCTTACAGACTAATAGCAAACATGGAAACCATTTTAAGTAATTTTTAGCAAAAGTTCGCTTTAGTTAGAGTTTTCAACATTTTTCGATTAAATTTTTGACCAAAAAAAATTTTCTCGCACGCTTACAGAGTGCTTCAAAATCTTTGTTAAGTTGGCGAGAAAAATGTGACGGTTTTTTACTCCAGTTGTATCACGCAATCGATCCAAGAAACTTAGCGAGCGAAAATGACGTTACCGCGCTTCCAGAGCTTCAGATGCACGCGCAAAAATAACCTCTGGCCTTTAGTGAGTATTTTGTTCGTTAGCGCCTCTTAAAAAATTCTCGTTATTAGTGCGAGCAAGAAAATTTCTTTAATGTGCGCCCTGGTTTTCTAAACTCATCAACCGGTTGGTGTAAGCCAAAAGTGCAAGATATCTACGCAAGCAATTTTGAGCAACCGGTTCTGTACATTTAGAAACTGGTTTGCACGAACCACTGGCTGGGAGCAATTATAGCCTACTGTACATTCCCCAGCATTTAGATTTCTGCTTTTCAGTAGAGTTAACTTCGGATATAAATGATCCGCCCCGACCAGAAATCCCTTACATCCGAATTTCCCAAATAACTGACTGGCGCTAAGTTCAATCCTATACTCCAAGACCCAAATTCGACACCCTTAGAACCAGTACTTAAATTGTAAAATTTTGCATAGGGGGACGCTTTCGCAGCTTTGACCAAACTTCAGTGGAACTTACATAGAACCGTTCCCGCAATTGTACAAAAACCAAAAACAAAAAAAAGGTCTTCGCCGAAAAATGAAGCGTTTTTTCCCCGAAATCAGGTGAAGACCAAATAAAAAAAAGGTCTTCACCGCAATTTGAGACTATATTCGGCCGGAATTAGTAGGATTTATTCGTGCTGGCTGGCTTTTGTTCGTTTCATCATCCAGCGCTCAAATCTCGATGGGGGGACGTCTAAATCTCAATGGGGGACGCTAAATCTTGATGGGGGGACGCTAACTTTCGATGGGGGGACGCATCCCCCCACGTCCCCCCACAATATAAGTACTGCTTAGAACCATAAGTGGGCATAAGTCCGTTAATCGTTAATCCGTTATTAACGAAGCTAACTTTTTCATTAAGTCGTTAATCCGTTAAAAAGTTTCTTTATGTTAACGGATTAAATTGACTTCCGTGAAGTCGTGTTAACGGACTAAATTAACTTTCGTTAAGTTCTGTTAACTTCCGTTAAAGTTTTTATCGTTAATATCTTGCACCATTCATTCATCGGACCGGTACAAATCAGTTTGCACTTGTAACACCTGTTCGTATTAGCACGAGTTTTATAGAAGAAAGTGAAAAATGGAGCTCTTTTTTGCGGCAAATAATAAGCTGCAGCCTCATAGGTCTATTAATTATCGCTGTTCACAATTTCCAAAAATTTTCCGATCGCAGCTTCGTTGTGCATTTGAATTTATTTTTTTCTTGAAATTAGATTAGACTGTAAAATGTAACTTCCAAAACATAAAAAGACCACCATCGCAATAAATATTTTCTTACAATCAGCTCAACAGCGTCAATACGTGTTCTAGAAGCGAGTGAATAAAACGAAATGTAAATTACAAGCAAAATGTTAACGGATTAACGGACTTCATTAACTTCCGTTAATTAAAGCTGAAAATAACGGATTAACGTTAACGGAGGTGTGAAGTTTGTTAACGGACTAGTGGTTAACGAAGCTAACGTTTTGCATTAACTTGCCCACCTATGCTTAAAACCTTTAATTTTAAACGCTCGCAAAAAACAACCACAGAAAAATCCGCGAAATTGAAACCGGAATTCGCGCAGAAGGGTACGTTGATTCATTGTCAGCAACCTGGCCGGTAGAGCAAAGTCGTTGTTTTTGCAACGACCCTAATTGCATGATCTGCGTTCAACTAGTACCCTGGTCACTTTGTTTCATTCTTGGATTCGACGCTTTACGATGATTATCTCTACTTGGTGGCTTCGAACAAGCAGCAAATTCTGTGGACAAGAATTCGAAGAAATCCACAAACGTTGGATTACTGAGAACTCCTACGTAGGTGCAAAATTACAATGAAATAATTATCACAATGAAAAAGTGTGCGATTCGTCCAATAGTCAGCGTCCGACACTGTCGGGTGGCTAGAGGTCTGTTCCGACTTTTTTGCATAAAGCACACTATATAATAAATTTTGCCGATTTAATTTAATTTCCTTCAAAATCTTCCTCTTGAAGGTCAATACACTTTTCTTAGCGCTTTTCCCACTTCTGGAAAAACTTCTGAAATTGCCCCTCCGGAATGCTCCTTAGCTTCCATGGCGATTTTTGCATGATGTTGTTCCGTGACTAAAACCGCTTTTCTTTAAAAGTTGTTTTCAATTTTGGAAAAAGCCGAAAATCGCATGATGCCAGATCTGGAGAGAAAGGAGTCTGTTGAACAAGCGTCATGCCGTTTTCCGCAAGAAAATTATGAATGACACGTGCAA
Source organism: Trididemnum nubilum (assembly GCA_963965965.1). Lineage (NCBI taxonomy): Eukaryota > Metazoa > Chordata > Ascidiacea > Aplousobranchia > Didemnidae > Trididemnum > Trididemnum nubilum. Next base: position 15,513,917 of record OZ014485.1, on the reverse strand, counting down.
AATGAGCAAGAGCATCGTCATGGTGGAGTAGAAAATTGTTTGCTCTCCACATGTCTGGCTGCTTTTTTTCACAACTGCACGAAGTCGATGTAAAACCCCCAAGTAGTACTCTTTGTTAATTGTTTGTCCTTCTATGGTGCGTTTTCATGGTGCACAATGCCACGAGAATCAAAAAAACTTCTCGAACTCATCCTTCACCTCCTCACTTTAGCTTGTGCATGGCCTACCCGAGCGGGGTTAACTCTCCACTGACTTTCGGCCATTTTCCAAGCATTTAAACTATTCCTTTGTCTGGGTTGGGCTTAAGGCCACATCACCAAACACCTGCTGGATCTTTCGGATTGTTTCAATTTGAGTATCGCCAAGCTTTTGAAAAAACTTGATGCAATACCTTTGTTGCGCCAGAACAATAAAATTTTTCTGAGAAAAAGAAGTTAGATACTTTTTGAACAGACCTCGTATATGCATTTCCGCAACAGCAATTATCAAAACAAAAAATCAATCCTTTGTAACCGACTGAAATTACCGTAGAAGGTAATGATTTGTAGAATATTGTAAAATTTAATTCTGTAAAAGCCTAAGAAAGCCATTTTGCGCTCTTCAAAAGAATTTTATAAAAATTAACGCGACTTATTTTTGTGATAATACATAATAATGTGACTTTCCCGCTTCTTTTTACACGTCTCGGCGAACTACAAAAATATTGAAGATCGAATTATTGACTAAATACGTACTGTGATATGTTCGTTATTTCGATGAATTTGAAACCCCAGACAATTTGGATTGTGATCTTTGCAGCTTCTGCTCACTGTTAGCTTTTAACAGTTGTTCAAGTTTCAAGAAAATTGCAGAATTGTGGTCACTTTTTCCAAACTTTTCAAAGATGCACCTTCTCCTTACGCCGCTGTATTGAATTTTAGCACTGTTTCTGAAAAACATGTTCTCGTTTGTGCTATCATTAAATTGATGACTGGTACCTTGATGCCTCTTATTTACCAGCACTAACAGAAGCACCATACGGAGGTTTTGGTATTTTTTGGCACATTTAGAAAAATGCTGGCAGCTCACTGCTAAACCCGAGGTTTCATGAAAAATTGCATAGCCAATCTTGCTAACAATAATTAAACTGATGAGATCTGCTGGAAAGAGTTATTTTAATTATAACTTAGTCGTCGCAGCAAACTAAATATTAAAAACCTGCAAAATCCTACAGTTTGTTTCATTTGTAAGTATTGGGATCATGAAGAATAATCTTGAGCGGAAGTGAATTAAGCAAAAGTTATAGCGTTAAAAATTTGGTCGGTTTTTGCAGAAATACGTCATGATGACGTAAATGGCAAAAAAGCGGATAGGGACAACCCTATGCTGCCAAAAGCTTCAAACTAAACTACGCATCGGTATATACTGCATGTAAAGAAAAATATATTTCTTACTGAAGCCCGTAAACAAGTTTTCTAACCGGATGAATTATTGCTATGCAGGGGACAACCATAGGTGGGCAAGTTAATGCAAAACGTTAGCTTCGTTAACCACTAGTCCGCTAGCAAACTTCATACCTCCGTTAAAGTTAATTTCAGCTTTAATTAACGGAAGTTAATGAAGTCCGTTAATTCGTTAACATTTTCAGTATAATAACATTTTTTTATTCACTCACTTCCAGAACACGCGTAATCAGTAGCGTAGCAGGGGGCCTGTAGCCCCCCCCATAGGCATGTCGACCAAAATGCAGAATTACCTCGCTTTTAGCTCTTTTGAGACTGTTTTATGCACTGAAATGGATTAAAATAGTGATTTAAAACATCTTTTGGAACATATATTCAGGGGTAGGGGCTAATTTGTCAAAAATAAAACCACAAATACATGAAAACTTTGAAAAATGGCCAAAAATAAGCAATCAAATTTGATCGCTTGTGTAAAAATGCTAAACATAGGTGTCATCAACAAATATACTATAAACTTAATTAGGATTGTGGGGAGGGGGCGGGGCTATTCAGTATTAGTTAATTACCAATCAATCCACTCAAATCTCTTTTCATTAGCCCCCCCATCCCAATTATTTTTCTCTATAAGCTCTGGACGAAATAGATTACTCCATGTGAGTTTTATTGAACAATGCGATTTTATTATTTGCCAACATCTAAATACGAGAATTAAAATTTTGCCATTAGCCACCTCCCAAATATCCCATTTATGCAACCAGTTTAATCATGTTTGCTCTGCCAATTTCAATGCCAAGTTTTAAAAGCATTATTTTTTTATCAAAATAGCCCTAAAATTAAGGTATTTTTGCAAAAACGAGCAAAATTTTCGAGCGCTGGGGGCTCCGCCCCCAGACCCCCAAAACAGCTTCCCCCCCATTGCGAATTTCTGACTACGCGCCTGCGCATAATGACACTGTTGAGCTGATTGTAAGGCAAAATTTATTGCTGTGGTAGTCTTTTGTGTTGTGGAAGTTACATTTTATAGTCTAATCTAATTTCAAAGATAAAAATAGGTTCATATGCAGTAACGAAGCTGCGATCGGAAAATCTTTGGAGGTTACGAACAGCGATAATCAATAGACCTATGAGGCTGCAGCTGATTATTTGCCTCAAAAAGAGCTCCTTTCTTCGCTTTTTCTTCTATAACACTCGTGCTAATACGCAATAAGTGTTACAAGTGCAAATTGGTTTGTACTGGTACGATGAATGAATTGCGCAAGAAATTAACGATGAAAAACTTATGTTAACGCAACTTAACGTAAGTTAATCAACCATTGTCGTTAAGTTAACGGGTATTTTAAAGGAAGTTATTTTAGTCCGTTAATACAAAAAAACTTTTTAACGGATGAACGAGTTTATGAAAAAGTTAGCTTCGTTATTAACGATTAACGGACTTGTGCCCACCTATGGCGACAATGTTATATCTCGTATTATCGCAGTCGTTATATACATAGTCTGGAAGGCGTGTGAAAAAGGTTGTGTCGTTGTCTGCTCATGAGCGCCGGTTAGCGGAAAAGTTTAATTGGGAATTGCAAAATGAAGTTTGCAGATACCTACCACCATAAGTGGGCAAGTTAATGCAAAACGTTAGCTTCGTTAACCACTAGTCCGTTAACAAACTTTACTCCTCCGTTAACGTTAATCCGTTATTTTCAGCTTTAATTAACGGAAGTTAATAAAGTCCGTTAATCCGTTAACATTTTGCGTGTAATTTACATTTCGTTTTATTCTCTCGCTTCTAGAACACGTATTGATGCTGTTGAGCTGATTGCAAGGAAATATTTATTGCGATGGTGGTCTTTTTGTGTTTTGAAAGTAACAGTTTACAGTCTAATCTAATTTCAAGATAAAAACAAGTTCAAATGCACAACGAAGCTGCAAGATATTAACGAGAAAAACCTTAACGGAAGTTAACAGAACTTAACGGAAGTTCCTTTAGTCCGTAAACAGCACTTAACGGAAGTTAATTTAGTCCGTTAACATGAAAAAACTTTTTAACGAATTAACGAGTTAATGAAAAAGTTAGCTTCGTTATTAACGGATTAACGATTAACGGATTTGTGCCCACCTATGCCTACCACAGTAGTCGTTCGTAAAATACTACAAGACCGACTAAGAAAAAAGTTTTTGAAACGATAGTATTTTAAATTATTGCTTTAGTGAGTTGACTAAGCTGTATGAGTGTCATAATATAAAAAATGTTGTGAAACTGAAAGTTTTCATCTGAAGCAATGTAGTTTTTCATCAATTTTGTCGAAGTCTTGGCGCAAATTAGGCCAGTTCAAACTCCGATTTACTGGTTTAAGTATTTGTGTACTTAGCTATATAATGGCCTGATGAAACTTCCGATGTTTATGGGTAATTTTAGTTCATATGAAGTTGTGACAACTGACAATCTAATGCAGTTTTATCAAGACCAGAATTAAAGGCGGTGAATCATCCAGCCAATTCCGGTGGTTTACAATAGCTAAAACTGAACTATAATTTTTGATATTTTTTGTTTTAATTTTGGGACTGCGGTTGCAAAGATATTCAACAACTACAAAAAGATGTCCCCCAAAAAAAAGTTTTTGGAAACTCTGAGTTTTGTTCTTCCCGCCAAAACCACAGTAGGCCTAATAGTTTAGAGAACTATGGTAGGCCCAATAGTTTAGATATAGTTTATTTCTAATATAGATATATTTCTAAATAGTTTAGGCTCAATTAGGCCTAACTATCTCTAAACTATTAGGCCTAATAGTTTAGAGATAGTTAGGCTAATAGTTTAGTAAGATTACAGTAGGCCTAATAGTTTAGAGAACTGTGGTTTTGGCGGGAAGAAAAAAACTCAGAGTTTCCAAATACTTTTTTTCGGGGGACATCTTTTTGTATTTGCTGAATGTTTTTGTAACCGCAGCCCCAAAATTAAAACAAAAAATATGAAAAATTATAGTTAAATTTTAGCTATTGTAAACCACCGGAATGGGCTGGATGATTCACCTCCTTTAAGCTTTTTGAACTGTTCAAGTAAGAATTTACCAGTACAGTTCTAGACTAGGAACAAGTTTATTTATTGGTGTAAATCAAATGTAAAGATGACCAAAACTTTCTGCCGTAAGACAACTAGAATTATCATGATAAAAAGTTTTAATTATCAGAGGTGGAGTCCTCGAGGACGTCCTTGGCCTCGAGGACACATTTTGAAGTCCTTGGCCTCGAAGGTCAAGTCCTTGGCCTTGGCCTCGAAGCCTCAAGTCCTCGAAAATTTGTGGAAATCGCTTGAAAAATTTTTGTGAAGACCTTTTTTTTTTTTTGGAGAGCACTTGCGCTTGTGTCCTTGGTCCTTGGCCTTGGCCTCGAGCATTCTTGTCCTTGGCCTCGAGAGTGTCTGTCCTCGGAAAGGCTGTCCTTGGCCTTGGCCTCGGATGTTTTTTGTGTCCTTGGCCTTGGCCTCGAGCCTTGTGTCCTCGACTCCATCTCTGTTAATTATGCCATAGGCCAGTCAGAAATGAAAAGCTTTTATCCCCTAGAAAGTTTAGTGTCTATGCTGTCTATAATAGCCTAGACAACTTCCCATGGCTGTCGATCATGCTTCATGCAGCAATTTCATTTTAGAATTCATTCTTTAGACTAGCCTATGCTGCAAATACATTATTTATTTATTTGTATGATGCATTACTAATTGTATAAGCCTAATGAAAAATATTAGCTTTAGAATTTTTATGTTGTTTGACTTGTTCAGAAGCCTAATTGGAAAACCTGCCTGTTGTGATGTATTGCAGTTGTTGCTGCAGAGTTTATATTTGATATGTTGATAATGAGAAAAATCGTTAACTTTAATTTCATGAAAACATGAATAACCGTAAATCAAGAAGCTATTCGGCGAAAGACAAACTATGAGCAAACAGTCAGTCACAACTCAGTTAACGGTAAGTGACTAGATTTACAGCAACGCTTTTGGTACTTAATACGGCAGACGGAGTATGTTACATTTTCCAGTTAGAAATGTGTTTAAGTGGCTGTGATTTTTAATTGCATCGAGTGTCATTTCTACTGAGCTCAGTGTAATTTGGATTCGCAGCTACTTTGAAAAGTCAACATGCGATCAAGAAGAATCGATATGCAAGACAAGGCTACGCACAAAAACCATTTCAGTACAGTTCAAGTGCAGTTAGTAGTGCGCTACAAAGTAATGGGGAAGTTGGTAGCATGCAAAAATATTGTTGTAGCTTAATTTTGGCTTTAACTATAGTTATCTGCTTGACTAGAACAATAGTAACTCATTTCAGGTCTGATGGCCTGTACTGCAATAATTTAAGTAAGACAACAGTTGGAAAAGAAAGATAGAGGTGGAATATTGTAACGTGGAATATTAATTTCCGATCATATTAATTTTAACATGCAATATTAATTTCCGATCATAAATTCGGTTACGATTACACGATATCAATTTCTGTTGGCAAACACTGTTTTGGTTATGCGATGTTGATTTACAAGTGAAAACATCAAATGTGATGTTGATTTCTGGTAACGAGGGTCTGACATTTCTATCTTGACCAGATGACTCTTACATCGATGAAAGTCGAAAGCAGCTCTATACGCATCAGATATTGAGGGTTGAAAATTCCACAACCTCTCACATACTGACTTGTACAGCAACTTTGTATGGTAATTGCCGCTGCAACAAATTCTGACTTTATTTGCATAGCCGATACTGTTTTTTCTTGCAATACCATTATCCAACATGTTTGATGTCTTTCCACTGACACAAAATGAAGTTTCACCAGTAATATTTCATGCTGCTATTAAGTTGCGAATGACAGCTTATCATTTCTGAAAAACAAATATTTAATTGAAATTTTAACATAAAGTTGTTTTTCTAGGTTAGACCAACAGGATCAAGATAAAATTGGCAAAATCATTTGCAAAAAAAATTGCATATCAAGAAAGACATTGTTTATTTTTTATGTTTCAACCAAAATCTGGTACTTAGGTCAACACAAAATATTACTGTATTTTAAAGGCGGTGAATCATCCAGCCAATTTTGGTGGTTTACAATAGCTGAAATTGAATTATAGTTTTTGATATTTTTTGTTTTAATTTTAGGGGTGCGGTTGCAAAGATATTCAACAACTACAAAAAAATATCCCCCGAAAAAAGTTTTTGGAAACTCTGAGTTTTGTTCTTCCCGTCAAAACCACAGTAAGCCTAATGGTTTAGAGAACTGTGGTTTTGGGGGAAGAATAAAACTCAAAGTTTCCAAAAACTTTTTTCGGGGGATATCTTTTTGTATTTGTTAAATATCTTTGCAACTGCAACCTCAAAATTAAACAAAAAATATTAAAAATATAGTTCAATTTTAGTTATTGTAAACCACCGGAACTGGTAGGATGATTCGCCGCCTTAAAAGGTGTCTGACCATAAGAGGCTTTCCAGGATTTTGGTCTTGAGAAGCAACTTAATGAATATGAGACTAGATAAGTGAAATCTGAAATGATGTAAAAATAAAAAATTAGTTTTGTATTTGAGTGCTACAAAATCTTTTGGTAGCAGCTAATAAACGTAGCTTAGTTAACCTAACAAGTGTAATCAAATATGTTCTGAATCTAAGTCAAAATAAAGTACTGCAAAATTTAATAGTGTCTGACCATAAGAGTCTTCCCAGGATTTTGGTCTTTAGAATCAACTTTTTAAATAAGGGATTTTAGGTAATGAAATCTGTACGTAATGATGTAGAAAGAAAAGGGCAGACAGATTTGAGTTATTAACTATAATATTTTTTGGTAGCAGCTAATAAGCGTAGCCTAGCTAACTAACCTACAGCAATAAGTGTAATCAAATATGTTCTAAAGTTATATGATCTTAATTCACGATCGATCTGATCAGTTGACAAGTGATGCTTACATTGACAAGAAATAAAATACAGAATATATAGGTCTGTTAAAAAATTGTCAAAACATTGTTAAAAAGTTGTTAAAACAGTCTTAACTATTATTTTTTTAGAGCAAATGTTTTTGGCTAGCCTATTAATTTAGCAAAACTAGGCATCAGAGGTGGAGTCGAGGACACAAGGCTCGAGGCCGAGGCCAAGACCAAGGACACAAAAAAAATCCGAGGCCAAGGCCAAGGACAGCCTTTCCGAGGACAGACACTCTCGAGGCCAAGGACAGGAATGCTCGAGGCCAAGGACCAAGGACACAAGCTCAAGTGCTCACCAAAAAAAAAAAAAAAAAGGTCTTCACAAAAATTTTTCAGGCGATCTCCAAAAAAAAAAGGTCTTCTTAAAAATTTTTCAAGCGATCTCCACAAAAAAACGTTTTCCAAAAAAATTTTTTTCAAGCGCTCCACAAAATTTTAACAATTCAAAAAATAGTGCTGTCCTCGAGCCGAGAACAGGCCAATTTTCGAAGACTTGAGGCCTCGAGCCCAAGGCCAAGGACTTCAAAATGTGTCCTCGAGGACAAGGACGTCCTCGAGGACTCCACCTCTGCTAGGCATTATTACATAAGTAGGCTACTTTCGCCCGCTACTGGGTGTGACAACTCATTGAAGTAGCTTGAAATATACTTTCATGCTAGTGCCACTTGCAGAAGTACCGATTGTTTCCAAGTAGTCAACTGATGTATTACAAGCAATAATTTAAAAAATATTGTAATTAAAGGTCAATGGCAGTGGCATAACTTGTGATTTGAGCTAAGAACAGAGGAAGGACAAGCTTCACTTGAAATACAGAAGCTTGTTCATGCTTTCTGCAAAATTGGCTTCTGCCAAATATTCATTGCATTTTTTCAGTTGGTATAGCATGCACTCGGGGCCTATAGCGGAGCAACATTTGAGCTGCCAGAAAGGGCATCGTTCCAGTGGTTGAAGGTTAAAGATTTCTGTTTTGATCATACTGATAGGCCGAGGGTAATTTTAATTTGCACGAGCAAAAGCTGTTAATAAACTGCTGTTTCAATTGGCTTTCAACAAACACCTATAGGTAATGGTCAGAGGTGGAGTCGAGGACACAAGGCTCGAGGCCAAGGACACAAAAAAATTTCGAGGCCAAGGACCAATGACACAGACGCAAGTGTTCTCCAAAAAAAGAAAAAGGTCTTCAAAATTTTTTTTCAGGCGATCTCAAAAAAAAGGTCTTCAAAAAATTTTTTCAGGCGAAGAAGGTCTTTAAAAATTTTTTTTCAGGCGATCTCTACTTGAAGAAACCAAAAAAAAGGTCTTTGCAGATTTTCCGCAAGGTTTCTGGCGTTTTCCAACGAAATTTTAACGGTTCAAAAAACTGCTGTCCTCGAGCCGAGGACAGGGCAATTTTCGAGGACTTGAGGCTTCGAGGCCAAAGCCAAGGACTTCCAAATCTGCCCTCGAAGTCAAGGACGTCCTCGAGGACTCCACCTCTGGTAATGGTTCTAAAATGGTCTTGACCTAGCCTATAAAAATTCAAACAAATATAGTTTACATTTTCAAAATTTAGAAGTTCGATAGCTTTAACAAATTTCAACTATTTCCGGTAGGCTACCGGCATGTCATAATTTATAGTGTACCGGTACCCCAAGTTATTACTACCAGCGGTGGAGTCGAGAACACAAGGCTCTAGGCCAAGGCCAAGGACAGCCTTTCCGAGGACAGACCCTCTCGAGACCAAGGACACAATCGCAAGACGTGTTATCCAAAACAAAAAAAAGGTCTTCAAAAAAGTTTTTCAGGCAATCTCCAATTTATAGGCGTAGCCAGAATTTTTGATTGGGGAGGCCTAAACCACAAATCACATGCAATGACGTCATCAAAAATTTGCCTGTTGGCACTTAACCAAGATTTTGCAAAGGGAGAGGGCTTAAACTAATATAGGTGAAAAGTGCAAATACATTACTTTGGAGACGTTTTGAGAAAACCAGTGTTACTCAAATGTATCACAGACGGGGGGTCTGGGGGCGGGGCCCCCAGCCGCCGGAGGCTTTGGAGGTCTGGGGGCGAAGCCCCCAGCTGTTGGGCGATTTTTTGGAAAAAAAAGCTATTTTAATGCCATTGAATCACATTTCGCACATCTTTAGAGCCATTTGAAAGCACTAGATTTTGACATTTGAAAGCCAATTAAAAAAATTAAATTGTTTAATCCTCCTTCTAGTTGCAATTTAAGTCCAAAACACGTTTAACATGTTGCATTTTGGTGTTGAAGTTTAATTGTACGTGATTTGGTCCAGATAGGGGGAAGTACGGTGCATTGTCTCGTGCAACATTTTAGCAGTAAAGGTGAATTTACACAGTATCCGTTTTTCGTACGTTTTCGTCCGTTTTTTTACGTTTTTGCTTTTCCTTGAAAAAGTATGCGCTTCTTTATCCGCATTTTTATAAGTCCATATACGCACGAAGTAGACTGTTATATATAGATAAAAATTTTGTTCAAAAATTTTGTGTATGGACGATAAGAGCGATATTTCGAAATAGAGCTGTACCCGTTTACAAAACAATTTTTTCGGAAAACTTTTGTCCAGTATGTGACTGTCTGGTTAGTGCGGATATGGACACATAGAAATGCGGATGAAAAAGCGCATACTTTGTCAAGGAGAAGCAAAAACGTAAAAAAACGGACAAAAACGTACGAAAAACGTATACTGTGTAAATTCACCTTAAATGAAAACCCACTCGAAGATTTTCCGTAGGGATTTTTGTTTTGTCATGAAAATAACCAGTTATAGAAGTGCATGTTAGGCCAGGGGGCCCAGGCCCCCTCAATTGAAGTTCAACGATTTGTTCAATCAGCATTTTCCATGGCTAATTTTTTTTGAAGTATTTTGTGCGTAAAAACTGGCAAGGTCAAGGTGAATTAATGAATTGTTATTGAAAAATAGTACAATAGATGGTTACGCTTACTAATCATGTTATTGCCGGGCCGGATTTACATCGCGCTGGGCCACTGGCACTTTGGAGATTTTCCAAACATCTTTCTGCCAAATGTAGGAGAAGACCATAAAATGTCTTAAGATTTGAGCGCAGGCCCCTTCGCTGGTACTGCGCCATATTGTAGTAAATCTGGCCCTGGTTAATGCATTACGTTCATAAAAAGGCTAGATGTGATCCTGAGATAGCAACTTTTAGGACGAAAACTATCCATTTCTTCCAGGTTTACGTTTAAATTGGCTGGTAAAAATTGAATTGAGGGAGTCCCGGGGCCCCTGGTCTTCAATATTGTTGTTCGGTATTTGTGTAAGCGAAAAATGCTAAAAAGAAACTGAAACTGCAGAAACAATAGGCGTTTTTGTCACATTTTTGTCATTGGTGAAATTTCAATTGGGGGGAGGCCCGCTTGGCTAAGCCTATGCTCCAATTGCAGAAAACAAAAAAGGTATTTGCAAATTTTCCGCGAGGTTTCTGGCGTTTTCCAACAAAATTTCAACGGTTCAAAAAATAGTGCTGTCCTCGAGCCGAGGACTGGGCAATTTTCGAGGACCTAAGGCTTCGAGGCCAAGGACTTCAAAATGTGTCCTCGAGGCCAAGGACGTTCTCGAGGACTCCACATCTGATTACTACACAATATTCTATAAGCCTAATGCGCTTCATAACGCACACTATAGGCAAAGTTTAGAACAAATTTATGACACAAGTTTACTATTCTATCGAAATTCGCTTCTTATCAACTTTATTTTCATACCCCAAATGCTTTAGCTATGTTGGTTTGAAAGTCAATCCGAAAACAAAATCAGAATGGGCAAATGTTGATTTCTTATCATCTAATCTCCTTAGGCTTTAATTAGATTTATTTTAATCAACTTACTGTACGTTTTAATAAACATAGCCAATTAAAGTTACATTCGCTTTTCATCGCTAACACCAGGTTTAGCTCAAATACTACACGGAAATGTACTAGCTTACCGATACTCAGCAGCAACTAAGAAAAATTAAACTTTTTGCTAACAGTCGCTAGTGACACAACCTTGCAAGCTGAACGCATTGACTTTTCAGACTATGTATATTACGAATATGGTATTATCGTGGTATTATGTTGAACTTTTTTACTTTCAGTAAAGCAGTCCGCTTCAGTAATAATGCGATCCATTCCTTTGATGGATTTTCCCGAGCTCTTCAATCCGTGATCGAAATGCCCGATGCGCTTGAGTGGATCGACCTCTCGTTTAACGAGTTCAACAAAATAAGCGAGGTGAGAGCATAGCTCGTGACTGACAGCGGCGTACGCTTTCAGTCTACTGATGAACTCCAGGTAAAAGTAAAAAGCATGCCAGTGGTACCTAAAAGCCACGTTGGGATTATTGTAATTACATTTTTTCACCAAGTTGCTTTGGCCAGGAGACAGCAAAAGGACCGTTTGGTCTTCTAGTCAAACTGCCAGTCACTTGCCCACCTGTCTACCACACACGGTAGAGGCTTCACACCCTTTTAATGCTGAACGTATTAACAAGGGACTTCGCCACAGCTTATTGCAACTATTTTTAATTAACTTTTTATCTGAGGGTAGTTCAACACATAAGCATAGCCAGAATTTTTGATTGAGGGAGGCCCAAACCACTAATCACATGCAATGACGTCATCAGAAATTTTCAAAAAAGGAACTTTTTGTGGGGCAAAGATATCGTAGAACGGAAGATCTGAAACTGTAGCCTGTTGGCGTTTAACCAGAATTTTGGTAAAGAGAAAGGGCAAAAACTAATAGTTAAAAAGAGCAAATGTCTAACTTAGGAGACGTGTTGAGCTAGTGCACTCAAACGTATCACAGACGGGGGTCTGGGGGCGAAGCCCCCAGCCGCTGGGCGATTTTTGTAGTTTTTGGAAAAAAAGCTATTTTAATCCCATTGGATCACCTTTCCCACGTGTTCACAGCTATTTGAAAGTACTAGATTTTTAACATTTGAAAGCCTATCCAAAAAATTTAACTGTTCAATCCTCCTTTTCCAGCAATTAAAGTCCAAAACACGTTTAAAATCTTGCATTATGGTGTAAAATTTTAATTTTAAGTGATTTGGTCCATGTAAGAGTAAGTAAGACACATTGCCTCTTGCAATACTTTAGCAGTAAATAGTAATCCGCTCGAAGATTTTCCTTCAAGATTTTTGTTTTGTCATGAAGTTAACAGTTATAGGAGTACATGTACGGACAGGGGGCCCAGGCCCCCTTGATTAAAATTAATAATTTGTTTAGTGAGTATTTTCCCTAGCTATTTTTTAAGCAGTTTGTGCGTAAAAACTGGCGAGGTGGAGGTGAATTGCTATTGAAAAGTGGTGCAATAGATGGTTACGCTTACTAAACATGTTATTCCTGGGCCGTATTTACATTGCGCGGGGCCCCTGGCACTTAGGGGATTTTTGCAACATCTTCCTGCCAAATATAAGTGAAGACCAAAAAAAAGTCCTACGATCTGAGGACGGGGCCCTGGCACTGTGCCATATGGCAAATACGGCGCTAGTTATTGCATTACGTTCATGAAAAGTTTAGATGAGGGCCTGAGGTAGCAACTTTTATAAGAAAAATCCTTGATTTCACCCTGGTTATACGTTTAAATTGGTTGGAAAGAATTGAATTAAGGAGGTGCGCCGGCCTCCCTGGTTGTCAGTATTATTTATTGTTAATTACTGTTGTACGCGTGTTCTGTTGTACGCGTGTACTGCTGTACGCGTGTACTGTTGTACGCAAAGATGCTAAAAGAAACTGAAAATGAAAAAACGAGGCTTTTTTGTTAAATTTTTGTCATTGGTTGCATTTCAATTCAGGAGGCCCGGGACCCCTGTGCCATCCCCTTGGCTACGCCTATGATTTTGAGATAAGATCGCGCCCTTAAGTTCTTTCATAAAAAAAAAACATTTAAAGCAAAATTAAAATAACTTTTTTTCCTAAACGTGGAGAACTCGAGTCAAGCCACTTGACAGTTTTTTGAAACCTCCAGGAATTGCATGACATTATTATGGCGTGGACAGGTGGTCGTCATTATTATTACTTACTTTTGTACGCATAAATCCAAAATTAAAGTAACTGCTATTCCGGACAAGGACAACATACTGGCTATGCTCTCATTATAGTCATCATTGATTGTATTTCAATGGGGGTTTGCATTACCGCCTGTGACGTGTTATAATAGCATTAAGATCATCATAACGTTAAACGAGGCCTGGGGTTGCAATTTTTAGCACAAAACTCTTAGATTTCTCACAGGTTTTGCATATAAATTGTTAAAAATTTGAATTACGAAGCCCCGGGACCCTTGGTCATCAGTCAGGGGCCCTAGGGCACCCTGGTTATCAGTTAGGGGCTGCGGGCTCCCTGGTTGTCAGTTAGGGGCCCAAGCGCCCCCGGTTGTAAGTTAGGGGCTCTCTGGTTGTTAGTTAAGGGCCGTAGGGGCTCTTGGTCGTCAATTAGGGGTCCCAGGACCCCATGTTCGTCAGTTAGAGGCCTCGAAGCCCCCGTTTATCAGTTAGGGGCACCGGAGCCTCCTGGTTGTCGGTTAGAGGCCCCCAAGTTGTTGATTTGGAGCCCTGGGGCCCCCTGGTTGTTAGTTAGGGGCCTAGGGCTTCCCTCTGATCGTCGTCCGTAACTGCAGCTAAACATCGCTAGGCTACGCTGTCATAATTTTTTTTATCGTGGGTGGTATTTTAATTGGGAGGCCCGGCCCCCCCCCCCCCCCTTCGCTACGCCTATGGTGCAGCAAATGCGCCATGCTGAGGGGAAAGTTTTCTGCAAACAAGATTTCTTGCTAAAGATACAAGAAGAATAAAAAAACTCCCTGGTGAAACAAAACTCCTGGAATATATATTATGCGGTATAAATTAAAGCCGTGGTTGAAAGGCCTGCCTAGAGTGAGCTAAATCAGTGGCTAAAGTACACCACAAGACAGAAATTAATTTCGTGCGTTTAAAAAACTACTAGCTCAGTGTGCAAAATAAAATACTCAACCACACTGAAAAGTTAAAATTTAAGACTAAAAAATTTTTGGTATTTTATACTATTTCAGAAGTTACATAGTAGATTTTCAACACATATTTTTCACAACTGTGAGTTATAGCACTTTACTCACACCTCTGCTTTCCCATTAGGCTAGTGTTTGATCAGCTTCTTAATGCATAGGCTACGGGTGAATTTAAGCGCTGATGAGGCACTAGCCTAACGGGAAAGCAGATGTATGAGTGAAGTGCTACCTTAGAATTGTAAAAAACTTACATTACTTCATTCTGCAGATTGAAGATATGTTTTAATGACAAAATTAATTTCTGCCCCTAGTGTACTTTAGCCATTGATTTAGCCAGCACTTAAATTGTAGGGGGGTCGCGAGGGTCACGCGTCCCCCCATCGAGATTTAGCGTCTCCCAATCGAGATTTGTGCGCTGGATGATCAGACGAAAAAGAGCCAGCCAGCACGAATAAATCCTTTTATAGTGCCAAATTGCGGCGAAGACCTTTTTTTTTGGTCTTCACCTAATTTCGGGGAAAAACGCTTCAATTTTCGGAGAAGACTTTTTTTTGGTCTTTATTCAATTTCGGCGACGGAGCTACATAATTTTCACTAAAGTACTAAAGTGAATGCCAAATGCGTTTGGTCAAGACTCCAAAAGCGTTCCCCATGCAAAATTTTGCAATTTAAGTACTGAATTTATAGCACACCTTATGCAGGTATTTTACCTTATTTTACACTGGCTAATTTTGTTGCTTCTGTGCATATTTATCCTCCTTACACCGGATAGCATCAGACGTTAACTGCTAGATGATCCGCACTCTCTTTCATTGTGATAACAACTTCTGCTGGGAGGAATCGATACCTGGTTAAAGAATCCCTAGTGATCAAATACTTGTGTGAACTTCTTGGAATTCTTGTCCACCGAATTTGCTGCTTGTTCGAAACCACCAAGCAGAAATTAACGTCTTATCCAAGGTCACAACTACGTGACCAGGGTGCGATTTGAACCCAGATCATACGATCAAGGTCGTCATAAAAACGACGCATTTCACCAATGCACTATACCAGGGGTCGGTAACCTTTTGAACTAGTGGGCCACATTCAGTCCCAATAAGGTTCAAGCGGGCCGCCACCATTCCAGCGGAGCAAAAGAGAGAGGTCTTCGCTCAAAATTCAGGCCCGTTTTTGAACGAATCGATGGCGAAGACCAAAAAAAAAACGATCTTCGCCAGAAAATTCAGGTCTGTTTTCGAACGAATCTATGGTGAAGACCAAAAAAAGGCCTTCACCAGAAATTCAGGCCTTTTTTCGCACGATTCGGTGGCGAAGACCACAAAACAAGTTTTCGCCACGGAAAGTGAACCATTTTGGCGGTTTATTGTTGCATATCTATCATTGAAAAAAGAAAAAAAGGTCGCAGTCCGGATAACAATAAAAGGTCGTGGGCCGGGTAAAATGCCTTGGCGGGCCGTAGGTTGCCGACCCCTGCACTATGCACTGAGGACAGCAGGGGTGCCGAAACCCGGGGGGATGGGGGATATATCCCCCCCAATAATTTGGGTATGGTCTACATCTGCATCCCCCCGAATAACTTGCTCTGGCTTGCATCTGAGCGCAGGTCTCCACTTGAATTCGGAGAATACAAGTGTTCCATTTTTGGTGAAGACCTTTTTTTTTATTTTGGTCTTCACCTGAATTCGGGGAAAAAGTGTTCCATTTTAGATGAAGATCTTTTTTTTTTGGTCTTCACCTGAATTTGGGGAAAAATAGTGTTCCATTTCAGGTGAAGACCTTTTTTTTGCTCTTCACTTAATTTGCTCACCTGAAAAAAATCGTGCTCGAGGCTCATCCCCTTAATGTTGAAAATAAGGCAAAATTGGAGCAAAATTGCAAATTATCCCCCCCCAATGCTCAACAAAGATTTGCACCCCTGGAGGACAGGGCATGGTGTGGAATGGAAGATGACTTTTCCATGTTTCATACTGGCAATTTTCTTCCATTCCATACTAAAAATCTTCGATTCCATATTACATTCCATACTAAAAGTTTCTTCCATATTCCATTCCATTCTTCCATGCCAAAGAACTTTAAGACTGAAAGCAACGCAACTTATAGTCGAGGACACAACCTTCGAGGACAAGGGCTCGAAAAAAATCCGAGACCAAGGACTGACCTTTCGAAAACAGACCCTCTCGAGGACAAGGACAGGAATGGTAGAGGCCAAGGCCTAGGACACAACTTTTCTAAATTATGGTCTGCAAATTTTCTGTTATTTTTTAGCGCAAAAGTGTTTAAGATATTGCATTTGTTTAGTTTTTTATGATAATTCGAAAATAGTAGTGTCTAAAAATAAAAATGTTAAATTTGAAGTTTTACGCGTTAGCAGCAATGTTGATTTTTGGCCATAACTCGTGAATTGGAAATCGGAATAACTAATAACTATAAATTCTTAACTTGGAAATGGTCAATTTTAAGGTCTTAATTTCATCAGTTAGGGCCCCAGTGCAAACGTTCACTAATTGTGTATCCTTACTTTTTAGTAGTTTCTAAAACAAACCGTATTGTTTGGTAAAACGTTCTTTTTCACAGAAATTTCTAAATATTATCAGAGTTTTTAACTATTGCATAGCAGCTGTGATATTATTATCTAAATGTATTGCAAAATACTGTGAATTTGTGTCTTTGAAATGAAATGAGGTACCGTACTTGAAAGCTCAAGTCTTTGGAAAAAATGGGTTCTTGGGGCGAAGAAAAGTCCCCATGCCTCAGTTAAACTATTTAGTAATTTTTTTTTTCAAAAAAATAGCAATTTTTGTGACTTTTAAAGGAGATTACATAATTAAACTTTGAAAAGCAGTTTGAAAAAGAAAATACCGTAAAAGTTAAATTATAGAAAAACTTTAGCTTTCTCACATTTTCCTATTCCTAATTTTAAGCCAATCTTTTTTTTTACCTGCAAAAAGTAACCTGAGAATCCCAGCAGAGCCGTATCATGGAGGAAAGCATTGGAGACATTTGCCCAGGGCCCTCCTTCAAAAGGCCCACAAATTGTAGAAACGTAGAAATTATAAATCATTATTTTTTTGCTAAAAATGCCCAGATTTTTTGCGGGAGTTACACCTTCTCATCTTTATGACTTCGTGTGAAAAATTGATT
Organism: Trididemnum nubilum; assembly: GCA_963965965.1. NCBI lineage: Eukaryota > Metazoa > Chordata > Ascidiacea > Aplousobranchia > Didemnidae > Trididemnum > Trididemnum nubilum. The sequence continues at coordinate 15,496,408 of OZ014485.1, read as the reverse complement.
AGGTGCTACGAGCATTTTTTTAGGCATTCGAACAATTACTGTTATCATAATTATGTTTAATACCACACTCGTTTTTTCCGAAACAATACACTTATTATTTGGGATTCCTAGTGGCAATTTTCAACGCAAAAATCTTTCAGCCAGGGGCGTATTTAGGGGGGGCCATTGGGCCATGGCCCCCCCTTTGGGTCGCCAGGATTGCAAAATTGCATAGAAAAGTGAGCAAAATTGAGGCATGGCCCCCCCCTTTGCAAGTTGGGTATCAGGCTTTGGGCTCGAAATCACCTGATATTGGGCGAAAAATGGGACGAAATTTGAGTGAAGACCTTTTTTTTTTGCTCTTCACTTGATTTTGGGCAAAAAATCGGACGAAACTTGAGTGAAGATCTTTTTTTTTGCTCTTTACCTGATTTTGGGCGAAATATGGGACGAAATTTGAGTGAAGACCTTTTTTTTGTTTTGTTTTTTTTTGCTCTTCACCTGATTTTGGACGAAATATGGGACGAAATTTGAGTGAAGACCTTGTTTTTTTTTTTTTTTTGCTCTTCACCTGATTTTGGGCGAAATATGGGACGAAATTTGAGTGCAGACCTTGTTTTTTTTTTTTGCTCTTCACCTGATTTTGGGCGAAAAATGGGACGAAATTTGAGTGTGACAATTTCAAATTCTGATCTATGTTCCTCTCAAATTTTTTGAAGTTTCTGGCCCTTCTCCCTTTTCAAAATCCTGCGTACACTACTGCTTTCAGCGGATGTGGCTTTTCCCCCAGACCGCTTGCCAGCAGTAATTAGAAAGAGTTGTTCTTTCTCATCTCAAAACAAATTCTTCGCAATATTAGCTCGCGGATTTTCAAAACAATAGCTGCCGTTCTCAAATAACGTTTTGTTAGTTGTACCAGGGCTATATTACATGTAAGATATTTAGTATATCATAGGCCATCACTGGTAAGTGCACTGCATTTCATTATCACGCACATACTTTCTTTTAAATCCACATTCACATAAGCACGATCTCAGACGTAGCCAGGGGGGGGCAGGGGGCCCGTCCCTCTCCCCAATCGAAATGGCAACAACGATAAAAACGTGACAAAAAGCCTATTGTTTCTTCAGTTTCAGTTTTTTTTTTAGCATTTTTACGTAAAACATTACACGCGTAGAACAGTAATTAACAATAATATTGACACACAGGAGGCCCGGGCCTCCTCAATTCAGGTTTTTCCAAGCAATTTATACATAACCCGGGTAAAATTAAGGGTTTTTGGCCTAAAAGTTGCTACCTCAGGCTCTCATTTAACGCTTTTATATACGTAATGCAATAACCAGGGCTGGATTTACTATATGGCACACTGCTAAGTGCCCCGCGCTCAGAAGGTAACCCTTTTTTTGGCTTTCACATATATTTGGCAGGAAGATGTTGCGAAAATCCCCCAAATGCCAGGGGCCCCGCGGAATGCAAATCCGGCCCGAGCAATAACCTGGTTAGTACAGTAGGCGTAACCATCCACTGTAACATTTTTCATTGAACAAATTATTGAATTTGAATTGAGGGGGCCTGGGCCCCCTGGCCGTTCATGTACTTCTGTAACTGGTTATTTTCATCACAAAACAAAAAGCTCTACGTAAAATCTTCGAGTGGATTAATATTTACACTAAAATATTGCGGAAGACGATGTGCCTTACTCCCCCTTACCTGAGCCAAATCACTCCAAAATTTAACTTCAAATTGCAAGATTTTGAACGTGTTTGGACTTAAATTGCAAGTAAAAGAAGGATAGAATAATTTAGTTTTTTTAATGTTAAAAATCTAGTTCTTTCAAAAGGCTTTAGACGCGAGCGAAATATGATCCAATGGCATTAAAATAGCTCTATTTTCCCACAAAATTACAAAAAATTGCCCTTTATTCAATTTCAGTTCCTTTTAGCATTTTCGCGTGCAACAGTAATGAACAATAATATTAATGTTGACGACCTGGGCCTGGCCCCCTCAATTCAAAGTTTTGTCAATCAATTTAAATGTATAACCCGGGAGAAATTCAAGTTTTTTTCATAAAAGTTGCAACCTCTGGCCTGCATCTAACCTTTTTGTAAATTTATTGCAATAGCATGATTAGTAACCATCAATTGTACCAAATCCACCTCCAACTAGCCAGTTTTTACGAGACAAAAAATTAAAAAATAAATAGCTAGGGCAAAAGTTTATTGAAGAAATTATTGAATTTGATTTTGGGGCCCCGGGATCCCTGGTCGTACATGTAATCCTAAAACTGTTTTTTTTTTAATGATAAAACAAAGATCTCCAAGGAAAATCTTCGAGTGAATTATTACTTCTTCTTTTCTTCTTTCTTCATTGCCCGCTTTTCCGTGAGGGAAACCGAACAATTTAATTTTTTCAATTGGCTTTCAAATTTTAAAAGTTTAGCGCTTTCAAATTGCTATGAAAAGTGTGATCCGAATAGCATCAAAATAGATATTTCTTTCAAAAAATTGCAAAAATTTCCAAAAAGTTGCCATAGCCTTCGGTGGCTGTGATACGTTTGAGTTACATTAGTCTCCACAATTTTACACATATTTTGAAAACATTAACTTTAGGTTCAAGTCCTCCCCCCGGTAGCAACATTTTGTTTACGCACCAACCCATGCCCCAAGCTTTTGATCTTCCATCCTAAGGTATTTTGTCCAATAAAAAGTTCCTCCTTTAGAAAATGTTTGATGACGTTATACGTATGGCGGGTGATTTGCGGCTCGGTCCTCCCAATCAGAAATCCCAGCTCCGCATACGCTAGAAGTTCATTAAATTTTTATGCTTGGTTATTTTCCTTTTTAACCAATCAAAAAATAATGCTGTTCTCTAGCCGAGGACAGGAAATTTTCGATGACTTGTAGACTTTGAGGCCAAAGCCAAGTTCTTCAAAATGTGTCCTCGAGGCCAAAGACATCTTTAAGGACACCACCTCTGGTTGTAAGCAACCACTCGCAAAGTTGCGTGTAACATTACAAAGATGTAACGACCGGTATTTGGTATGCACAGGGTTTAATGATTACCATACAAGTTTGCATTTACACCAATTACTAAATTTGGCATAACCAAACTGCTAAAGAACATTCACCGTAACAGAAATACCAAGCTTTAACACCAAAAAAAAGCTACAAACTTAAAGGAGATAAAGCATCCCGCCAATTCCGGTAGGTTACTATAGCTAAAATTGAAATAAAATTTTGAAACTTTCTCTTCTAATTTTGGGGCTGCGTTTGCTGAGACACTCAACAAATACACGACATATCCAAAAAAAAGTTTTTGGAAACCCTACGTTTGTGCTCCCAGCCTGAATTTCCAGAAAGAGGGGGAGGGGAAGAAATGGACTGGTCATGTGATGCTACTGGAATGGTAAATATCAGAGGTGGAGTCCTCGAGGACGTCCTTGGCCTCGAGGACGTCATCGAGGCCACATTTTGAAGTCCTTGGCCTCGAAGGTCAAGTCCTTGGCTTTGGCCTCGAAGCCTCAAGTCCTCGAAAATTGGCCTGTCCTCGGCTCGAGGACAGTACTGTTTTTCGAACCGTTGAAATTTCGTTGGAAAACGCCAGAAACCTCGCGGAAACTTTGCGACCCTTTTTTGTTTTCCTCACTTGGAGCATAGACGTATCCATTAGGGGGGGAAAGGGGTCCACCCCCTCCCCAATTGAAATTTCACCAATGACAAAAATGTGACAAAAAAGCCTTTTGTTTTTTCAGTTTCAGTTTTTTTAGCATTTTTCGCTTACAACAGTAACTAACAACAATATTGAAGACTAGGGGCGCCGGGCCCCCTTGATTCAATTTTTGCCAGCCAATTTAACCGTATAGCCCAGAGGAGATGGAGAGTTTTTGTCCTAAAAATTGCTATCTCAGGCCCACATCTAGCCTTTTTATGAACGTAATGCATTAATCAGGGCCGGATTTGCCATAATATGACGCAATACCAGCTAGGGGCCACGAACTGAAATCATAAGACTTTTTTGGTCTTCACCTATATTAGGCAGAAAGATGTTCCAAAAATCTCCAAAGTGCCTGGGGCTTAACGCGATGTAAATCCGGCCCGGCAATAACATGGTTAGAAGACGTTACCATCTATTGTACCATTTTTCAGTAACAATTCAGTAATTCACCCAGGGGCGCCGAGAGCCGAGGATGGGCCCGGGGACAACTCAAATATTACGCATCCCTGGTTTTGTGCAGTCCAAAACAGGCAAAAAAATGCCACACTTTTCTCCGAATTTTCAAGTGATCTCAAAAAAAAAAAAAAAAAAAGGTCTTCACCGAAATTGAAACGGTTTTTCTGTCCAAATTCGCGTCATCTCCAAAAAAAAAAAAAAAAACAGGTCATCACCGAAATTGAAACAATTTTTCTGTTCAGAAAAAAAGAAAGGTCTTCATCAAAATTGAAACGATTTTTCTGTCCAAAAAAAGAAAAAAAAGGTCTTCGGTGTTTTATTTCGATGGGCCCCTATGAAGTCGATTGGTCCCTCTCGTGGCCCCTTCAAGCCCATGGGCCCCCTAAAATCCATGGGCCCCGGGATTATTGTCCCCGGGATCATTGTCCTCCCCTGCCTCCCCTCTCGGAGACCCTGAACTCGCCCCCTACCTCGCCGGTTTTTACCCACAAAATACTTTTTTTAAAAATTAGCTACGGAAATGCTGATTGAACAAATCATTGAACTTCAATCGAGGGGGCCTGGGCCCCCTGGCGGAACATGTACTCCTATAACTAGTTATTTTCATGAAAAAACAAAAATCTCTGAGGGAAATCTTCGAGTGGATTTTCTTTACTGCTAAAATGTTGCAAGAGACAATGCGCCTTACTTCCCCCTACCTGGACCAAATCACTTACAATTAAAATTTAACTCCAAAATGCAAGATGTTAAACGTGTTTTGGACTTAAATTGCAAGTAAAACGAGGATTAAACAATTTGATTTTTTCAATTGGCTTTCAGATGTCAAAAATCTAGTGCTTTCAAATGGCTCTGAACACTTGCGAAATGTGATTCAATGGCATTAAAATAGCTTTTTTTTTTCTAAAAACTTACAAAAAATCGCCCAACGGCTTGGGCTTCGCCCCCAGACCCCCCGTCTGTAACACGCTTGAGTTACACCAGCTTTCTCAACACGTTCCCAAAGTTAGATATTTTTTCAACTATTAGTTTAGGCCCTCTCCTTTTGCAAAATCCTGGTTAAGTACCAACAGGCAACGATTTCAGATCTTCCATTCTACGAGATCTTTGTCCCACAAAAATTTCCTCTATGGGAAAATTTTGATGAGGTCATTTCATGTGATTTGTGGTTTAGGCTTCCCCCAATTAAAAATTCTGGGTACGCCTATGAATTAGAGACCGCCTGAAAAAAATTTTTGAAGACCTTTTTTTTGGGGGGGAACACTTGCGTCTGTGTCCTTGGTCCTTGGCCTTGAGCATTCCTGTCCTTGGCTCGAGAGGGTCTGTCCTCGAAAAGGCTGTCCTTGACCTTGGCTTTGGCCTCGGATTTTTTTTTGTGTCCTTGGCCTTGGCCTCGAGACTTGTGTCCTCGACTACACCTCTGGTAAATATTATTCAGTCTCTCTTTATCCCTCGAAGTTCAGGCTGAGAGAATAGTTTCCAGGTTACAAAAAACTTTTTAGGGGGCATAACTTTTTGTATTTGTTGAATATCTTAGATTTTTGCAACTGCAGCCCTAAAATGAGGCTAAAAAATTTCAAAAATTATATTTCAATTTTAGCTAGTTTAAACTACTGCAATTGAATGGATGCTTCACCCCCTTTAAATGCTAAAAATAATAAAAAAAATTAGCTCAGACGGAGATGAAACTCCAAATAGCTTTTAATAGCGTAGGTGTTATCATTTCCATTCTTTGAGAAATAGGTAGCCTTGAAAAGGTCTGTTTTAGATTGAGCGTTTTTGTCCAGCTTTCCTTATGAATCTACGCTGGAATGAAGAAAAACTAAAATGCATTGGTATATATAGAGGTTGACTCCATTGAAATGACAATGGGTTGCTATTGTGACGTAAGATGCTGCAAAAATTACCTAAAATAGTATAAAGTTAATGCAAAAACATAAAAAATATGGAATACAATGCATTGAATGCAAAATCACTAGCACACCTAGTGTTTACTGTGATTCTGCAATCGGATATCATTTACTAGAGAATGAAGAATGTGCCAAACATTAAAACGATGCACAGTTTTCCATTTTGCCTAAAGCAAAAGCTTCAGTCCATTTATCCGTTGCGGAAGCAACCTACATCGATTCCTTACAGCCTATTCTTTGCTGTCAAAAAGAATTCGTTTATTCACTCCAAATTTCACATTAATTTTTTGTGTACATTTCCGACTAAAACGAAACAATATTTTCCACCAATCAAATTGTCAAAATGACAAATTTTGACCAATCAAAACACTATATTTTCTATATTTTTGCATTAACTTTATACTATTTTAGGTAATTTTTGCAGCATCTTACGTCACAATTGCAACCCATTGTCATTTCAATGTAGTCAACCTCTATATATACCAATGCATTTTAGTGTTTCTTCATTCCAGCGTTTCTTCATTCGCTTTTTTCGTTTTTTTTTTTTCTTTTTTTCTTAATTTTTTCCAGCGTTTCGTTTTTAGTGTTTCTTCATTCCAGCGTAGATATATGAAAAGAGCTGGACAAAAACGCTCAATCTAAAACATTTTTTTTCAAGGCTACCCATTTCTCAAAGAGTGGAAAGGATAACTCCGACGCTATTAAAAGCTATTTGTTCTGTACCACTAACAAGCTTTTTAAATGCCAAATACGAATTTTCGTGACGATGGAAGAAAAAAAACTTATAATATGGCAAATCATCAATCTCGAAATGAAAAACATGTCAAACCTGTCAAAGCCATCAGCTATAGCATCAAGCCTGCAAATTTCAATGCACTTACTATGATGAAATGCGTGCTGTTTGTGCAATACACACAACCGAAGAACCGCGATTTGTCAAAAAAAAAAAAACGCATATTACTAGATGTTGATTACTTCTATGAGAATATTGTTTATCACTACCCGACATCCGTATATATTTTCCTGCAAGTACCATGAACGAAATCCTGTATGGAATTGGTATGGAAGTATGAAAGATTGTCTTCCATTCCATTCTTGAAATTGTCCATTCCATTTCATTTTGGCATCTTCCATATTCCATACCAAAATTTCCGTTTCACTCCATATATCACGCCCTGCCGAAAGGGGTAAAACTCGTTAACCAGAGGTCATGGCAACATGAAATTAATTATTTGGCATCATACGCTGGTTAGTGATCATCAAATTTTTTTAGAAAATTTGATTTTGAGTTGATTACATCATTACGGTGATGTCACGTCCAATTTTGACAAAAATTGGTTCGGTATTCATATTCATTTCGCAGAAAAAGAGCTCCACAATAAAATTCGGCCTGCGCTACTGATTTGAAATGCTCTATAATACTGGAGCAAAGCAAATTTCTATATCCTTTTACTTGACCAAACGGGAATTGAAATCAACTTACCTAGTGGTGTACCATTTTAGTAACAGACACTCTCTATTCACGCGATCACTGATTGGTTTTTGTTTTATTTTGCGGCAGGTGTTGCTTGAATTTAAGAACTTGAAAGTTCTCTACCTGCACGCAAACTATATTGAAGACATCGCACAGGTTGACAAACTAGCGTCGCTTGCCCAGCTCAAGACGTTAACGTTGCACGGCAACATGATGAACGAAATGAAAGGCTACCGGTAAGTGTTCTGCTTGACGATCGAGTTGAACTGAACTTCGGAAAGAAATAAAATTTTAAGCTTTTATGCCGATTGAAAAATACCTATTTCATCTTTTAATGTTAAACCAATAACATAAAACTAGATGATCCGAAACTGCGCGAATGCGCTCATTTTATTCTCTGCTCGGTCACGCTTGGCTGTAGGCCTCACTCTTCTGCTTTTTTCTGGCACTGGCGATTGGTGCGCAGTTTGAAAAAGGTCAGTTGAAGCGCTAATAATGTGCTTGCAAAGCAATTAACGGTGGTTTGAAGCGAACTAATCTGTATTCATGTTTATGCCATTCGAGTGAAACCGATATCTTGAAAATTGGAGGTCTTTCTACAGGTCTTTGGTAGCCTATTCAGAGTCGGATCGTGTCCGTTCTTAAAGGTTTAAAGGGTGTGAACGAAATAGTGGAAGTCTTACTCATCCGCACCAACATTTTTCATAGGTCATGAGCTTTTGCTGTAGTCACTCGATTGATCATTCGTATGAACCAGGCACTTTGCGTCTGTCTTACCACATCAACGCCTTGTACAGGCGTAGCCATGGGGAGGGGCAAATTGAATTGCCACCAATGATAAAAATAATGACAACAAAGCCTTCTTTCAGCTTAAGTTTATTTTAGCACTTTTGCGTTCAACAGTACAATATTGATATTCAACCAATGTAAATGTATTATCCGGAAGAAAGTCAGGCTTGTTGTCCTAAAAGTTGCAACCTCAGTCCCTCATCTAACTTTTTTGTCAACATAATGCAATAACATGACTCGTAATCATCTATTGTACCAACTTTGAATAACAATCCACCGCCATCTCAGCAGTTTTAACGTGACAAAATACTTTTGAAAAAAAATTAGCTTGGGAAAATGCTTATTGCACAAATTGTTTAATTTGAATTGAGCGTGCCTGGGTCCTGGTCGTTTATGTACTCCTAAAACTGGTTATTTTTATGATAAAACAAAATTCCCTAGGCAAATCTTTGAGTGAATTATTATTTACTAGCTGCTAAAAATATAGCAGGAGGCATTGCATCTTGCTTCACCCTACCTGGACCAAGCCACTTGCAAAATTTAACCTAAAAATGCAAGATTTTATACGTGTTTTATGCAAGTAAATGAAAGATTGAACGATTTAATTTTTTCAGTTGGCTTTCAAGTCTCAAAAGTTTAGTGATTTTAAATGGATCTACAAACGTGCGAAATGTGATCCAAATTGCCTTGGAATTGCAATTTTTTCTAAAACATTACAAAGAATTGCCCAGCGGCGGGGGTCTTTGCCCCCAAACCCTGGTCTGTAATACGTTTAAGTTACACAAGTTTAGGCTACTCGCCATCTCTACTCCCAATTTACAATTTTTTGAAAACTTTTCAAGTTTTGGTTCAAGTCCTGACCCCCTTTAGCAAAATTCTGGTTACATGTTAACCCAGGCTTCTGCTTCTAGCTGATCCTCCATTTTACGGTATCTTTGTCCCATTAGAAATTCCTTTTGAAAAGTTCTGATGACGTCATTGCTTTGCGGTTTGGCTCCCCTAATCAAAAATCCTAGCTACGCCTATGACGCCGAGCACTTTCTTCGGTTCTGTTTGCAAGTCTTTCCTCTGGCTGGGCCTCCATTGCGGGTAGACTGCTTGGCCCTAATGTGAAATATGCGTCAAGTGTCTTTCCCAAGGACACCAAGACGTATTGCAGTCACTAATTCTGAAAAAAAGGTGCGTTGGCGCTTTTTCGCAAGAAGTTGGCAAAATATATGAATCTTCAAAGGTAGAGGGGTTTAAGTAAGACATCAGACGATATTTAGAGTTTTGATCGTATACTGTAGCTGATGATTTATTTTTGCTTAATCTTGCTGTCACGAAACAACGGTGCAGCTGTATATTAGACAAAACCGCATCTGGTTTGGAGTTTCTCTGCGATCAATTTCAAAACATACCCGTGATTGTTCGCTAAATTATTTTGATGAATTCAAATTTTTTTCACTAAAACGTCTCAAAATCGACGGTTTTCTTAGTGAAAACAGCAAAAATTTCCTGAGCGGCGACCCTCCAAAATAAAATTTGCAGCCGAAATTTCACGCAAAAATATTATAAAATCAATCTTTTTTGTAAAATAAAAGCAAGATTTTTCAGCGGCAAAGACTCCGCATTCCAAAGTGGAAGTTAATCTTTTTTATAAAAATACTTTACCACTGGATAACATATCTTAAAAAAAAATCAAAAACGCACACCAACTAACTAATTATATACACACTCTTTTCTAGAACAATTTTATAAGAACACTAGGCTCATTTTTGCTCAAAATTTAAGAACCAATTAAAAAAATTCCAGCCTCAGTAGCAAAAATACAAATTAAGGACAAACGAAAACGAGAAAAAAATCCAAATTAACAAAAAAAACTAAATCCTGTACTGATTCAAAACGCCAAATATTCAGTGGTATTTTAGTATTTGCCAGTAAAATTGCAACACTATTACAAGATTAAAGAATGCTATTGCGCTCTATGCGAGTAACTGAGAAAATTTTTGGCAGTCAGTCACGTCGAAAAAAGAGCAATTTTGCGTTGCGGCAAAAGCAGTAAAAAACGTTCACTCAAGCACACAAAGCTTTGGGACTAAACAACTTAAACAGTTTTACAATTATGGTCGCTAAAATTAACATCTGAAACAGTTGTACAAATGTGGTCGCTAAAATTAACATCCGTGTTTTCAAAATTTAAGAACAATTGAGGCTAAAAGTTGGCAAAAAGCTACAAACAGCCAGCCTTAACCTAATATTTATTGGTTCGTATAAAAAAAAACTGTACTCTATGCTGTAAAAAAACTACGGCAAGTTTTTTTGACATTATTCAATTCAGTTTATTTTTGCCATTTCTGGCATGGAAGCAACGAAAATTAACATACGCTTTTGCCTCTTAAGTTCAGTGCTACCTTAACAACAGCACAAAATGAAACATAAAACTGACACTTACATATTTAGAGTAGTTCAATCAATTCAGTATGAAACATTTAACATGTTTTGACTCAGAAAAGCAGAAGAAATGAGAAACCACAACAACAGACAAAAAAAACAACACTTTTCATATTTACATTTCAGTGATGTAACATTAAGTTGTGATAACACGTTGACATTTATGTATTTTACCAAAACCTACTCGAAAATTGGATTTTTGGGGGTAATTTAGTAGTTGACAAAACTTTACGTAAATTACGCAAAGCCACCACTTCCAGAGACTACGATATTTGTTATAATTGGAACGACCGACGCTAGCGTCGAGTGTTTCTTTGTTTTTACTCGGCTAATTTCCAACTAATGAGTGCGAAATTTCAGACTTTTGCTTATAACTCGAGAACGGTTTGGTCTAACTACATGAAATTTTGACAGTACTTCGAGATTAATGAGTTATATGTTTCTACCAAATTTTGAAGCAATTAGTCGCGTGACTTTGGTTTTAGAACCCGAAAACCGGCCCGCAAGTTTGGCGTAAAAAGTGGTCTCAGTCAAAAACGGCTTAAGTAGGGCAAAAAATATTTCGTATGGTTGTATGTCTTAAGATACCCTTTCATCCCAACCAACCAACGTTTGGCCGCGATGAGGTTCATTTCTTTTTTTTTCCTTTTTTTTCTTCCTAATTTTTGTACGCTCTTCTTCTCCTAAACCACAAAACATCGAAATTTCATTTTTGTGTAAAGTTGTTGAGATGCAAACGCAATTTTTTCTCCTGAAATTTTTTGGGGCAACTCCACCGGGAACTCCCCCAAAATGGGGCCCCAAAAAATCAATTTTTTGAACGGCTCAAGCTAGAGTGCTACTTTTTTTTGCTATCAGTAGATATTTAACAGACAAATATTTTGACATAGTTTAGGAGTGCCACCCCACCGGGGACCCCCCCACATAGACCCCCTAAAATTTAATTTTTTGAACAGCTTAACTTAGGGTGCCAGTGTTTTGTGATATCAGGAGATATTTAACAGACAAATATTTTGACATAGTTTGGGGGTGCCACCCCCAGGGGACCTCCCCAAATGGACCCCCCAAAAATTAATTTTTTTTACGGCTCAACTTAGGGTGCCAGTCTGTTATGATATCAGGAGATATTCAACTGACAAATATTTTGAATCTACTTTTCTTAAGGTTCCACAATCAGATATTTTTTAATAATTGCTGATTTTACGGTAGACAAAAAGTACTTTTGAGTGTAACAGCATTAGCTTTGCGTCGGTCGTTCACTGGGTTTGCTGGCAAACTCCCATCTAGTTATTGTTACCTATTGTTAGTTGAGCAAGGCAAAGGCTGTACATTGTACAATACAGTCACTGTCAGCAGATCAGCGCGAGCAAAGACAGAGCAAAAATCCGTACATTAAAGAAACAAAGAGGAAAAAGAGTGGGAAAAAGAGTTGCGTGCATCTAGTTTTATGTCATTGATTAAACATTAAGCAGAGAAATCAAGGATTCAAATCTTTGGTTGACCTGACCGGAAATCAACCCGTGTGTACTGCTCTACTCACTCTTAACACTGATCGGTTAAGAAGAAACGTACACAAAGCTAGTGTAATAAAATCTCCTTCTCCCGGCACAAAAGTACTAACGTCTAATCTTGTTTCAACCTGCTTTTATTCCCATGTGCAAAGGGTTTTTAAGGCGCGATGGTTAGGTACGGATTCCAGTTAACTGTCGACTATCAGTTTCCTTAACCGCTCAAAAAAGATTCTTTTGCAGACAATACGTCATCACAACCATTCCGCACCTCCAGTACTTGGACTTCAGCAGAGTGACGAAAGCGGATCGAGATAAAGCCGCAGTGTGGAAGAAGCTGAAGGTGTTTGGAGCTCACCACAAGAAAAAAAAGAAGAAAGTTGTGGAATGATCAAAAAACTAGACGCATTTTCTTTTATTCTTTTTAGCCTGGATGATTCCGTACGGCAGTCAAAACTTTTTATGTCGGACGCAATAAGAAAACAACTTTGAGGTTTTCCTGCTTTGACTCTTTAATTGATCCTTCTTTCAGAGTAAATATAGATGAGAGATAAACTATTTAGAATCATTCGTCTTCGTTTAACTTCACTAAAAAGATCAAAGCCGGTAAATTCTATATGCACCACCACGGCGTTCATCTCTGCAGTTATTTAGCAGCTGTACTGGAAGGTGCTTGTGGTTGCAAAAAAGTAGCAGGAGATGGAATCAAAACCGTGTTTTTATGCCCGGCAGGTGTCATTATTTCTATATAACTAAATTGGACGATGACAGAGTTACTCTTGCACCTTTAGCACAGTGCAATGTGCGGTTCACACAAATCCAGATAGCATAAAGCATTGAGCATTTTGATTTTTTACATTGCATTGTTTATATTATTTCTATTTGCATATTAATTTGTAAAAATCGAAAACAAAACTAATTACTAAAAGCAAAAGAAACACTGGTACAAACTAAAAAACTTACTGGAGGATATTTTGGACATACCGTTGTGGTGCCGGCGCTATTTATACCTATATCACACATTCAATTGCAAAAGATTTATAAACTCAACTGACGCTTTCTGGCGATGTCAGGATTTCGTGCAATTTCGCGCGTCTTTTAACCCATGTTGAGCTTTTTCGACCATTCTAAATTTTTTCTGAAATGATGTTTCCTTCAGCGGGAACTGCCGGTAATTACAGAAAAATCATAATTTTGGCTCATTAGGAAGCACCTTGAGTTATTGGTTATTAAAAAAGAATCTACTGCTGTAGTTTGATAGAATTATTATACATACATCAGCGTTTCCCAAACGTTTTAGCCAGCGGAACTCTGCAAAATTATTTTAATTGAGATGCTGGAACCCCACTACAAAATGCGTATATATAAAATGTTTTTCATCTAATTTAAAATAGTTTTTATTTAGAAATCGTGAGGGAAAAAAATTGACGAACGACAAAAGTATCCATAAACAATTTACCAAAACAAACATGACGTTATCTTAAAGCTTTATTAAGGCATTGGAGAACCAGTCCTCAAACATATTTGAAGAGGTTAAAGATAATGTTGCCACTGGAGAACACGACTTAGCTTATCAAAGTGGAGTTTGAAAAAATTGTTTATTATTGACAAATGTGTTATGTATATTAGGATTGCTCAAAAAAAACTTTTTTTTCAAATTTAACCAATCACTCCTGCAAATTGTTAGGTTGGTAATACAACTCATTTGGTTCACAGGGAGAGGAGGGTATGCAATTTGAAATTTTGAATTTTCGTCGAAAAATATGGACATCTTGCCCACTTTAGCATTAATTTTTTCAGTCAAAATACCTGGTATCTGAGCTGTTTTTGGTTAATATTGCTCAAATTACATATTAGACCAAGTCTAAATCAGCTTTTAGGGCTTGTTTTGTAAATTTGTTAACAAAAAAAATTTCTTGCTTTTTCGGTATTTTGACTAAAATATGTTAAGGTGCTTATACCATCTTGACTGCTGTCTGACACCAATACTGCCCTACAAACCACTGCATGAGAAAAAAAACGATTTCTGCCTAGAAACTCATCTAACATCCTTCTGCAAGTCCAGGCGATGAGATACACCAAGCTATTGAAACTATGTTTGGCAAGTTCAACCCGTAAGAAATATGATTTATTATTACAGTCACAACTGCTATAAAGTGAGTCAACAACCAGCAGTTGATGAAGTTTCAAACATTTCTGTGGTGGTTGTTCTGATTTTTAGCCAGAACAATTTTGTTATCTTCCCATTTTTTCACGATGGTTTTTCAAAGTACTGTGAAACAGTAAAAAATTGAAAGTTCGAATGATTTATTGCAAAATGTTACAAGTTTCGTCTCTAGGCTGACTGTTCTTTACGTAACAATGCTTAAATTCTAACCTGGGTTGTTTCCGCTAATACAGCTGGCTAGATACATCTCGTCTATGTGTTTGATGAATTGAACAACCATCTCGTTGGCACGATAGATGTTGTTTTGGTTTAGGGCATTCATCCTCCTCTACCAACCAAGCTTGAGACGAGCTAACAACAGTAGGAGTTAGAGCTCTTTCATACACAAAGTTGGGCGTAAGTCGCACACCAAAGAATCACGTGGAATACGTATGATGTAAAACAATGTAAAATCTAGAAAAGAACATGTATTTTGAGCATTTTCTTGGGGTATAAAGTACATTTTCTTTTCTAGAGCAGTGAAGCATTACATGTATGTATCAGTTAAATTAGTTAGTTAGTCAAAACTGTTTTAAAATAAATACTTTGGTGCACAAGTTATCGCTCACCCTGTAGTTAGTACATCATAGATAAAAGCACTAAAAACCCTATTGTTTCACTCTTGTAGCTTAGCGAGATCTTTAGAGGTTAACTTGCCTTGCTCCCCCCTAACGACAGCTTGTGCCCCCACCCCCATTCTGGTTAACTAAGAATACGTTTTTGCAACATCACGTAATGACAAGACAACAGACAATAATGGAAAAAGGAATACTAGCGTTCAAACATAATTCTCGTTTCAAGTTTTCTCGATTCTTTGCGAACTTGCTGGCAACCAGCTGCTGTGATTCTATAATTGTGACGCAATAATCCCCACCCCTTGACGTATGCGTCGCGGAAGAGAGAACTAAGCCCACAGAATTGTTACCATTACCGGTACTTTGTCGGTGATTATGACCTGAAACAATACGTGCGAACATTTTTTAAAAGACCAGCTGTTTTTGTTGTTTTTTTAGAGCACACTAAAGATTTTTTAGGTCGCGGTCAGTGGCGCAACCACCAGGAAGGAGCTAAGGGGGCTTCGGCCCCCTTTGGCAAGTCATTTAGAAGATTTGATCCAGAAAGACAAGGGTTTAAACATGTTTTGGACTTGAACTGAAGTATAAGTGTGGCGGAAGAGGCTAGGCAATTCAGTTCTTTCAATGACTTCTGAATTTCAGCAATTTACTGTAGTTATTCATATGGCTTCAAAAACGCTCAAAATGTGAATGAAATGGCGTAAAAATTGCTATTTTTGCCTCAAAATCACAAAAATCAACTGGAGGCTCTGCCCCCTAAGGCCTCCTCTGCGATACGCTTGAGTTGCATGACTTTGTTAAGCACGGGGCCTAAATTAGACAATTTTTGTGAAAAAAAGTTTACTTTCGGTTCAAGCCCCTTCCCTCTTAACCTGATTGCGTTTCTGGTCGCATTCACTGCTGCAGACAGATTTTTCAAGTCATCATATGAGCTGGATAAGAAACAAGCTAAGAAACGCCGCCGGCCTTATACGCCTTTTTTCCGACATAAATGCAAAATTGTTAAAATAGCACATAGTTTGTAGCCGCAAAATATCAGTTTTTATGAGCAAAAGTTCAATTTATTTTAACGCCCCCTCACTTTCGGTTATTGCCCTCTCCCTTCGGTTGCTCTGGCGACGGCACTGTAACTGTGGTATACGAAATATATGTTTTTAGCAGAGGTGGAGTCCTCGAGTCCTATATATGCCTATATATCGCGCACGATGTATGCCTATAAAGTAGGCCTTTCGCGCACGCGCTATAGCTCACGTCTTACCAGGTTACTCTAGGACAGTCGGGGGTGTTTATGACGTAATAAATTTCTCATTCGATAATGAATTATGGTGCAATTGTCGCAGCCACTCTACTGTAAGTTAAGCTTTGTTGAGACATCCAGACCCAGTTAAGAGTTAACTGGCCTACTTTAAAGGCGGTGAATCATCCAGCCAATTCCGGTGGTTTATAATAGCTAAAATTGAACTTTAATTTTTCATATTTTTTGTTTTGATTTTGAGGCTGCGGTTGCAAAGATATTCAACAACTGCAAAAAGATAACCCCCGATAAAAGTTTTTGGAAACTCTGAGTTTTGTTCTACTGAGGTTTTGGCCGGAAGAACAAAACTCAGAGTTTCCAAAAACTTTTTTCGAGGGATATCTTTTTGCTTTTGAATATCTTTGCAACCGCATCCCCAAAATTAAATCAAAAAACATCAAAAATTATAGTTCAATTTTAACTATTGTAAACTATCGGAATTGGCTGGATGATTCACCGCCTTTTAACACGTGCAGTATTATTGAATTGTTTAGCGAACTGTTGAAAAGAGAACAGTTTTACTTCAGCGTTATAGCTCGTAACTAGGGCAAGTTTTTGCAACTTTTTTTACAGCTTCCGATAGCTTCTGAAACACTCAGACTTTAGATAGTACTATGTTTTAAGCTGTTTCCATAAATTTTATTTTGCAACTTTTTCGATTTTAC
The DNA here is from genome assembly GCA_963965965.1 of Trididemnum nubilum. NCBI lineage: Eukaryota > Metazoa > Chordata > Ascidiacea > Aplousobranchia > Didemnidae > Trididemnum > Trididemnum nubilum. The sequence goes on along the minus strand of OZ014485.1, from coordinate 15,479,408 downwards.
TTGCAACTTTTATCGATTTTTGCGCAAAATGTAAAAGGAGTGCTTTGGAAAATATGCTTTGAAACTACAATGTTTCAGTTTAATTCTGGTATTGTCTTTGAATTGTTTAACAACGAGTTTTGTGACGTATTGGCTTCCTCTCAATGTTATCTATGATGCAACAGTTGGTTTGCACAAAGAGGTTCAGCTACAACCGTAGAAGTACTAGTACCACGGTGTCAGAACCAGGGCTGTGGAGCCATTGCAGAAATGACCCAGCCAAACATTAGCCCCGAACTATATGCAAAATTATTAAACTGCCAAGCATCTTCAAGCTCTGTGGAGCGAAGTTTCAGCATACTACGGAAACTGTTGTCAAACGATCGCCATTTCTCTCCAGACGATGTTTGGAAGTATCTAGCATTATATGTTAATATATCTCTTGAATAATTAAACTATAGCCATTGCCCCTGTTTCAGTTTAATGGTTTTCCACTTCGTTTGATGGCAACACTCGTATAAATGTTTTTCTTTTCGGTTGGATTTGATGATAGAAAAGCGGTTTGTGTTTAGTTCCTTTATTTTGATGACCAAACCAAGTTTATTTAAAAAGTATAACTGTGTGGTAAGTAGTGAGTGGCTACAAAATCAATGTTGTTTAGTTGGTGTACAATTTCAATGAAGTTACGTGCAATCAGTTTTACGACATTGTTAAAGCTTGATTCTACACTACTCAGGAAAGTTAAGGAAACGGCCAAATACTCGTGAGCTATAAGTCGAAAAATTAAATGTAATAACACTTTGACCTATAGCTAAGATAATTGTTGCTTTGGTTTGTCTTTTGCCGTGTAGGCGATGCAGAACAACTAACTGTTAATAAATTTCATCAAAAAGGTGTTCTTTTCTTTGGTGATGGAAATATGGTAACCCTAATCATAAACAAATATGGAGGTTGTAGATTCGCTTGGTTAGTTGAAAAAGATTCAATATACATTAGGGTTGTTCAAAAAAACTTTTTTTCAAGTTTAATCTATTACCCCTGCAAATTGCTAAGTAGGTAGTAGAAACCCAACACACCAAATTTCAGCTCATTCGGTTTACAATGAGAGGAGGGCATGCTATTTGAAATTTTGAGTTTTCGTCGAAAAATATGCACATCTTGCCCACTTTAGCATTAATTTTTTCAGTCAAAGGACAAGGCCAATGCCATTAATTTTTTTAGTCAAAGCCAAGGCCAATGCCAAGGACAGGCACTCTCGAGGCCAATGACAGGAACGTTCGAAGCCAAGGACCAAGGATACAAACGCAAGTGCTCTCCAAAAAAAAAGGTCTTCAAAATTTTTTTCAAGCGATCTCCAAAAAAAGCGGTCTAAAAAAATTTTTTCTTCAGCCGATCTACAAAATTTTAACCATTCAAAAAATAGTGCTGTCTTCGAACCGAGGACAGGACAATTTTCGAGGACTTGCAGGCTTCGAGGCCAAGGACTTCAAAATGTGTCCTCGAGGAAATGTGTCCTAATGCTAAAGTGGGCAAAAAGTCCATATTTTTCGGCGGAAACTCAAAATTTCAAATAGCATGCCCTCCTCTCCTTGTAAACCGAATGAGCTGAAATTTGGTGTGTTGGGTTTCTACTACCTACTTAGCAATTTGCAGGGGTGATAGATTAAACTTGAAAAAAAGTTTTTTTTGAACAACCCTAATGTATATTGAATCTTTTTCAACTAACCAAGCGAATCTACAACCTCCATATTTGTTTATGATTAGGGTTACCATATTTCCATCACCAAAGAAAAGGACACCTTTTTGATGAAATTTATCAACAGTTAAGTTGTTCTGCATCGCCTACACGGTAAAAGACAAACCAAAGCAACAATTATCTTAGCTATAGGTCAAAGTGTTATTACATTTAATTTTTCGGCTACAGCTTAGTATGTTATAGTAGGCGTCGTATGACATTGTAGACATAACAGGCCTATAACATTCGAGTGTAGTATAGTTGGTAGCTTGGCCAAATGGGTAAAGGCGAATTGTTTACGACGACCTTGATTGAATGATCTGGGTTCAACCCGCACCCTGGTCACGCCGTTGCGTCCTTGGATAAGACGTTTTACGATAATTATCTCTGGTTGGTGGCTTTGAACAAGCAGCAAATTCGGGGGGCAAGAATTTGAAGAAATCTACAGGAACGTTGGATCATCGGAAACCCCTTAAGCAGATGCGGATTTCTCCAATCACGAAGTAGTCACTGCAATAAAAATGTGCGGATCGTCCAATAAGTTAGCGTCTGATGCTGTCTGGTGACTGGAGGATAAATATGAGCTACAACAACAATATACTGTAGTGGGCTTTTGGCACCATAGGTTAGTAAGAGCACTATGTCATAGTAGGCTTAGTATGGCATTGTAGGCATAGTGTAACATGAAGTAGACTTGTTATGGCACCCTAGTAAGCATAGCATGTCACAGTAGGCACTGTAGCTTACTATGGCACAGTAGGCATAGTTGGCTTATTATTGCACAGTATCCCACAGTAGCACTGCAGCGTAGTATATTATAGTAGGGATAGCATTACACCTTAGTAGGCAGATTATGACATACAGGAGGCTTGTTATGGAAACTAGGAATAGTATTTGTAAGCATAGTGTGCCACAGTAGGTGCTGCAGCTTTAGTATGACATAGTAGGCATAACATGGCACCCTGGTAGGCATAGTATGGCATACAGTAGGCTTAGTATGGCACAACAGGCATAGTAGGCCAAAGTGGGCGCCGTAGCTTAGTAGGCATAGTATGACATATAATTGGCTTATTATGGCACAGTAGGCATAGAATAACATAGCTCGGCAATTAGACCTACAATGCATAGCTTTTCCATGAACTATCACCGTAACGAGGTGGAAAAGTCTATGTGCCTCAATGACCTGCAGAGCTGTACTGGCTGGAGATTCAATTCTCCTGAAAGGGTTACCCATGCCAGATAGGTCTAATGGTAGAAGCGAGACGAAGTATAGTTCAAATCAAAATAGTTGGAAAACTTAAAACCTGGGTTGGTTATGCCCATCAGCTGTGGTAAGCATATAACCTAGGAGAAGGACAACTCTGATATAAAACCTCTCCGCAGTTAGATTAAACTGCATAACAAATCATGATGAGCACAAATAATGAAAATTACGTGAACGACGTTAATGGGGCCACCTTCACAAGTGGAACCTCGTCCGGCAGGGGAGCGCCTAGGGACTCCCAGGTCGTCATTCAGCGAAACCCCTATGGCGTTCGAGTCTTAGGCAGAGGGGCTCGTTCGAAAAATAAGCGACAATCTCCACCAGCCAGCCCTAGTGGCAGCTCCACCGATGTGCCCGCTACACGTTTGGAGAGGCGAATGGAGGCAGCGCAGAGTATTCGTACTCGAGATAATGTCGCACACTCACCGGTCAACCATCACCAACTGCTGTTGGGCAATTGGAATATCCTCACCCTCACAGGAAAAGAGCTAGAATTGGTTGAGGAAGCAAAGCGGTATCATCTCGATATTATCGGAGTTTCTTCAACCAAACGACGTGGCTCTGGAACTGTGGATCTGGATGGCGGATGGAAACTCTTCTATTCTGGTGCTGATCCTAGTATGTCTGCACAAGCGGGTGTGGGGATTCTCACAAGCCCCCGTTTGTCAGACTGTGTGTCAGATTGGATTCCTTTGGGATCACGGGTCTGTATGTTGAAGCTTAAGGTATTGGATCGGTCATTGTGCCTGTTGCAGGTATATGCCCCCAATGCCACGAGTGAATATCAGACTTTTGTGGATGAAGTAAATGATGCTCTTCTACGAGTATCAGCTACTGAATCTACAGTCCTTATGGGGGATTTTAACGCACATGTTGGAACAGACACAGATACGTGGAAGGGTGTGATCGGAAAACATGGAGTCACTGGACTGAATGAGAACGGAAGGTATTTATTGCAGCTCTGTTGTAGCAACGGACTCCGCATCATGAATACCTTTTTCCAGCACAGAGAGGTTCACAAGTATACATGGTATCGACCTAGTATGGATCAAAAATCTTTGATAGATTTTTGCATAGTTTCGTCAGATTTGTTTTCTGATGTGCTGGACGTTCGAGTGAAGCGAGGTGCTGAATTGTCAACTGATCACCATCTGGTAGTATGTTCCTTACGACTTTCGAAACCTTGGCCAAACAAGAGATCCAACCGGTCGTCTGTGACTTACCGGATCAAATGGGAGGCTTTGGAGGACAAAGAAGTAAGAAAACAGTTTGCATCCAGTATATCATCTAAGTTCAGACAACTTCCTGATGTATCCGAGGACATCGAGAAGGAATGGCTGCTGTTCAGATCAGCAATCATTTCATCAGCTGCTGAAAGTTGTGGGCGAAAACGGCTTAGAATGGCGGGCGATAGTGAGAAAAGAACACCTTGGTGGAACCAAGAGGTTAAAGAAGCTATTCGAGCAAAGAAAGATGCGTTCAAGGCCTGGCTGCAGGACAGATCGTCATCTGATTTGCAATCCCGGTAAACTGAGGCGCGAAAAGCGGCAACTTCGGCAGTAAAGAAATCCAAGGAAAAGTCATGGGAAGAGTTTGGTCGTCGGTTGGATTCCAACTATTTTTCGGCAAACAAAGTATTTTGGCAGACCATCCGCCGTTTACGTGGCAAAAGATCGAGTATCACGTACTCCATCAAGGATTCTGACGGTAACATTCTAACGGATGAGAATGAAATCCTTTCACGATGGAGAGAATACTTTGAAGATCTTTTGAATCCTGTGAAGGCATCGACTCGTGACACACACGAAGTGACACATCTAGGGGAGGACGAAGTTTTCACTGCAGCAGAAGTGGCAACTGCAATTAAAGGGATAAAATCTGGAAAAGCTGCTGGTGAAGATGAAATCAGACCCGAGATGTTGAAAGCGCTGACTGGAGAAGGAATTCTCTGGTTAACGCGAGTGTGTCAAGTTGCGTGGAAGCTTGGCAAAACTCCCAGAGATTGGCAAACAGGTGTGATTATTCCGATATTCAAGAAAGGAGATCGCAAGCAATGTACAAACTACAGAGGGATATCTCTCCTTAGTTTGCCTGGGAAAGTATATGCCAAATGCCTTGAAAGGAAATGCCGAGAAATAGTGGAATCAAAACTGGAAGATGGTCAGTGCGGTTTTCGTCCGGGTCGCAGCACCACGGACCAAATCTTCACTCTGAAGCAAATCTTCGAGAAATCTTGGGAGTATGGCAAAGATCTCTTTGCATGCTTTGTCGATCTTGAAAAAGCATATGACCGAGTTCCTCGGGATAAACTTTGGAAGGTTTTGCAGGAGTATGACGTTGATGGTCAATTGTTACGCGCTATTAAGTCATTCTACTGCAGACCGGAGGTTTGTGTTCGGGTAAATGGCAAGCAATCAAAGCCGTTCCATGTGGGCGTTGGACTCCGGCAAGGGTGCGTTTTGTCACCTCTCCTTTTCATTGTTTACATGAATTGGATCGACAAATACAACCAAGCTGATGAGTGTGCCACGATTGGAAATTGCAAAATTAGTCGTCTGCTATTCGCAGATGATTTGGTTCTGCTTTCTTCCACAGAATCTGGCCTCCAGCGCGCATTAAATAGCTTTGCAGATGCATGCAACACCGCCGGAATGAAAATAAGCACGGCCAAAACTGAGGTACTTCATCTTTCAAGAAACCCTGATCAGTGCGTATTACAAGTGAATGGAGCGACACTGAAGCAGGTAGAGAAGTTCAAGTATCTTGGGGTTGCATTTACGAGTGACGGAAGGCAAGACGAAGAACTGGATACCCGAACAGGCAAGGCTAGTGCAGTAATGCGAGCTTTGCACTACTCGGTTGTCATGAAACGAGAATTGTCGAAAAAGGCAAAACTCTCAATTTTCAAAGCAGTTTTTGTCCCCATTCTCACTTATGGTCATGAATCTTGGGTAATGACCGAAAGAATGCGATCACAAGTGCAAGCGTCCGAAATGAGGTTTTTACGAAGAATCGAAGGAGTTACACTGTTTAACAAGGTGCGTAGCTCTGAAATTCGAAAATCTCTTAACATCGAGTCGTTACTTCTCCGAATTGAAAGATCACAGCTTAGATGGTTTGGCCATGTAAGCAGAATGCCTCAGGAAAGACTCCCCAAACAAGCTTTACATGCCAAAGCAAATGGGAGAAGACCAGTCGGACGACCTAGAACTAGATGGACCGATTACATTGAGGATCTTGGATGGAATCGCTTGGGACTTCGCCCAAGCGAAATGATGGAGGTGATGGAAGACCGTGAGGTGTGGCGGCTCAATCTTGAGCTACTGCCCCCGCAACCCTCACGGAAAAGCGGGCAATGAAGAAAGAAGAAGAAGAAGACTTATAGCTCACGAGTATTTGGCCGTTTCCTTAACTTTCTTAAGTAGTGTAGAATCAAGCTTTAACAATGTCGTAAAACTAGTTGCACGTCTCTTTCTTTTGACCATTGTGGCTTCATCGAGCAAAAAAATACGTTCAACATTAGCGTTATGAGCTATAACGCTGAAGTAAAACTGTTCTATTTTTAACAGCTCGCTAAACAATTCAATAGTACTGCACGTGTTAAAAGAGGCCAGTTAACTTTTAACTGGATCTGGGCCCACATGACAGAAATTTTCTCGTTCGCTTTAATTAACGAGTTGTGTTTAAGAGGCGCTAGCGAACGAAATACTCGCTAAACGTAAGACGTCATTTTTGCACGTGTATGTAAAGCCTTGCGAAATCCGTTACGTCATTCTTTCTCGCTAACTTGCTTTGAGCGATTGCAGAAAGCAGTTCGAGTAAAAAAACGTTACATTTTCCTCGCCACTTTAAAGAAGATCTTGAAGCACTCTTTAAGCATGCGAGAAATCTTTTTGGTTCAGAAATTTAATGGCGAAATATTGAAAACTTCTAACCAATACGAATTTTTGCTGAAAATTAATTAAAATCGTCGCCATGTTTGCTATCAAAACTGCCGAAAAAAGCGAATCGCATTGAGAACCACTTGCTGTTTCGACTGATCAAGAAATGTTAAGTAGTGCCAGTCAGGCGCGTAGCCAGGATTTGGAAAAGGGGGGGGGCTATTTTGAAACAGTGAGAAGTGTGCAAACGACGTTGACTCGAATTTTCATTGGCCTTGAATCAGTTTCAGATGGTTTGTCCGAAATTTGAGACGAAATGTCTCGGAAAGATCGGAAATTCAAAGGTTTTTTCCGCCCAAAATCAGGTGATCTCCAAAAAAAAAGGTCTTCGCCAAATTTTAGAGTGATTTTTCGGCCGAAATCCGAAATTCAAAGGTTTTTCCGCCCAAAATCAGGTGATCTCCAAAAAAAAAAAAAAAAAAAAAAAAAAAAAGGTCTTCGCCAAAATTCAGAGTGATTTTTCGGCCGAAATCCGAAATTCAAAGGTTTTTTCCGCCCAAAATCAGGTGATCTCCAAAACAAAAACAAAAAAAAAAAAAGGTCTTCGCCAAAATTCACGGCGATTTTTCTACCAATTTCGCAACTTCAAACGTTTGAGGGGGGGCTATTTTCGAATGGGGGGGGCTATTTTCCATTTTTCACAGAAAATCGGCCTCAAAAGCACAAAAAACATGCGTTTTTGCATACTTCACAAGCCAATGGGGGGGGGCTCGAGCCCCCCCCGCCCCCCCCCCTGGCTACGCTACTGGTGCCAGTTGACAAAAATTGCAATACACTCCTTTTACAAGAATGATTTTCTGAAACACGAGACTCATTTTTGCTCAAAATTTAAGAACAAATTAAAAACAATGCCAGCCTCGGCAGCAAAATAAACCAAAAAAAAAAAATTCAAACTAATTAAAGAAACTAAAGTTTGTGCTGATTTAAAGCGATAAAATTTGAGTGATTTTTTTGTATTTGCAAGCAAAATTGCAACTATTCAAGATTATAAAGCTACGTTGCTTTGCGCAAGCAATTGAGAATTTTTTTTGGCAGTTGTTCAACTTGAAAAAAGCTTGCTTTTTCGATTTTGCAATTTTACGATGCTGCAAAAGCAAGAAAAAGCGTTCACTTAAGCAGACAGAGCAATAGGAATTAAAAAGTGTTTCAAACATGCCCGCTAAAATTGACATCAATGCCCTCAAAAGTTTTACAAAATCAAGAACAAATGAGACTGAATATCGGCAAAAATTCAAAAACAGCCAGTCTCAACTCAAGATTTACCGGTTGTAAAAAGGAAGAGTGTACTTCCACTTGCTCACTTTTGAAAAATTTTGAAACCTAAAGACGTAGAGTTACTGTTAACATATGAGTTTACCCACCAACAACCTCAAAGGCGCTATACGTCGTTTAAAAAAATTATAGTATGGAAAAAGCTGTTCTTATTTCATATTGATCCAAAAATATGATTAAATTCTGTCGTTCAGTTACCAATTATCATCAGTTGAGGAATTTGCTTGCATAGATTAACAACGCATAGGTTATGGTATCTTTTTCCATAACAATGTAGTACACACAGTACGCTTGAACGCATTATTTTGAAGTAGAAATGCATCTGGCGACAGCGTATTCTGTGGGTGCCATAATATTATATGCTGAATTGGATGACGGAATCACAGATTTATTACAATTCTTTGTTGTTTCGGTTAAATTTGGGTCAGATTATGCATCACGAGAAGTAGTATTGTCTTTTTGATAATTTAAACGTGAATTTTTTTCTACCTTCCTCACAAAAAAACTTTACGTACGGCCAATCTGTGATCGAGTTTTTGGGGTGGCCGTTTGGGGGGATCCACGAGAGGGTGGTACCCTTTAACTATGTAAGGGTATTTTTCCCTTAATTGTCTTTTGATATCACAGATGTAGCACCCTATCTTAAGCCGTCAAAAAAACTGATATTTGTTTGGGTTCATTTGGGGTTTGGTCCCCCAAAATTATGTCAAAATAGTTTTGTTCTAAAAATTTCTACGGACACCCAAAAAAAGTAGCGCACTTGCTTATGGTGTTAAGAAAGTCATTTTTGGGGCGTCTTCACAGAGAATGAAACCTGATACCGTCTGATCATATCTAGTGTCAAACAACAATTATTAAAAGCGATTTGGTCGTAATCGAAAAAATTAATTCGCTAGATTCAATATAATCTTGGTTTGATAAAAACGATGGCCAAATAGATAATTGAACCCAGGTCTTAGGTTTCAAGCACTGGTGCTTTTAACCATTCGGCCACAGCAGCACACGAGCGTAGGTGACTGCCTCCAAAGTACGTCAAAATATTCTTGTCTTTAAAATTTCTAATCATAGCAAAAGAAACTAGCGCGCTAGCTTGAAGTCCTTGGAAGCTGATTTTTGAGACGTCTTCACAGAGAATGAAACCTGGTACCCTCTGATCATATCTAGTGTCAAACAAAAAATATTATAAACGATTTTGTCGTAATGGAAAAAAAAATGCTAGATTCGATATAACCTTGGTTTGGTAAAACCGATGACCAACCAGTGTATTGAACCCAGGTCTTAGGTTTTAAGCAGAGGCGCCTATAATCATTCGGCCATGGCAGCAAGCCCGCAAAGCGTACTAAAATCACTTAATAAACTTCGCTGTCACAAGTTTAGGGTGCATCTGCTCCAACCATATGACGCAGCGCCTCAAAAATTGGAGGGACGCAAGTTCATGTATAGACTTATCATCTGTCCAATTTCAAGTTTCTAGCTTTTGTGGTTTTGGAGTATTTGTTCCCATAATGTAATTTGCTTAAATGAATAAAGAAAGATAAAAAAAGTGGCGGAATCGTCATAATTTATTTTTGAGAGCTGAAACTGCTTGCCAAGACGCTTCTAAATTCGAAAGTTTTATTCTCCTAATGCCATCAGTTTTCGAGCTAGAGCTGTTTAAACCTACATATTGGCATTTCATCTTTTGGCTCGGAAACCCGTATCACGGGACCGATTGCCCCAAAATTTGCACCAAGAATGATTCATATGTGCCCCAGCTAAGATCTAAATTTCAAGTTTCTACCTTTTAACCGTTTCAAAGTTAGAGCGTTTTCAAACCTTTTTTTCCAAATTCGTGATTTTTCATGGAAAAAAGCAAAAGGACTTCCAAAGCAAAGCGTCGCGGAAGTCCCAATAATGCTGAAAATCGGCGAAAAATTAAAAACAGCCAGTCTCAACTCAAGATTTAGTAGTTCTAAAAAAAAAGTGTACTTCGACTTGTTCACTTTTGAAAATTTTTGAAACCTATCGTTGCTGTTAACATAAAAGTTGTTGATTCTCTTCCTGGAACAATTCGTGGAGATTATTGTATTGACATTAGGAGAAACATATATCATGGATCTGACTCTGTGGAAACAGCAAAGAAAGAAATAGCTTTATGGTTTAAAGAAGGTGAACTTAACAATTATTGCTGTGCTAACAACTCTTGGGTGTATGAATAAGAAGGCTACTTCAACCTGACACTCAGCACTCTTTTAGTGTTTTGTGACTACATAGCAGGATCTGACATTAGTAGTTTTTGTATTTTTGTGTGCATAGTTGGATCTGACTTTTTTTTTTTTTTTCTGTAGGCCTACCTTTTTGTCTAAATTTATAATTACTAGTATATTGAAAGATACTTTTCACCTGTTTTCATTTTAAATTCAAAACAACTTTTTCTACATATTTTGTGGCTGATTTTAAATTTGCTATTTTGTCTAACTAGTGTAGAATCTTTCATTGGTTTGACTGCTTGATAATGCCAGTTAAATGTCCATGTGAAATATGTTTAAGACCTTGTAAAAGGAACCAGTGTGCTATTCAGTGTGATATGTGTGGTGGATGGATTCATCTCAAATGCACAGTCATTAGTCCCCTTAAATTTCACACTCTTTGTTCTTCTACTGAACCATACCTCTGCCAAAATTGTTACAGTGAATTGTTTCCTTTTCAAACCCTAGATGATAAGCAATTGTTAAATGAAATGAGAAATGATGACAAACTAAACTTTGATATTAATCACACAAATAATTCGTTTTTCCCAGCTAAATGCTTACAGGCAGACAACAAGATAAAAAGCTTACTAAATGATTTAAATTCTGGTTTGGTTGACTCAAAATACTGCTCACAGGCCGAAGCCAATATTATTAACAAAAAGTGTAAATTTTCTTTGCTTTGCGTGAATATAAGAAGCTTAAATGCAAATTTTGATAAATTGAATGAACTTTTAACAAATTATATCTTACCTGATATCATTGCTGTAAGTGAAACCAAACTTAAATTGTTACAGGTATACAATGCAAAGTTAAGTGGGTACCATTTTTACCACAAAGGCACTACTACAAGATGGGGAGGAGTAGGATTGTTTATTAAGGAGTCTTTATCAATTTCAATTTGCAAGGAGTTTGATTTAAACATTCCTAACGGTGAAGATATGTGGATTCTACTAGATTTAGGGAATAACAAAAAATGTATAGTGGGGGTAATTTACAGACACCCTAAACAGAAATTATCAGAGTTTTGCAAGAGTTTTGAATCAACCATTGAAAAATTGAATTGTAGAAAATTGATGTATTATATCGGAGGAGACTTCAACGCAGATTTGTTGAAAAGTAACTCTGATATCAATATTAAAGATTTCATGAATTTAACATATAGCTTAGGCTGCATTCCCTTAATTACACTCCCGACAAGAATAACCACTACAAGCTCAACTCTTTTAGATCATGTTTATACAAACAATGTAGTGGGTGAACACAAAAGTTTTCTTCTGGTGGAAGATGTAAGTGATCACCTGCCAGTAATGGTGTGTTCTAATTTAAGCCTGCCCAAGAGTGAAAAATCAACTGTCACCCTAATTCGTGATACAAAAAATTTTGAAGTAGAAAAATTTCTAGACGAATTAACTGAAGGAATGGAGCTATTAGGTGATATCAAAGAGGAATGCATTGACAACTACACTGAAAAGTTTATTGACATTTTTCATAAGACTTTAAATATACATGCACCATTACGAAAACAAAGCAGAAAGGAAACAAAACTAAAAAACAAACCATGGTTATCCAAAGGAATCCTTATATCAATCCAGAAAAAAAATTTATTGTACAAAAGAGCCCTTAAATTAAATGACAGTAATACATGGGCACAATACAAAGTCTATAGAAATAAACTGACTCATATTAAGGAATATGCAAAACGACTTTACATTAAAAATTTAGTGAATGATAATAAGCATGACACCTCGTCGCTTTGGAAAATTATAAATAAAATTATTCACTTGAAAAACGTGAAGAAAAATAACATTCCTAATAAAATGTATGCTTCCAAAAGTGAAAGTGCACAAGGTCCACAGGCCATCAGTAACTTGTTCAATAAATATTTCATAGAGATAGGAGTTAACCTTGCGTCTACAATTGAAACACCAGCTATAATTGATGGCAAATTTAATGCCACATCTTTGATTCAGAGTTGTTGCAATTCGTTTTTTCTAGAACCAATAGTTGAAGAAGAAGTAGTAAGTTACATCAGAGCTATGAATCCATCAAAAAGTACAGGAAGACATGGAATTCCTGCAAAGTATATAAAAATGTCAGGCTCTGTTATAGCTCCAGTTCTAACTAGCATTTTTAATGCATGCATATCAACAGGATATTTTCCAAAAGTGTTAAAAACCGCTGAAGTTGTTCCAATTTTCAAAAAAGACGAAAGAGAGTTATGCAGTAATTATCGCCCTATTTCTATTTTAAATCCTTTTGCCAAACTTTTTGAAAAGTGTCTGCTTGATCAACTAAACAATTATTTTGTGAGCAATAATTTGATTAGTCCAAATCAGTATGGTTTTAAGAAAAATTGCTCAACAAATGAAGCTGTTTTAGATATTTACAATAAGCTACTTGACAATATGGATAAAAAGCTCATTACATGCTCTGTTTTCTTAGATTTAAGAAAAGCATATGATACCATCAATCACACAATACTGATCAAGAAACTAGAAAAGTATGGAATTAGAGGATTACCATTACAGTTACTAGCAAGTTACCTGACTGACCGTCAACAGTATACAATTGTAAATCAATATAAATCCAAGTCAAGAGATGTTATTTGCGGTATTCCTCAGGGATCAACTCTAGGTCCGTTGTTATTTAATATTTACATCAATGATCTACCACTTGCCTCAAATTCCACAATTCATCTTTTTGCTGATGATACAAACCTTACCTTCTCCCATTCTAATGTTTCAACACTGCAACAAAATATTAATGATGAATTAGTCAATGTAAGCAATTGGTTCAAGGTGAATAAATTATCAATTAACTTTAATAAAACTGAGTTTATGGTAGTGACAACAAAACAAAATAAACCTGAACTCAAAGTATCAATAGATAATAATCCAATCAAGCAATCACATCACATAAAGTATCTAGGTGTTCTCATAGACGACAATCTAAACTGGAAACAACAAATCAAGGAACAATGTTCAAAGGTAGCAAGGGGATCTTGGGCCCTCAATCAATTAAAACACTTTGTAGATGAGCAAACCTTAAGATCTGCTTACCACTGCCTCATATACTCTCATCTACAATACTGCATAAGTAGTTGGGGGACTGCTTCAAAATCAACATTAGCACCTCTCTTTATTCTGCAAAAAAGAAGCATCAGATTGTTAACTGGAAGTGGATATCGTGAGCATACTAATCCTTTGTTCTATCGAGCTAAATGCTTAAAACTCAAGGATATTTACTCTCTGGAAACTGCAAAGCTAATGTACAAAATTCACAATAATGTATTATCTTTTGCAAATTCAGATAAGTTTAACCTAACAAAAAACTGCTATACACATAAGACAAGATTGAGCCACAAAAACAACTTCTTTCTTCCAAGAACTAGAACAAGATTAGGGCAAAAGTCTCTATCATTCGCAGGAATTAAAGTTTGGAATGAAATTCCAAGCAGTATGAAAGAAGTTTCATTCTACAGATTTAAAAAAGCTGTTAAAGCTCATTTTTTATCAAACTATGAAACCGATAAAAGCTAGAATAACAGCTTTCTATCAGCAATGCAGTAGTAATTACAGGAATCATAGTTGCATATTTATGCTTTAGTTCAACAATAACCTATTCTTTGCTTGAATAGCATGAGTTTGGTGCATTCATCTATCACACATTTATTACAATACGTCATCTCTCATTTTGATGTGCCCATGAATTATTAGTAATTTTGCAATAACTGACTGAGGTTGATATATACTGGTATTGGAAATTGTACCAGTACTAATGACATATTGGCAAACAATACAAAACAAAGCAAGGAGGTTTTTTTTCACTCCAATTGCCCACTTTCAATTCTATCAAACATAAATAAGCATTATGAACTTTATTAATTTCATTTCCATCCAATCTGTAGTTACAGCATTTTTATTTTTTAGTATGCTTAGAGTCAGAACAATTCTAATGTTGTCTTGCATTTTCTTTACATGGTGACTGTGAGTTTTGTGTATACACTGTACAAAATGTACATATCTTTGCAACACTTTGTTTTAATTTTGCGTAAAATTTTTTATCATAGAAAGTAGCAGACTGAGAAAATCTAGAAGCTGTTTTTTCTAACCTTAACTTGGTGAGGTGGCAGTAGACTTAGATGACCTTTCGGTCCTTCGCTGTCTCCTCACCAAGTGACTAAATATCGCTTTGACTCTGCAAGTTTGTGTGTTTGGTTTTAAAGAAATTGCATATTTCGATGCTTTGGTGATAGACCTAGAGGAAGTTGCAGTTTTTTTCTTGTGATATGACGTCACTTGGTAAATAAATAAATATGATGATGATGATGATGAAGTATACCCACCAGCAACCTCAAGAGCGCTTCACGTCATTTAAAAAATTGTGATATGTGAAGGTTATTCTTTTTTTTTTTTTATTGATCCAAATATATAATTAAACTCTGTCGTTCATTAACTAATTACTATCAACGGAGGATTTTGCAAGCGTAGAATATTAACGCATGGCCCATAGTCTTTTTCCACAACAATTGCAGTACGTACCGTCATACGCCCACAGTATGCTAGAACTCATTATTTTGAAGTAGAAATTCATCTGACGTCACAAAGAGGTATTTATTACGTTCTAACGCAATATCTCGTACAGAAACTCGATCTAGCATTTTTAACGCATGTTAGGCGAGGCGAATGGGAAATAGCATTTTGTCTGCGAAGTTTTTTGCTCGTGAACGCCTTTTAGCGAGCGAAAATGGCCTTTACGAGCTCGGTAACATGTTCTGTCGTATGGGCCCAGACCAGTCTGGCAAAAAAATCAGTTCAAGATGGTTTTAGTTTCACGTTCGTTGTTTGGTGTCTGCCCTTCACCGCATACTGGCATAGGTGTTTACTCTATTAAAAGTAAATCAGGAAAGAAGCAATCAGAGATATAAGTTTACCAAAAATGCGTCCTATGATTACTAAACGTTCCTATTGCCAAATTCTACAGAATGAGCCAAAAATCACACACGATATATGCAATAAACATTATTGAGTGGTACTGTGATATATTGTGCAATGTAATTACAAAATATTTTCAATATGACGATCAATTTTGTCCCAGACTATCTAAATGGGCTATCTACCATAATTTTGAGTGATTTAGTGACGTAAAGTATATCAGGCTTCAGCCTGCCTTCACATGTTATGAAATGAATTAAATTCAAAAAATCCACAATAATTTTGATTAATTAATCCAAAAAAGGTTATCGCAGAATATACTGAAATAGCTGTAATACGAACTTTTGGCGCAACCTATAGATACAGTAGACTATTATACATATAGGTGGGCACAAGTCCGTTAATCGTTAATCCGTAAATAACGAAGCTAACTTTTTCATTGACTTGTTGACAGAGGTGGAGTCGAGGACACAAAGCTCGAGGCCACGGCCAAAGACACAAAAAGCATCCGAGGCCAAGGCCAAGGACAGCCTTTCCGAGGACAGACACTCTCGAGGCCAAGGACAGGAATGCTCGAGGCCAAGGCCAAGGACCGAAGACACAAGCACAAGTGCTCTCCAAAAAAAAAAGGTCTTCAAAAAAATTTTTCAGGCGATCTCCACAAAAAAACGTGTTTCAAAAAATTTTCCAGCGCTCCACAAAATTTTAACAAATAAAAAAATAGTGCTGTCCTCGAGCCGAGGACAGGCCAATTTTCGAGGACTTGAGGCCTCGAGGCCAAGGCCAAGGACTTGACCTTCGAGGCCAAGGCCAAGGACTTCAAAATGTGTCCTCGAGGCCAAGGACGTCCTCGAGGACTCCACCTCTGCTTGTTAATTCGTTAAAAAGTTTTTTCACGTTAACGGACTAAATTAACTTTGATTAAGTTCTGTTAACGGACTAAATTTACTTCCGTTAAGTTCTGTTAACTTACGCTAAGATTTTTATCGTCAATATCTTGCACCATTCATTCATCGTACCGGTACCAACCAGTTTGCACTGGTAGAACTTGTTGCGTATTAGCTCGAGTTTTATAGAAGAAAGCGAAGAAAGGAGCTCTTTTTTGTGACAAATAATAAGCTGCAGCCTAAGAGGTCTATTAATTATCGCTGTTTGGAATTTCCAAAGATTTTCCAATCGCAGCTTCGTCAGTGCGTTTAACTTATTTTTATCTTGAAATTAAATTACACTGTAAAATGTAACTTCCAAAACACAAAAAGACCACCATAGCGATAAATATTTCTTTACAATCAGCTCAACAGCGTCAATACGTGTTCTAGAAGCGAGTGAATAAAAAGGAATGTAAATTACGCGCAAAATGTTAACGAATTAACGGACTTTATTAACTTCCGTTAATAAAAGCTGAAAATAACGAATTAACGTTAACAGAGGTGTGGCGTTTGTTAACGGACTAGTGGTTAACGAAGCTAACGTTTTGCATTAACTTGCCCACCTATGCTGTTATACACTGGTAAGACACGTCCACAGTGTTTTTAAATCTTAGCGTAATTTAACAATGACAGTGAATGTGTATTTGAGCACAGATTTTAAAAAATGACTTCATGCAAATTCTGCATGACATGATTTTCATATCTTGAAGTTTTGCTGTTGTTGTTCTTTTTGATTAATTATCTTGATATAATAACAAAAAACTAGCAAAAATTAATAATTCATGACTTCTTGAGAGCAGTCCCGGCGCCAGAGTAACGTAACTGGGAAGGCATGAACAATTTTGGAGGGGGCACAAAAACTTTTTTCCATCAAATTCGAGAGGGAAGACAGAAAAAGTCTTCATCGCGAAATTCCACGAATTCTGGGGTGAATACCAAGAAAAAGTCTACTTCGCGAAATATGCGCAAAATTTCTCGAATTCTGGGATGAAGACCAAAAAAAAAAGGTCTTCATCGCGAAATCTGCGAAAGAACGATTCTTGCCCACTAATACTGAATTGATGACCAGTATTTTGGGAGTCTCAGGCCCCGAACTGCACTCCAGTGTCACCAAGACTGTTACTTTCGTTGGGGCACAATCCTCGCTCGGGGGGCACATTTCTCGTTTGGGGGCACAAGCAGTGATTTGGGGGGTACGGCTCCAAAATGTTCCCGAGTGGTGCCAGGTCTGCTTGAGAGAATGAGACGTAAGAAGACCTAGCGCTATGTGGCAGTGATATGAAGGTAGTCAACCGTTTGTCATATGCTGATTGAATATTTTGTTTATTTTGCTTGAATAGATTCAGAAATACTTGTTCTTGAGTACTTTTAAAACAACTACTTTTTGCTTTTACTCAATTACTTTTTGGTACTTTGTATGTTACTTCAAATAGTTTTTTCGTCAGTAACGAAATTTTTACTTGATTACAATTTTCGAGTACTTTTTGCACCACTGCTTGTACGGAGTTACACAGACTTTGATGGGCGCTTGTTTGTTTTGAAATCTCTTGGCAGGCTATTTGCGTCGGTCGTTCAAAAGGCAGCTGCTCAGCAAGCTGCCATCGAGTTACCGCCTACCGGTAGTTAAGTACCACAAAAGGTTTTCATTTCTTCGATAAAACCGGTTCAGGATTTCGAGAAGTACGCTCTCTTTAAAATGCTTTTAGAGAACTTTTGAAATGCGAATAAAGTAAGGTGCTTCGTTACACGGACTTTGGGATAGAATAGTTGTAGCACAGAGACCTACAAAATAGGATATTGTGTAGTCTAGATCTAAGCCTAAGGCTGCCTATTATGATACTGTATACTTGACCCCCCAAAACAAACGTTGATATTTCATTCAGGCAGTCAGTCGCGTAGCCGGAAATCTGCAATTGTGGGGACTGTTATGGGGCCTGGGGCCAAAAACTGAAGTTATTCATCTAAACTTGGAACTGTTTTTGTATGAAAATTCTAGTAAAGACTAAAAAAAGTCTGCATTAGTTGAGTAAATCTACGCAAAAATAGAGCCCAAACTGGAAAAAATTGCAAGAAATGATTTTGCAACGGTTTTTGATGCTACACAGAGGTGGAGTCCTCGAGGACGTCCTTGGCCTCGAGGACGTCCTCGAGGACACATTTTCAAGTCCTTGGCCTTGGCCTTGGCCTCGAAGGTCAAGTCCTTGGCCTTGGCCTTGGCCTCGAAGCCTCAAGTCCTCGAAAATTGCCCTGTCCTCGGCTCGAGGACAGGACTATTTTTTGAACAGTTGAAATTTGGTTGGAAAACGCCAGAAACATTGCAGAAAATTTGCGAGCACCTTTTTTGTTTTCCTCACTTGGAACAAAGGCGTAGCCAAGGGGAGGGGGGCTGGGGGTCCACCCCCCTTCCCAATTGAAAATTCACCAATGACAAAACTGTGACAAAAAAGCCTATAGTTTATTCAGTATCAGTTTCTTTTTAGCATTTTTCGCTTACAACAGTATAACTAAAAACAATATTGAAGACCAGGGGCTCCGCGTCCTCCTCAATTCAGTTTTTACCAGTCAATTTAAACGTATAACCAGAAGAAAACGGGAAGTTTTTGTCTTAAAAGTTGCTTTCTCAGGTCCACATCTAGCCTTTTTGTGAACGTAATGCATTAATCATGGCCGGATTTACCATAATGTGACGCAGTACCAGCAGTAACGTAGCCATGGGAGAGGCGGGGAATATAGCTCCCCCAATGGCCTGTCAACCAAAATGCAGAATAAGGAAAATACCACGTTTTTAGCTCTTTTGAGACTGTTTTTTGCGCTGGAATTGACTAAAAAGTGATTTAAAGCATCATTTGAAACACATATTTTTAAGGGGGGGGCTAATTGCCAAAAATTAAAGTCACAAACCAATGAAAACTTTGAAAAAATGCCCGAAAATAAACAATCAAATTTGATCGCTGATGTAAAAACTCCTAACACAGGTTTTATCAACAAATATATCATAAACTCAGGAATTAGGGTAGGGGGGCTATCCAGTGTTAGTTAATTACCAGTCACTCCTCTCAAATATCTCTCCATTAGCCCTTCCCCCAACTATTTTTCGTTAAAAAACATAGACGAAATAGATTACTCCGTGTGAGTTTTATTAAATAATAGGATTTTATGTTTTACCAGCACGTAAACAAGAGAACTGCAATGTTATCATTAGCCACTTCCCATATAGCCCATTAATGCAATCAGTTGAATCATGTTGGGCTGCCAATTTATATGCCACGTTTAAAAAGCAATATTTTCTATTAAAATAGCTCTAAAATTAAGTTCATTTTGCAAAAAAATGCAAAATTTTCGAGCGCTGGAGGCTCCGCCCCCATACCCCCAGCCTCCGGCAGCTGGGGACTTCGCCCCCTAACACCCATTGGCCTCCGGCGACTGGGGGCCCCGCCCCCAGACCCCCAAAACAGCCCTACCCCATTGCGAATTTCTGGCTGCGCGCCTAAGTACCAGCTATGGGCTCCGAGCTAAAATCGTAAGACTTTTTTTGGTCTTCACGTATATTTGGCAGAAAGATGTTGCGAAAATCTCCAAAGTGCCAGGGGCCTAGCGCGAAATAAATCCGCCCCGGCAATAACATGGTTAGTTGCCCTATTTTACCATTTTTCAATAATAGTTCAGTAATTCACCTCCAACCTCGCCGGTTTTTATGCACAAAATACTTTTTTAAAAAATTAGCCATGGAAAATGCTGATTGAACGAATCATTAAACTTCAATTGAGGGGGCCTGGGCCCCATAGCCGAACATGTACTCCTATAACTGGTTATTGTCATGACAAAACAAAATCTCTTAGGAAAATCTTCGAGTGGATTATCATTTACTGCTAAAATGTTGGAAGAGACAATGCACCTTACTTTCCCCTACCTGGACCAGATCACTTACAATTAAATTTAACTCCAAAATCCAAGATGTTAAACGTGTTTGGACTTAAATTGCAAGCAAAAGGAGTATTAAGCAATTTGTTTTTTTCAATTGGCTTTTAAATGTCAAAAATCTAGTGCTTTTAAATGGCTCTGAACACTTGCAAAATGTGATTCAATGGCATTAAAATAGCTTTTTTTTCCAAAAACTTACAAAAAATCCCCCCCTCAAAGCCTCTGGCGGCTGGGGGCCCCGCCTCCAGACCTCCCGTTTGTGATATCTTTGAGTTACACTAGCTTACTCAACACGTTTTCAAAGTTAAATATTTGCGTTTTTGAACTATTAGTTTAAGCCCTCTCCCTTTGCAAAATCCTGGTTACGTGCCAACAGCCAACGATTTCAGATCTTCCATCCTACAATGTATTTGTCCCACAAAAACTTCCTCTTTGGAAAAATTTTGATGACGTCATTTCATGTGATTTGTGGTTTAGACCTCCCTCAATCAAAAATTCTGGGTACGCCTATAAATTGGAGATCGCTTAAAAAAATTTTTTTGAAGACCTTTTTTTTTTTTGAGAACACTTGCGCCTGTGTCCTTGGTCCTTGGCCTTGGCCTCGAGCATTCCTGTCCTTGGCCTCGAGAGGTTCTGTCCTCGGAAAGGCTGTCCTTGGCCTTGGCCTTGGCCTCGGATTTTTTTTGTGTCCTTGGTCTTGGCCTTGGCCTCGAGCCTTGTGTCCTCGACTCCACCTCTGATGCTACATGATGTGGAGAATACCATACAAAGAGTCTACCAAAATCCACCCTTCAGAAAGTCGAAAAATTTGGGGGTGAAAAAACTGAAAAGAGGGCTTTTCCAAAAAAAGAGAGTGGTTGAAAATGTGCCAAGTAACATCCAGAGTTGGGCACCCGCTACTTGAAGGGTGGCGCCGCTGCCGCTATTTGGCAAAAGAAGCAGCGGCGCTGCCGCTTGTCGCTACTTAAATAAAAAAGTAGCGCCGCTGCCGCTACTTGCATACAAAACAGTAGCCGCTGCCGCTACTTTAGAAAAATATCTAGCACAAGGAACGATGGCATTCAAATAAGATACTCAATGGTGAAATTTTAATTTTATTTACGAAAGTTACAATTCAAGTTTTTAAAGTATTGGTACAGGTTACAATTGGCATTAGCAGGCTTACATAGTAAATAAGTAAGCAAATGCTATTCAGTTGGTTGTTAGCATGTTCCTTTCGAAAAAACAAGCATTTCAAAATGCTGGTTGGTCAAACCAGCGCTTTTGAAATTACTTAGGAAGTTACTCTTGGAAGTAACACTATAGGAAGTTAAATTCCTTGTCGCATTTTCTACACAAATAAAAGGCAATAAGAAATAATTTAAATTACTATCGACTTAAATAAGGTAAAGTTTTAACCAGAGGAGGGCAGCGCAAGTCATAAAAGATGCGCTGCAAGGGCACGCGCAACTACTCTGAAATTTTTGCGCCGCAAGTGCTTCCGCAAGCCCAAAACTATAATTGCGCCGCAAGCACAACCGCAAGCGCAAGTGTAACGTTTTGAAAAGTATGATTCTAATTGACTCACTGCTCAAATTCTGCTAGGCTACAGTGCAAAACCAATGTTCATAACAAATTATACTTGCTACCGAATTAGTAAACAAAAGATTATTGATTTCCTTTAACTAACACAAGGTTTTGAAAATGTGCATCGCTTAACCTTTTTGGTCAAAGAAGTCTTTATACCTAACGAAAAATGCTCTTAACACCCGCACTTCAAGGAACCGGGGTGTTAAAAAATTCCACAAATAAAGTAATCATATGGTGGTAAGCGAACGAACGAGAAGCTAGTCATGCAGGATTCACGGAGGCAGCCGCAATGAAGCATAACGATACGTCGCTTTCGTAAGCAAAAAAGCTGCTGCCAAGTAATTGCTATGCCTCAGGCTGGCATTGCTGTCCCAACCCTGACTGTAATGCAAGGTTTTCAAGCAAAAAAAGATTGCTCCGTGCGTTTCCTTGCCCGTTCCTGCATCCACGTGTTCGCAACTCGAGGAGCTAGTTGTTCAAAAGTTACGCAGGTAGCCGCACTAAAGCGTAACGATACGTCGCTTGCGTAAGGGAAAAAGCTGCTGGCATGTAATTGCTATCCCTCAGGCTAGCATCGCTGCCCCAACTCTAACTGTAATGCAAGGTTTTGAAGCAAAAAAAAAAAGACTGCTCGGTGTATATTTTTCCCCCGTTCCTTATACTCCGTGTTCTTCTGTTCCATGCAATCGCAATCCCAGTGCGAATCAAACCCGGGTAGGATGGTTGGAAGCTGAGCACAATGACCACTACACCATGCTGCTTGCAACAATGCAATGTTAAAATGTCGTATTTAAACCAAATGCATTAGAAAAAGGCAATACAGGGTTACGCTTCAATGCGATTGCCTGCGTGACTTTTGCATGACTAGTTTCTACTGTTCGTAACCCAAGCGCGAATCGAACCCAGGTGCAATGGTTCGAAGGCGAACGCACTACCTACTAGACTACGCAGGTCGCACCAATGCAGTAGCAAACTGTCATATTTAAACCAAATGTATGAGAAAAAGGCAATAGAGGGTTGCAATTAAATGCGGCTGCCTGCGTGACTTTTGCATGACAAGCTTCTACAAGCGAACGACTTTGGAGTTCGGAGTCACTTTTTTTTTAATTGCTCGTCAAGGAAATCCTGCCCAAGCTTCGACACATATTTTACGCTTCTGGAGCAATTAGTATCACTCTCCAACGAATGGAGTACGCAAAAAATCGTCTTCTTTTTTGTTTAAAGAAATTGAACCATCCAAGATTTACTTAAAAGATCTATTACCACAGTATACTGTGGCTATTTAATCAGAGGGGGAGTCCTCGAGGACGTCCTTGGCCTCAAGGACACATTTTGAAGTCCTTGGCCTTGGCCTCAAGGACACATTTTGAAGTCCTTGGCCTTGGCCTCGAAGCCTCAAGTCCTTGGCCTTGAAGCCTCAAATCCTCGAAAATTGCCCTGTCCTTGGCTCGAGGACAGCACTATTTTTTGACAGAGGTGGTCAGTAACGAAGTAGTTCTACTTAAGTAGTATTTTCGGTAACGAGCGACTTACTTAAGTATTTTTCATTTCTGATACTTCTACTTTTACTTCAAGCAAAATCCTCTCAAAGTAACGCTACTTGAGTAGTAATGACTTTTATGTAAAGTAAAAGTAAACACCTAGCCATTATTCCACCTCACAACGCGTACAATAACGAAGTAAACATTATTCCACCTCACAATGTGTACAATAAGTACGTATCGAGTTTGTTTTACTGTACAGAACTACGAAACTTATTGAATAGTTACGCCGATTCATTTACAGGTCATCTAGGGTAGTGTGTTTTTGCATTGCATCAAATACCAGGTGTTGACTCAGTCTCACTAAAAAAAAAAACATACCGAACCCTGATTAGCATGGTACAGTAGACAAACTAGACATGCGCATTACTCCTGGTTCATACGAAAAAGATTAGCGGTTAACGGCGTTGCGTTTGCTGCGGCCCGCCTGGGGTTCAATTCCCTAGCCGGTTAACGAACAGTGTTGCTAACGACTCGCCATCGCTGCGACATTTCTTCTCAAGCTGTGTTGTCCAGGCGCGGAGATGAGCCCAGAGTCCCTGCTAAATCGTATTCGTAACACGCTTCGGTGTAATTTCAAGAGAATAATAAAACTTTGATTTTTTGATATGCTACCGTAAGTATGGCTTTGCTTGAACACTGATCGTAAGCGTCACAACAGCAAACCTTCGAAGAATAAACAAACACGTGAAATTCGAAATTACTTTCTACTTTCATTACTTAAGTAGAATTAATTTTGACTACTTTCCTACTTTTACTTAAGTGGAAATGCTTCGCCATACTTCTACTTTTACTTGAAAGGCATTTTTAAGTAAATAACAATACTTCTACTTAAGTAGATTTTTCGACTACTTTGTCTACCTCTGTTTTTTGAACAGTTGAAATTTCTTTGGAAAACGCCAGAAATCTCGCGGAAAATTTGTGAACACCTTTTTTGTTTTCCTCACTTGGAGCATAGGCGTAGGCAAGGGGAATTTCACCAAAGACAAAAATGTGACAAAAAAGCCTATTGTTTCTTCAGTTTCAGTTTCTTTTTAGCATTTTTCGCTTACAACAGTAAGTAGCAACAATATTGAAGACCAGGGCCCGTATGCAGAGATCTCACTAGTAGCACGATCTAGAAGTAGTCTGACTACTAGAGCGACTTCGTATTCAGAGATCGCTCTAGAAGTCGTGCTACAAGTCTCACTACTAGTGAGACTAGCTAGTCTGACTAGCTAGCAAGAGTTCGTATTCACAAATCTCACTACAGCTAGTGAGACTACTAATCAGACTAGAAAATTAGGCCAAATTTGCTGGAGCGGTCGAGACCAGTCTAGAAGTCTCACTTGCTGCTATTTTCTAACGAAAAACAACGCAACCATCGCTTAGTTTCTGTCCAAAGCATTATAATTTTATTCTTACTTTCCCGTTCACTGCAATTTTAATACGATAAAGTGGATATTTTTGTCTGAACCATTGATTTAGCATTGTAAATTTAAACAATAAAAAGTTTCAGAATTTATGATTTTACGGAAAATGCCTGCAACCAATGCTGCCGCAAGCAACTTTTCAAAATTCACTAGAATTACCAAAAAATATCACTAGTTTTCAAATTTCAGGTTTTTTGAACAGTTTACGCCCCTTCACACCAATGCTGACTCAGGCTACTCTCCAAAATTTACTAGAATTTTGTGAAATTAAAAAAAAAAAGGTCTTCGCTTCAGCGCCCACAGTTTTCGCGTAATTTTCTTGGTCATCTCCAAAAAAAAAAAAAAGGTCTTCACCAGGTAAGTCTACTTTCAAGTATTTTCACATTCTACAAAAAATTCTCTAGATCGTTGAAAAAATTCACTAGGTCACTAGAACGGACCACAATTCACTAGATCTAGTGAAAATTCACTAGGAATGGCACCACTGCCTGCAACATTCGCTCTCATCAAGCGCAATTAAAAAGAAGTTCTTTTGAATGCCACCATTAGACCGTATCACCACATACAAGTCATGTAATACCGCAATAAATTTTTTTCCGACGCATTTTTAAAAGTTCGCTTTTAAGTGCGGGAGTTGTCATTACTGGTCAAATTATGTATTTTGTTTTGGTTATTGAAATCTACAGCATTTAATTACTGCGTATCGAAACATGTCCGGGATTGTTTGTAGTTACCTGTTAACTCTTAAAACGAAAAAGCGATTTAAAAGAACAGAACCAGTAGAATAACAAAAATTCTAAACTCAGTTGTCAATATAACAAACCGTAGCCCACTAAATAAGGAACCGTTCAAATATCATATGACACTTTTTTAGGCATTTTTGACCCCACCCTCCCCCATATGACGCTATTTCGAAGCCCAACCTTTTGCATGGGATTAAACGCTTATCCGACGCTTTGTGCACCCGCCCCCCTGGAGGCGTCATATGATATTTGAACGGCTTCTAACGGTCCCATACGAATATTTTGTATCTCGCACAATTAAGCAGCAGCGGCTGTCGGCCACGAATCATTATGATTACAATAGTTTGCTATTAACTTTCGGCAACAGAAAAAATCTTGGCATGCCTAAATGAGTAATGGTATTTTATTGGAAGGATAAAAACTCATTAAAAGAAAACCAATTTTTCTCACTTCCACATGAAACAAACTCCTTGATATCTAAAAAGCGATTAGTATCAATAACAATCTTTCAAATCAATATTTATTGTGTACAGCGTGCAAGCGAAATAGCTTCCAATTGAAGCATCGCATTAGATTTTCGAAAACCGTATAAAAAGTTAACTTCGTTAGCCAAAACGCTTTTCAAAATGCAAATTAATATGTTGATGCGGTACCAATAATTGATTAATTTTTGATACAGTTCAAAATGATCGAACAAGAATCTACATATATTGCAATATGAATTGCCAATATAGCAAAAAGTCAAAGACAATGATGCAACGCTCGTAATCAAAATAACTTACGATACCACATGCCGAGTTAACATTTTTTGACGCCTTTCTCCTTTCTTTTGCGGTTTCTGGTGCAACGTAGCGAGTTTTTACGTACAAAATCCTTGTTGAGTTTCACTTTAAAGTAGTGGTTCGGTCGTAAAGCAATGCAAAGGTTAGTACAGTTCAAAGATCGCACTAGATAGTCTCACTAGAGTTAGTATAGATGTTTGCACGATCTCTGAATACAACTCTGAATACGACTAGAGTTGATGCTACTTCTAGTGCGACTATTAACAAGTAGAACGACTTTCTAGATCGTGCTACTAGTGAGATCTCTGCATACGGGCCCAGGGGCGCCGGGCCTTCCTCAATTCAAATTTTGCCAGCCAATTTAAACATATAACCCGGAGAAAATGGAGAGTTTTTGTCCTAAAAGTTGCTATCTCAGGATCACATCTAGCCTTTTTGTGAACGTAATGCATTAATCAGGGCCGGATTTACCATAATATGACGCAGTACCAGCTAGGGGCCCCGAGCTGAAATCGTAAGACTTTTTTTGGTCTTCACCTATATTTGGCATAAAGATGTTGCGAAAATCTCCAAAGTGTCAGGGGCGTAGCGCGATGTAAATCCGGCCCGACAATAACATGGTTAGTAAGCGTAACCATATATTGTACCATTTTTCAAAAACAATTCAGCTATTCACCTCCAACCTCGCCGGTTTTTACGCACAAAATACTTTAAAAAAAATTAGCCATGGAAAATGCTGATTGAACGAATCATTGAACTTCAATTGAGGGGGTCTGGGCCCCCTGGCGAACGTGTACTCCTATAACTGGTTATTTTCATGACAAAACAAAAATCTCTAAGGAAAACCTTTGAGTGGATTATTATTTACTGCTGAAATGTAGCCAGAGACAATGCACCTTACTTCCCCCTTCCTGGACCAAACCACTTACAATTAAAATTTAACTCCAAAATGCAAGATGTTAAACGTGTTTTGGGCTTAAATTGCAACTAAAAGGAGGATTAAACAATTTGATTTTTTCAATTGGCTTTCAAATGTCAAAAATCTAGTGCTTTCAAATGGCTTTAAACACTTGCGAAATGTGATCCAATGGCATTAAAATAGCTTTTTTTTCCAAAAACTTACAAAAAATCGCCCAACGGCTGGGGGCTTCGCCCCCAGACCCCCAAAGCCTCCTGCGGCTGGGGGCCCCGCCCCCAAACCCACGTCTGTGATACATTTGAGTAACACAAGCTTTCTCAACACGTTCCCAAAGTTAGATATTTGCTTTTTTCAACTATTAGTTTAAACCCTCTCTCTTTGCAAAATCCTGGTTTCGTGCAAATAGGCAACAACGATTTCAGATCTTCCATCCTACGATATCTTTGTCCCACAAAAACTTCCACTTTGGAAAAATTTTGATGCCATCATTTAATGCGATTTGTGGTTTAGGCTTCCCCCAATCAAAAATTCTGGGTACGTCAATGAATTGGAGATAGCCTGAAAAAAATTTTTGAAGACCTTTTATTTTGGAGAACGCTTGCGCTTGTGTCCTTGGTCCTTGGCCTTGGCCTCGAGCATTCCTGTCCTTGGCCTCGAGAGGTTTTGTCCTCGGAAAGGCTGTCCTTGGCCTTGACCTCGGATTTTTTTGTGTCCTTGGCCTCGAGCCTTGTGTCCTCGACTCCATCTCTGATATTAATGCAGTCACTCCTATTTGAATTATCTTTCAAGTTTTCTCGGACTTGCAAAACAGTTGTTATTAATAGTTTTTCTTGTTTCTTGTTTTTGACTTACGTTAAAAAAGTCGGACTGTTGCTAGAAACACGTTTAATGTTTAAAGCAAGTACAAGATTTTTTAGAAACGACTAGAGTATTTCTAGAAAGAAAAACACAAAAATATTTTTTCCGTTTAAAAGTTGATTTTACAACCATTTTTTAAATTACTCAATTGGAAATTTTTTTTGAAAAATCAGCAAAAAATATTTTAGAGAGAAACGTTTCAGCGATAGAAGACCCCTGCTCTAAATCCAATAAAAGTTTTGCAAGCTATAGATGAATGGAATTTTCCATGCCAAGGTTTTTATGAACCTACTACCTCGTCATACGCGTAGACAAGGGTGGGGGGAGGACAAAAGGCCCGCCCCCTCCCAATTGAATTTCCACCAGTGATAAAAATGATAAGAACAAAGCCTTATGTGTTTTCAGTTTCTTTTAGCATTTTTGCGTATACTACAGTATACGAGTACCACCGACTAATATTAATATTGACAAACAGGTGATCTGGCCCCATCAAATCAAACTTTTGCCATCCAATTTAAATGTATAACCCTGGAGAAATTCAAGGTTTTTGTCCTAAAAGTTACAATCTTAGGCCCTCATCTAATCATTTTGTAAACTTAAATGCAATTACATGACTACTTAGGAACCATCTATTGCATCGGTTTCACATCACTATTTACCCTGCCAGTTTTTATGTGACAAAATACTTTAGACAAAAAAAAAATTAGCTAGGCAAAATGCAAATTGAACAAATTATTGAATTTAAATTAAGGGGGCCTGAGCCCCCAAGCCGACCATGTACTACTAATCCCGGTTATTTTTATGACAAAACAAAAATCTCCAAAGCAAATAATACTTGAGTGTTTACTTACTGCTAAAAATATAGCAGAAGGCAATTTGTACCTTGCTTCTTCCACGTGGGCCAAGGTACTTACAAAATTTACCCCCAAACATCAAGCTTTTAAACCTGTTTTGGACTTGAACTGTAAGCAACCGGAAAACTCACCAGTTTGATTTTTCCAATTGGCTTTCAAATCTTAAAAATTTACTTACTTTAATGGCTTTAAAAACGTGTAAAATATTATCCAAAAAAAATTAAAATAGCAATTTTTCCCCCAAAATTATAAAAAATCGCCCAAGTGCCGTCCCCCAGACCCTAGTCTGTGATAGGTTTGGTTAAACTAGTTTGCTCACCACGTCTCCCAACTTAGACAGTTTTGGACAATTTTTTAACTTTTGGTTTAAGTCCTTTCCCTTTAGCAAAATCCAGGCTACATGCCAACCCAGGCCCCAACCTCCGATTCTCCAGTTTACAATATCGTTGTCCCATAAAAAGTCCTCATTTCGACAAATTTTTGTAACGTCCTTGCATGTGATTTGCGGTTTGGCCTTCCCCTCCAATCAAAAATTCTCGCTACGCCTACGTACCTAGTAAACAATTTTTTCGTAACTTTAATCGCATTTGATTGAAAAACAATCATTCTTAATCGTTTTTGAATTGCGCTTGCGCGATTGCGCTCAAAATTGCTAAAATACTTGCGGTGCAAGTGCTATCGCAAGTAAAATAGTTGCGCCGCAAGCTTGCGCCGTAATTATTGCGGCGCAAGTGCCCACCTCTGGTTTTAACATTGAAGCACGGTGGCATACAGTATTCAGCTTCTGCACAATTCTGCCTCTGCTCCTATAGCTCTGAAGTAGTCAATGTTTTCATCACACGCTCGGCCCTCAACCACTAAAATACTTTCTCGCGTGGAGATACGACAAAAAAATTTATCGATCGACCGAGTTACAAAACATTTCTGGGAATTTTGTAGAAATGGCAGGTGATTCACGTTCCTGCGATGATTTCATTCAACGTTGATAGAAAAGATTGAGCGGTTAAGAAGTGGTGTTTATGGACTCCGAGGAGTTACGTTCGCAGTAAGGACATATTCTATAGCTCGGGCACCATGCTATACGCTGCTATAGACACATTTTAAGTAAATGATGCACAATGCGATTTACGTTACACGTATTTTTTCGACGAGTATAACTCCATAATTAAATTATCGTTCAAGCTTCCTTATTACCAGGTTCGATTTGTTAGTTCAGTTCTCAGCGCATTGGCGTAGCCAGAATTTTTGATTGGGGGGGGCAAAATCACAAATCACATGTAATGACGTTATCAGAAACTTGGAAAGACGAATTTTTTGTGAAGGCAAAGATATCGTAGAATGGAAGATCAAAAGCCGTGGCCTGGTGTTGGCACGTAACTAGGAACTCGTTCAAGGAAGATGGCTTAAACCAATCGTTAAAATGTGAAAATATGTAATTTAGGAGACTTGTGTTGAGTAAAGAAGTGTACGATACTTCAAACGTATCACAGACGGGGGTCTGGGAGCAAAGCCCCCAGCCGCTGTGCGATTTTTTGTAATTTTTTGAAAAAAAAGCTATTTTAACACCATTGGATCACATTTCGTCTGTATTCAGAGCCATTTGAAAGTACTAAATTTTTAACATTTGAAAGCCAATTGAAAAAATTAAGTTGTTCAGTCCTCCTTTTGCTTGCAATTTAAGTCCAAAACACGTTTAAAATCTGTTGGGTTTAAATTCGGGGTTAAATTGGGGTTTTGGGGTTAAATTTTGTAAGTGATTTTGGAGTTAAATTTTGTAAGTGATTTGGTTCAGGTAGGGGGAAGTAAAGTGCATTGCTTTCGCAATATTTTAGCAGTAAATTACAATCCAGTCGAATATTTTCCTTAGAGATTATTGTTTTGTTATTGAGTTCAACCAGTTATAGGAGTGCATAAACTGCAAGGGGTCCCAGGCCTTCTCAATTCAAAAATTTGTTCATTGAGCATTTTCCTTATTGTAGCTAATTTTTTTCAAAAGTATTTTGTTGCGTAAAAACTGACGAGGTGGGGGTGAATTGTTATTGAAAAATGTACAGTAGATAGTTACGCCTACAAATCTGGTTATTGCCCGGGCCGAATTTACATTGACTTGAGCCAATGGCACTTTGGGATTTCGCAATATTTTCCTACCAAATTCAGGTGAAGACAAAAAAAGGCTTATTTAAGGGCGGATTTTCTGGCTCTGTGCCATATGTTAAATCCGTCCCTGGTTAATGATTATTGCATTACGTTCACAAAAAGGTTTGATGAGGGCATCCGTTAGCAACTTTTAGTATAAAAACCCTTAATTTCACTCGGGTTATACGTTTAAATTGGTTGGCAAAAATTAAATTGAAGGGGCCCGGTCCCCCTGGATCAATATTGCCGTTGGGGGCCCATTTAAATTGAGGTTCATTTAAATATCATTGTAGGGGGCATTTTTTAATTGGTTGGGCCCACTGGCACAATATTATTGTTGGGGGCCCCATTTAGATTGGGGGTCATTTAAATATTATTGTGGGGGGAATTTGGTAAATTGGTTGGCAAAAATGAAATTGAAAGGGCTCGGGTCCCCTGGATCAATATCATTGTTGAGGCCATTTAAATATTATTGTAGGGGGCACATTTAAATTGGTTGGCAAAAATTAAATTGAGGGGACCCGGGCTCCCTGAATTAATATTGTTGTTGGGGGCCCATTTAAATTGAGGGCCATTCAAATGGCCCCCTGGATAAATATTATTGTTGGGGGCCCATTTAAATTGGTTGGCAAAAAATAACCTGAGGGGGCCCGGCCCCCCTGGATCAATATTATTGTAGGGGGCCCATTAGAATATTATTTTAGAAGGCCCATTTAACTATTATTGTAGGGGGCCATTTAAATTGGTTGGTAAAAATTAAATTGAGGGGGCCCGGGCCCCGTGGATCAATATTATTGTTGGGGGCCATTTAAATTCGGGGTCATTTAAATATTATTGTTGGGGGCCCATTTAAATTCGGGGCTATTTAAATATTATTGTAGGGGGCCCATTTTAATTGGTACGCAAAAATTAAATTTGAGAGGGCCCGGGCCCATGGATCAATATTATTGAAGGGGGCCCATTTAAATTGATAGGCAAAAATAGCATTAGTGCTATACGACTGTTAGCATTAGTACCGACTACTTGCTTTCATGAAGAAATGATTGGTCGTGTTCTATGTGGAGTTTTAGTTGCTTGCAATTCCCTCAAACGATGGCAACTGATAAACTTTACCAACGCATTGATTATTATTCTACGTTAATTTACACACAGAGTTTAATTTGGCCCGCTACCAGACCACATTATTCGTTGAATTTTGATTCAGAAAAAATAGGTCCACGTACGATAAAAATCGTCTATATGTATATTCATAGGGGGGCACAAGTCCGTTAATCGTTAATCCATTAATAACGAAGCTAACTTTTTCATTTACTTGTTAATCCGTTAGAAAGGCTTTTCATGTTAACGGACTATATTAACTTTGGTTAAGTTTTATTAACTTCCGTTAAGGCTTTTATCGTTAATACCCCACACCATTCATTCATCGTACCGGTACTAACCAGTTTGTATTGCTAACACTTGTTGCGCATTAGCACGAGTTTTATAGAAGAAAGCAAAGAAAGGAGCTTTTTTTTGTGGCAAATATTAAGCTGCAGCTTCAGAGGTCTATTAATTATCGCTGTTCGCAATTTCCAAACATTATCCAATCGCAGCTTCATTAGGCATTTGAACTTATTATTATGTTGAAGTTAGATTAGACCAATGACATAAAACTAGATGATACGCAGCTCTTTTTCCACTCTTTTTCCTCTTTTCTCTCTTTATTGTGCGGATTTTTGCTCTGTCTTTGCCCGCGCTGATCTGCTGACAGTGACTGTATTGTACAGCCTTTGCCTTGCTCAACTAACAATAGGGTAGCAATTATAACAAATATCGTTGTGTCTGGAAGCTGTGGGTTTGCGTAATTTACGTAAAGTTTTGTCAACCACTAAATTACCCCCCAAAATCCAATTTTCAAGTAAGTTTTGCGTAAAATACAGGCTCTTCATAAAGTCCTGATACAATTTTAAAATTTTTTGTAAACTTAATTCTCAAAACATCTTAACCAGGTTGGTTCTATTTTAATCAGTGCTGCTTAAAGTTTTTATTTAAAAATAAATTTTGTGTTTCAGATATGATTTTTATGTGTTTTATGAATGTGTTGTATAAACCCTTATTAAATGGTTTCTCCTCAAGAGAAGGCCCAATGTGTAACCTGCTTCATTGAAACAAAATCGGACTTTCAGATTCAGCGAAGGCACTGGACTAAGTATGGAAAAGATCCACCATCAAGTTCTTCAATTCGTCGATGGCACAAGAAATTTAAGGAGACAAGATCAGTGCTGGATGCAGTGAGAAATTCTTCATCCTCAAAAATTTCTTCATCCTCAGAAATTCGTTGCTACATGATATCTGCAAACTCTTTTCGTTTTGGTTGTCATTTGGCTGAAATCTCTGTAACATTTGCATTTTGTAAGCATACAATCGTTACCTTTTGTATAAAACCTTCTGCACTGTTGGAAGTGGTAATTCCAATTTTCTGGCAGCAGTACCGATGGACTTCATTGGAGAACGACTAAACACCTGTCTTACTCTAGCGATGTTTTCCGCAGATGTTTTTGGTCACCCACTTCTCACTGCATCCAACACTGACTCTGTCTCCTTAAATTTCTTGTGCCATCGACGAATTGAAGAACTTGATGGTGGATCTTTTCCACACTTAGTCCAGTGCCTTCGCTGAATCTGAAAGTCCGATTTTGTTTCAATGAACCAGGATACACATGGGCCTTCTCTTGAGGAGTAACCATTTAATAAGGGTTTATAAACCACATTCATAAAACACATAAAAATCATATCTGAAACACAAAATTTAAATTTAAATAAAAATTTTAAGCAGCACTGATTAAAATAAAACCAACTTGGTTAAGATATTTTGAGAATTAACTTCACAAAAATTTTTTTAAATTGTATCAGGACTTTTGAACACCCAGTATGTTAGGGATTCGATTTGTCTACCGTCTGCCTCGAGAATTCGTAACACGCTTTTCTTGTTAGAAAATTTGTCCTTTATTTGTTGGTGTATAGGTTAGCGGAAGCGAAAACGGGAAGCGGTTTCAAAGAAAAAATAAACATTTAAACACTCAAAAAACACATTAAATATTTCACGGAATAAACTCAAGCTTAAATTTGAACCAAAAACAAAACAAATTGGAATTAATGCTTTAACGAAAACAAAATATAACCTTCAGCACACAACTCGTTGTCTCATTAACTTATTCAAATTTAGAATCTATTTTTACAATTAACAATTTAACAAGATAATACATTGTACTTACTGATGAATTTTTCACTGCAGACGGAGAATTCCAAATGCGATCAAATCAAATGTTGAATATTTAAACTGAAGCCTGGTCGATGTCAAACTCGCTGCAGTTAAATGCTCACAAAAAAAGGGAAAGTTGGAAAATAATATTTGTTAGGATTGAGTCAGCGAACTATCTGAATGGGAACCAAGGCAATTGGCACTCGAAGTAAATCTAAAGCCGCATTTACACGGGCGACTTTTTTGCGTGCGATTTTTTGATACAAATGGATGTGGCAAAGTTGCATATGTTCAATAATGGTTCTCATTGTGATAAAAGTTACCTTACTGCTAAAAATGACTGTCTCAAGTTGTTTCCATTCCGATAGTGACATTTTAAACCTTTTTAAAGCAAAATTGGAGCAGATCTCACAGCGATTTTTTATCACAACACCGATTCTCTTCTAAAGTTTTCAATTATAATAATACTGGTATGAAACCAACTTAAGACAATTATTTCCATCAGTAAGGTTCCAATTATTATCATCAAAGCCGCCGTTGAGTAAATGCAACTTTGCCAGATCCATTTTTATCAAAAAATCGCACGCAAAAAAGTCGCTCGTGTAAATGCGGCTTAATGAAGATCAGCTGTCTTCAATACGAGCTGCAAAGGCAGGATATCTCAAATTTCAAACTGTAGTTCTTTGCTGAATCAACCTTTAAATCTAGTGACAAAAATTCACCGCTGCTTACTGCAGACGCTCAACTCAATAGTGATTTTGACATCGCAAGGCTTCAGCTTGCAAAGTTTACAATTTGCACTTAATTAGGTCAACGCGAAAATTAGTAACTTACGTCATATAAAAAGAAACAAGAACATCTTCACGGCAACCGGATTTAAGAGATTTCAACATTCCCAACGATTCAACGGATTAAATACTTGCCTAGAAGAACGAGTCCTGGCTTTCAAACGCAAATTAACGAAAATAATGAAACCGGGTTTGAAACTCACACAAAGTAAATAAATAAAAAAGAAAAACAACAAAACGGCGCTACACTGTACATAAATATCAACGTGTTATCACAATCTAATGTTACGACATCACTGAAATGTAAATATGAAAAGTGTTTTTTTTGTTTATTGTTGTAGTTCCTCATTTCTTCTGCTCTTCTCAGTCAAAATATCTTAAATGTTTCACACTGAGTTGGTTGATCTACTTTAAATATGCAAGTGTCAGTTTGATGTTTCATTTTGTGCTGTTGTTACGGTAGAATTGAACTTTGAAGAGTCAAGAGCCTATGTCAATTTTCGTTGCTTCCATGCCAGAAATGGCAAAAATAAACTGAATTGAATAATGTCAAAAAAACTTGCCGTAGTTTTCTACGGCATATAGTATACTTTTTTTCATAAGAACCAATGAATATTAAGTTAAGGCTGGGTGTTCGTAGTTGTTTGCCGAATTTTAGCCTCAATTGTTCTTAAATTTTGAAAACACGGATGTTAATTTTAGCAACCACATTTGTACAATTGTTTAAGGTGTTAATTTTAGCGACCATATTTGTAAAACTGTTGAAGTTGTTTAGTCCCAAAGCTTTGTGTGCTTGAGTGAACGTTTTTTACTGCTTTTGCCGCAACGCAAAATTGCTCTTTTTTCGACTTGAACGACTGCCAAAAATTTTCTCAGTTACTCGCATAGAGCGCAATAGCATTCTTTAATCTCGTAATAGTTGCAATTATGCTCGCAAACACTAGAAAACCACTGAAATTTTATCGTTTTGAATCAGTATAGAATTTAGTTTCTTTTATTAATTTGGATTTTTTCCTTTTTCGTTTGTCCTTTAATTTATTTTTGCTGCTGAGGCTGGAATTTTTTTTAATTGGTTCTTAAATTTTTAGCAAAAATGAGCCTAGTGTTCTTATAAAATTATTCTAGAAAAGAGTGTATAGTTAATTTGTGCGTTTTTGATTTCTTTTTTTTAAGATACGTTATCCAGTGGTGAAGTATCTTTATAAAAAAGATTAACTTCTACGTTGGAATGCGGAGTCTTTGCCGCTGAAAAATCTTGCTTTTATTTTACAAAAAAGATTGATTTTATAATATTTTTGCGTGAAATTTCGGCTGCAAATTTTATTTTGGAGGGTCGCCGCTCAGGAAATTTTTGCTGTTTTCATTAAGAAAACCGTCGATTTTGAGACGTTTTAGTGAAAAAAATTTGAAATTCATCAAAATAATTCAGTGAAAAATCACGGGTATGTTTTGAAATTGATCGCAGAGAAACCCCAAACCAGATGCGGTTTTGTCTAATATAGCCTACAGCGCCACCGCGTTGTTTCGTGACAGCAAGATTAAGCAAAAATAAATCATCAGCTACAGCATACGATCAAAACTCTAAATATCGTCTGATGTCTTACTTAAACCCCTCTACCTTTGAAGATTCATATATTTTGCCAACTTCTTGCGAAAAAGCGTTAACGCACCTTTTTTTCAGAATTAGTGACTGCAATACGTCTTGGTGTCCTTGGGAAAGACACTTGATGCATATTTCCCATTAGGGCCAAGCAGTCTACCCGCAATGGAGGCCCAGCCAGAGGAAAGATTTGCAAACAGAACCGAAGAAAGTGCTCGGCGTCATAGGCGTAGCTAGGATTTTTGATTAGGGGAGCCAAACCGCAAAGCAATGACGTGATCAGAACTTTTCAAAAGGAATTTCTAATGGGACAAAGATACCGTAAAATGGAGGATCAGCTAGAAGCAGAAGCCTGGGTTAACATGTAACCAGAATTTTGCTAAAGGGGGTCAGGACTTGAACCAAAACTTGAAAAGTTTTCAAAAAATTGTAAATTGGGAGTAGAGATGGCGAGTAGCCTAAACTTGTGTAACTTAAACGTATCACAGACTAGGGTTTGGGGGCAAAGACCCCAGCCGCTGGGCAATTTTTTGTAATGTTTTAGAAAAACTTACAATTCTTAGCAGGGGTGCCGATCTTTGTTGAGTATTGGGGGGATAATTTGCAATTTTACCCCACTTTTGCCCTATTTTTAATATTGGGGGGATGAACCTCAACCACGATTTTGTTCAGGTGAGCAAATTAAGTGAAGACCAAAAAAAAGGTCTTCACCAAAAATAGAACACTTTTTTTCCCAAATTTAGGTGAAGACCAAAAAAAATAAAAGGGCTTCACCAACAATGGAAAGCTTTTTTCCCCGAATTCAAGTGGACACCTACGCTCAGATGCACACCAGAGTCAAATTATTGGGGAGGATGACGATGTAGACCATACTCAAACTATTGGAGGGGATACAGCCAAGTAATTGGGGGGATGTATCCCCCCCGAGTTTCGGCACCCCTGATTCTAAGGCCATTTGGATCACATTTTGCATGTTTGTAGATCCATTTTAAATCACGAAATTTTTAAGATTTGAAAGCCAACTGAAAAAATGAAAGTGTTCAGTCTTCCATTTACCTGCAGGTCAAGTCCAAAACACGTTAAAAATCTTGCATTTTTAGGTTAAATTTTGCTAGTGGTTGGTCCAGGTAGGGTGAAGCAAGATGTAATGCGTCTTGTAATATTTTCAGCAGCTAGTAAATAATAATAATTCACTCAAAGACTTGCCTTGGAGATTTTTGTTTTATCGTAAAAATAACCAGTTTTAGGAATACATAAACGACCACGACCCAGGCTCGCTCAATTCAAACGCAATAATTTGTTCAACACGCATTTTTCCAAGCTAATTTTTTTTTTTTTCAGAAGTATTTTGTCACGTTAAAACTGCTGAGATGGAGGTGGATTGTCAGTGTTGGGAAGACTCGAGTCCGAGTCTGGACTCGATGCCACTTTTTAAGGACTCGTACTCGGATTCGTGTCTTTGAGACTCGGACTCAGGCCCGGCGCCAGGATAACGTGACTGGGGGGGGGGGCAGAAATAAATTTTGTGGGGGCATGAGAAGTTTATTTGTGTGAATTCGAGAGGGGCAAGGGGGCACGAGAAATTTATCCCAGTCTGGATCAAATGGACAAGGGGAAGATCAAAGATTCAAAGGGATTTTTCGGCCAAAATCGCGAATTTAAGCGGTTTTTCCGGCCGAATAGAGGTGATCTCCGAAAAAAGAAAAAAAAAAGATCTTCACTGAAAATCTAAGGAATTTTCCGGCCAAAATCGCGAATTCAAGCGATTTTTCCGGCCGAAAACAGGTGATCTCCAAAAAAAAAGTCTTCATCCCAAAAATGTCATAAAATCCGGTGTCACTCCACAAAAAGCATGAAAATAACAGTGGCAAACACCAAATTGGGCCGCGATTTGCACTCCAGTAGCCCCGAGCCTGTTAATTCCTTCGATGCACAGTCCTCGCTTGGAGGGGGCACAATTTTTGTTTGGGGGGGCACAAGCAGTCATTTGGGGGGCACGGCCCCAGTATGCCCCCGTGGAGCCGGGTCTGCTCGGACTCGTGCCCTTGAGACTCGGACTCAAACTCGGACACGTGAAATTTGAGAGAACTCAGACTCGGACTCGTGATTTTTGTTGAATGTCTTATTGTAATGTCTTATTACAGAGCTACTATATATCGACAAAATATAAATGTGACAAGCAATGTATCATCTTTGGCAGGAAGATATTTCTTACCTAAATCAAAATGAAAATAATTGAATTTGGTTTTGTAGTTTGGCAACCGCATTTTTTAGCGTTTTGGTGTCATTGGTTTGATCACGTGTGCTTCGATGATGCCGGTAGTTAATGTGCTCAAGATATCGCATGGCTGAAAAATTCTTGGAAGGTATTCACTATTCAAGTATTCGCAAGTATTGAAGGGAGATAATAAGTTTTGTCTGTGTTAAGTTGTGTTAAATTTAACATCTGATTCCTTAATGTAACAATGGAGAATGAAAAGCTAAAAAGAGTAAGCTTGCATCCAAAAAATTGCTGATGTGACTGACAAAAATTACCGTATCCAGATAATGAAGCATGACGTGTTTTTTGATTACTCAGCAGTGCAGTGCTGCTTAACTTTTTTTGTGTATGGGCTTGGGTTAGGCCTAAATTTTCTAAGGTTTTTGCAAAAAAAAATCTTTCTGTTGGTGAGTTAATTGGTTAAAACATGAACAGGTAAGTGTATACAGCCAATTCAGTAAAAACCTATTCTTTCATTTTTCAAATTATTCGTAAACCATAAGAACAAAAATTACATAATGCATGCACTAACTTATGTACAGATTATGACAAATGTATTTAAAACCGAGGTTTTTCTTCTGAAATAAAAATAACAATTCTAGCCTATTAGTTATGAAACGAAACAAGATACCAAACCATGGCGACAAGTGGCGCAATCAGGAGGGGCTAAAGGGCCTTCAGCTCCCCTTCGCAAAATCACTTAGAAATATAACCCCAAAATTTAAGGGTTTATACAACCCAACAAATTCAAAGCCCCCCCCCCCCCCAGAAGATCAGCGTCAAGTTTCCGTTAACTCGCTGTACCTGGCTTCCCGCGGTTGCTCCGACAAGACACTCCTCAACTGTCAATTTTTGCTTTCAGATCCAGATTTAGTTTGGAAAACTGAAGAACATTGGCCTTACGGTTACGTTCCTTTGCCTTTGCTTACAGTGCGTGATAGACAACGACAGGATGAATGTTTTGTTTTCTGTACTGACCCATCTTTTGAAAAACTGACTCTGTATTTTACCTGGTTTATATTTTTTAAGCTTCTCAAAGTAGTAATTTGGATACTAAAGTATATATAACGTTTTTGCTTGCTAAAGTAAAATTCAAACTTAATTGTTTTCTCTTTGAATTAACTCGTTCAAATTAAGAAGTCCCCCTTAGTTTGATGTCCGATTTATTTGTGAATGCTTTAAACAGGTGTACCGTTCGACTAGACCGTCCTGAATGTCGGATTTTAATCAATGATGGAAGTTCAAAGGTAAAGGTGAATTTACACAGTATCCGTTTTTCGTGCGTTTTCGTCCGTTTTTTTACGTTTTTGCTTCTCCTTGAAAAAGTATGCGCTTTTTCATCCGCATTTTTATAAGTCCATATACGCACTAAGTAGACTGTTATATAAAGATAAAAATTTTGTTTAAAAATTTTGTGTATGAACGATAAGAGCGATATTTCGAAATAGAGCTGTACCCGTTTACAAAAAAAATTTTTCGGAAAACGTTTGTCCAGGATGTGACTGTCTGGTTAGTGCGGATATGGACACATAAAAATGCGGATGAAAAAGCGCATACTTTGTCAAGGAGAAGCAAAAACTTAAAAAAACGGACGAAAACGTACGAAAAACGGATACTGTGTAAATTCACCTTAATACGCATTCCGAGTCGGGAACGGCACCAACTTCGAATCACAGAGTATCTGCGTCAGCA
This sequence comes from Trididemnum nubilum, assembly GCA_963965965.1. Classification (NCBI taxonomy): domain Eukaryota; kingdom Metazoa; phylum Chordata; class Ascidiacea; order Aplousobranchia; family Didemnidae; genus Trididemnum; species Trididemnum nubilum. The sequence goes on along the minus strand of OZ014485.1, from coordinate 15,438,807 downwards.
CGCAATTCTTGGACGCTCAAATCTCCAACCGTCGATCGTGAAAGGATTGTAACTGAGGATGATCGGTTCAGTAACAAGAACTGCTTTGCACTACTAACCAGTCAATTGCTACTTCAAACATTCTTTAAGTTCGGTGGTTCAGAAAGACTGATACGTTTACCTACGGTCGTCGCTGCCGAGTACCAGCAAATTTTCTAACATTTCTAATAATGACCGACCAAAGTGGTGCATTTCGACAAAGCCGCAAAACTGTGTTTGATCTTGAAGAATCAAGAAATAGCGAAGAAAGAAGACCACAGACCTTTAGCTTTTTTGTGTGCTTCGTGTTTTTTGTGTCTTTTTTGCGTTACTCTTTCTAGTAGTTTGATCAGAGAACTCTGAGGTCACCACCTGACTTTGGTCTCCTCGTTTTCTTGCCCTTTGCATTTCGACTAACTCACATTTGGTCTGACCTTCTGTTGTAACGCGACTTTACTTCTTTTTGAAAATGTGTCCGTGGACTACATTTTGTGGGGGGAATTGTTACGTCGCATCAGCTGCAGCGGCTACCGAACCTGGCCTTGTCTGCTTCTTGTCGAGCCGGGCATCGCTACCCTTTGTATCGCTGCTAACAAATGATGTTTCGCCTCACAAGAACCAACCAGTTTGCTACTTCCTTTGCCTTTCGCAATTTGCATAAAAGCTAATCTGCTTCCTTTCTGCTTGGCGTTTTGCCAGCTTACTGCTTACCTTTTTTCGATTTACACTCATTCTTTTTCTGACTGTGGTCTTAGCAACTGCCATTTTCTATGAGCTTTTCCACCTGGAATAATTTTCTATTTTGGAATAATTTTCTATTTGGAACAATCTATTTTCTCTTGCAACTGGCTGGAAAAAACTATTTCGGTACGTAAAAAAGTTTAGTTACTGTTTTGTTCTTTGTATGTTTACCAATTATTTAGGTACTATTGTTGAGAGGTAATTTCTCGACCACTGATAGTTAAGGATTTATATTTGCATGTTAGCTTCTCGTCCCTCTTTATTGTGTTAATCTTTTACTTATTTTGTAAGTTTACTTTAGGTTTAGAATTCTGACCCTTCAGCTCCTATAGCCGGGTTTTTGTTATTTTTTAGACATCGCTCTGATCGCTCTATCGCTCTCATCCTTTACCACAAAGAGGCAATTAAAAAAAAAAAACTCGGAACATCAAAGTGGCAACTCAAAGAGCGCGTTTTGAATTATTAGTGTGAGGCTCAAATCTTCACAGCCAGTTATAAAAGCTTAAGTCCTTACAACACTCCTTTTATAAGAACGATTTTTTAAAACACGAGGCTCATTTTTGCTCAAAATTTAAGAACAAATTAAAAATATTGCCAGCCCCGGCAGCAAAATAAACCAAAAACAAACAAAAAAAATTCAAACTAATCAAACAAACTAAAACATGTGCTGATTCAAAACGATAAAATTTCAGTGATTTTCTTGTGTTTGCAAGCAGGGCCACCGAGAGGGGGGCAGGGGACATAGGCGTAGCCAGGATTTTTGATTGGGGGGGGCCCAAACCACAAATCACATGCAATGACGTCATCAAAAATTTTCAAAAAAGGAAGTTTTTGTGTGGCAAAGATATTGTAGAATGGAAGATCTGAAGCTGTCGCCCGTTGGCACTTAACCAGGATTTTGATCAAGGGAGAGGGCGAAAACTAATCGTTAGAAAATGCAAATGTCTAACTTAGGAGACGTGTTGAGTATGCTAGTATACTCAAACGTACCACAGACGGGGGTCTGGGGGCGGAGCCCCCAGCCGCTGGTGGCTATGGGGGTCTGGGGGCAAAGCTCCCAGCCGCTGGGCAATTTTTGTAAGTTTTTGGAAAAAAAAGCTATTTTAATCCCATTGGATCACATTTCGCACGTGTTCACAGCCATTTGAAAGAACTAGATTTTTAACATTAGAAAGCCAATCGAAAAATTTTAATTGTTCAATCCTCCTTTTATTTGCAATTAAATTCCAAAACACGTTTAAAATCATGCATTACAGTGTAAAATTTTAATTGTGGGTGATTTGGTCCATGTAGAGGGAAGTAAGACACATTGCCTCCTGCTATATTTTAGCAGTAAATAATAATCCTCTCGAAGATTTTCCTTAGAGATTTTTGTTTTGTCATGAAGTTAACCAGTTACAGGATTACATGTACGGCCATGGGGCCCAGGACTCCTCAATTCAATTTCAATAATTTGTTCAATGAGCATTTTCCCTAGCTATTTTTTTAAAAGGATTTTGTTCGTAAAAACTGGCGAGGTGAATCGTTGGTACAATAGATAGTTATTCTTACTAAACATGTTATTCCCGGGCCGGATTTACATTGCGCAGGGCCCCTGGCACTGTGGGAATTTTTGCAACATCTTACTGGCAAATATAAATGAAGACCAAAAAAAGTCTTATCATCTGAGGGCCGGGCCCTGGCACTGTGCCTTATGGCAAATACGGCGCTGGTTATTGCATTACGTTCATAAAAAGTTTGGATGAGGGCCTGAGATAGCAACTTTCGGACAAAAATCCTAGACTTCACCATGGTTATACGTTTAAATTGGTTGGAAAAGATTAAATTAAGGAGGTACGCCGGGCCCCCTGGTCGTCAGTATTATTTATTGTTAATTACTGTTGTACGCGTGTACTATTGTACGCAACGATGCTAAAAGAAACTGAAAAGGAAGAAACAAGGTTTTGTTTGTCAAGTTTGTGTCATTGGTGGCGTTTCAATTGAGGGGTCCCGAGCCCCACTGGGCCACTCCCCTGGCTACGCCTATAATTTTGAGACAAGATCGCACCCTTAAGTTCTTTCATAAAAAAAACATTTAAAACAAACTTGAAATAACTTTTTTTCCAAAACGTGGAGGACTCGAGTCAAATCACTTGACAGTTTTTTTAAACCTCCAGGAATTGCATGACATTATTATGACGTGGACAGGTGGTCGTCATTATTATTACTTGCTTTTGCACGCGTAAATCCTAAATTAAAGAAATTGCAACACCGGACAAGGACAACATACTGGCTATGCTCTCATTATATGTATCATTGGTAGTATTTCAGTTGGGGGTTTGCATTACCGCCTATGTCATAGCATTAAGTTCATAATAACGTTAAACGAGGGCTTGGGGTTGCAACTTTTAACACAAAACTTTTCGATTTTTCACAGGTTTTGCGTATGTGTTGTTAAAAATTTGAATTGCGGGGCCCCTGGCCCGGGACCCTTGGTCATCAGTTAGGGGCTACAGGGCCCTTTGGTGGTCAGTTAGGGGCCCCGGGGGTCTCTGGTTGTCAACTAGGGGCCCCAGGGCCTACTGTTCGTCAGTTAGAAGCCACGGGACATCCGTTTGTCAGTTAGGGGCCCAGGGCCCCCCTGGTTGTCGGTTAGGGGCCCTGGAGGCCCCCTGATTGTCGGTTAGGGGCCCCTGGTCGTTAGTTAGGGGCCCCAGGGCCCCCTGGTTGTCGGTTAAGGGCCCCCTGGTTATTACTTAGGGGCCCCCTGGATGTTAGTCAGGGGCCCCTGGGCTCTCTCTTCGGCTGTAACAGCAACTAAACATCGCTTAGGCTATGTTATCATAATTTTATATCATTGGTGGTATTTCAATTGGGGGAGGGCTGGGCCCCCTGGGCCCCCCCTGGCTACGCCTATGGCAGGGGGGTACAATGACCCAGGGGCCCACGGACTTTAGCATTGAGAAGTTAGCATGTGAAGCCGTGAAGACCTTTTTTTTTGGTGATCACCCAAGTTCGACCGAAAAAACCGTTAAAATTTCCGTAACGACCTTTTTTTTTTGGAGATGACCTAATTTCGACCGGAAAAACCGTTGAAATTCCGTGAAGACCTTTAAACTTATTTTTTTTGAGATCACCCAATTTCCACCGGAAAAACCGTTGATATTCCGTGAAGACCTTTTTTTTTTGGAAGATCGCATCATTTTTTGGACCAAACTGTAGCATTTTGTCCGTCAATTTTCGCCTTTACGAAACCGGAAATCCGTCATATTTGAGCTGACCCCCGGCCCACGTTTGGCTCTCGGCGCCCCTGTTTGCAAGCAAAATTGCAACTATTTAACATTATAAAGCTCTGCTGCTCTGCGCAAGCAATTGAGAAAAAATTTTTGGTAGTTGTTCATCTTGAAAAAAGCTTGCTTTTTCGATTTTGCAATTTTACGATGTTGCAAAAGCAAGAAAAAAGCCTTCACTTAAGCAGACAGAGCAATAGGAATTAAACAGTGCTTTAAACGTGCCCGCTAAAATTGACATCGATGCTCTCAAAATTTTTACAAAATCAAGAACAAATGAGACTGAATATCGTCAAAAAATTAAAAATAGCCAGTCTCAACACATGATTTACCGGTTCTAAAAAGGAAGAGTGTACTTTGACTGGCTCACTTTTGAAAAATTTTGATACCTAAAGACCCAAAGTTACTGTTAACATGTGAGTTTACCCACCAACAACTTCAAGGGCGCTTTACGTCATTTAAAAAACTTATAGTATGGAAAAAGTTGTTCTTATTTCACATTGATCCAAAAATATGATTAAATTCTGTCGTTCATTTACTAATTATTATCAGTGGAGGAATTTGGTTGCTTAGAATAATAACGCATAGCTTATAGTATCTTTTTCCATAACAATGCAGTACAGTCAAACTTCGATACTATGCCACCTCGCTACTATGCCACCCTCGCTACTATACCACTTTTGATCGTCACCGACTAAATTCAATAGAAAATATATTTACTATGCCACCACTTACCCTCGCTACTATGCCACATGAGGTACAGTATTGCAGTGTATTAACGAAACAATAAACGCTACGAACGAAACAATTAAACGGCTGTGAAACGGCAAAAGTATACAGTATGTGCATGTAATATGTTCTCTCAAGTTATCTACTGTAGCTCAGCCCAAAACTCTGAGGAATCGTCAGCTGGCGCATGTTCTTTCTGCGGATTTTATGCACTTCGTCGTCTAGCCGATCGCATGCTTGCATCACACTGGCCTTCCCGCTTCTCTGCTGCATGAACTTCCGGACAGTGCTCCTTGCCCGCTCCATACAATACAACGTGGAGTGCAGTGCTCCATACAATACAACGTGGCATTACATTGTTACATCACAAGGCTGTTTTTACAAATCCTTGTTACTATGCCACCCTCGCTACTATGCCACTTTCTCTCGGTCCCAAAGGGTGGCATAGTATCGAAGTTTGACTGTACATACATTACGCTTGAACGCATTATTTTGAAGTAGAAATGCATCTGGCGTCACAATGAGATATTTATTACGTGCTAACAAAAGTTACGAACATCTCGCAAAGAAATTCGAGCAAGCAGTTTTAACGTGTAGAGGTTCACAAGTATACGTGGTATCGACCTAGTATGGATCAAAAATCTTTGATAGATTTTTGCATAGTTTCGTCAGATTTGTTTTCTGATGTGCTGGACGTTCGAGTGAAGCGATGTGCTAGATTGTCAACTGATCACCATCTGGTAGTATGTTCCTTACGACTTTCGAAACCTTGGCCAAACAAGAGATCCAACAGGTCGTCTGTGACCTACTGGATCAAATGGGAGGCTTTGGAGGACAAAGAAGTAAGAAAACAGTTTGCATCCAGTATATCATCTAAGTTCAGACAACTTCCTGATGTATCTGAGGACATCGAGAAGGAATGGCTGCTGTTCAGATCAGCAATCATTTCATCAGCTGCTGAAAGTTGTGGGCGAAAACGGCTTAGATTGGCGGGCGATAGTGAGAACCAAGAGGTTAAAGAAGCTATTCGAGCAAAGAAAGATGCGTTCAAGGCCTGGCTACAGGACAGATCGTCATCTGATTTGCAATCCCGGTAAACTGAGGCGCGAAAAGCGGCAACTTTGGCAGTAAAGAAATCCAAGGAAAAGTCATGGGAAGAGTTTGGTCGTCGGTTGGATTCCAACTATGTTTCGGCAAACAAAGTATTTTAGCAGACCATCCGCCGTTTACGTGGCAGAAGATCGAGTATCACGTACTCACTCCATCAAGGATTCTGACGGTAAAGTTCTAACGGATGAAAATGAAATCTTTTCACGATGGAGAGAATACTATGAAGATCTTTTGAATCTTGTAAAGGCATCGACTCGTGACACACACGAAGTGACACATCTGGGGGATGACGAAGTTTTCACTGCAGCAGAAGTGGCAATGGCAATTAAAGGGATAAAATCTGGAAAAGCTGCTGGTGAAGATGAAATCAGACCCGAGATGTTGAAAGCGCTGACTGGAGAAGGAATTCTCTGGTTAACGCGAGTGTGTCAAGTTGCGTGGAAGCTTGGCAAAACTCCCAGAGATTGGCAAACAGGTGTGATTATTCCGATATTCAAGAAACGAAATCGCAAGCAATGTAAAAACTACAGAGGAATATCACTCCTTAGTTTGCCAGGGAAAGTATATGCCAAATGCCTTGAAAGGAAATGCCGAGAAATAGTGGAATCAAAACTGGAAGATGGTCAGTGTGGTTTTCGTCCGGGTCGCAGCACCACGGACCAAATCTTCACTCTGAAGCAAATCTTCGAGAAATCTTGGGAGTATGGCAAAGATCTCTTTGCATGCTTTGTCGATCTTGAAAAAGCATATGACCGAGTTCCTCGGGATAAACTTTGAAAGGTTTTGCAGGAATATGGCGTTAATGGTCAATTGTTACGCGCTATTAAGTCATTCTACTGCAGACCGGAGGTTTGTGTTCGGGTAAATGGCAAGCAATCAAAGCTGTTCCTTGTGGGCGTTGGACTCCGGCAAGAGTGCGTTTTGTCACCTCTCCTTTTCATTGTTTACATGAATTGGATTGACGAATGCAGCCAAGCTGATGAGTGCGCCACGATTGGAAATTGCAAAATTAATCGTCTGCTATTCGCTGATGATTTGGTTCTGCTTTCTTCCACAGAATCTGGCCTCCAGCGCGCATTAAATAGCTTTGCAGATGCATGCAACACAGCCGGAATGAAAATAAGCACGTCCTAAACTGAGGTACTTCATCTTTCAAGAAACCCTGATCTGTGCGTATTACAAGTGAATGGAGCGACACTGAAGCAGGTAGAGAAGTTCAAGTATCTTGGGGTTGCATTTACGAGTGACGGAAGGCAAGACGAAGAACTCGATACCCGAACAGGCAAGGCTAGTGCAGTAATGCGAGCTTTGCACTACTCGGTTGTCATGAAACGAGAATTGTCGAAAAAGGCAACGCTCTCAATTTTCAAAGCAGTTTTTGTCCACATTCTCACTTATGGTCATGAATCTTGGGTAATGACCGAAAGAATGCGATCACAAGTGCAAGCGTCCGAAATGAGGTTTTTACGAAGAATCGAAGGAGTTACACTGTTTAACAAGGTGCGAAGCTCTGAGATTCGAAAATCTATCAACGTCGAGCCATTACTTCTCCGAATTGAAAGATCTCAGCTTAGATGGTTTGGCCATGTAAGCAGAATGGCTCAGGAAAGACTCCCCAAACAAGCTTTACTTGCCAAAGCAAATGGGAGAAGACAAGTTGGACGACCTAGAACTAGATGGACCGATTACATTGAGAATCTTGGATGGAATCGCTTTGGACTTCGCCCAAGCGAAATGATGGAGGTGATGGAAGATCGTGAGGTGTGGCGGCTTAACCTCGAGCTACTGCCCCCGCAACCCTCACGGAAAAGCGGGCAATGAAGAAAGAAGAAGAAGTTTTAACATGTGTTGGGCGAAACGGCTCAGAAATGGCAGTTTGTCTAAGAAGATTTTTTGTTCGTTAGCACTTTTTAGCGAGCGAGAATGGCCTTTACGAGCTCGCTAGCACGTTCTGTCATCTCGGCCCTGGACATGCAGGGGTACATGGTACCGAAGTGGCAGACTATGTGGCCGAATCAGGATTTAAATCAAAAATACATGGCCTTGAACCTTTTATTATAGTCCCGTATGCCAGCTGTGTCAGCGCTATTAACAACTGGTCCACAGATAGATGAAAATCCAAGTGGAATGAACGGAAGGACTGCTTGAGGATGAAAGAGTCTGTAGGTTGGACGTCTTCTCGACTAACAATACGTCTCCTTAACCTTAAGAGGCCTCAATTAAATAGAGTAATGCAAGTTTTAACTGGGCATTGCAATCTACAGTGACACAAGAAAACTACAGGTCGTGCTGAGTCTTTTTTGTGTCCAAAATGTAGCTTAGAAGATAAAACACCAAATCATCATGTAGGCAATTGCAAGCTCTTCTAAGATATTCTTGTTAAATATCTTGGAATTACCAAAACCACTGTTCACACTGTGGTAACGAAACGTAACATTAATAAACTGGACACGTACTTAAAAGAAGCTGGAAGGCTTTCTGAGTTCGACTAGTAACCAAACAAAACAATAATAACATAGTAGCTAGTGTTGCAATGGGCCCAAATGAGGATACACAATGTGTAGGTGAATTTTACCTAACGGTAGCAGATTCGCTGGCACCGCTGCCCATTAATACTAATAATAATTTTTTTCAGGAGATCTCCAATTGCGGAAAACAAAAAAGGTCGTAGCAAATTTTCCGCGTGGTTTTTGGCGTTTTCCAACAAGATTTCAACGGTATAAAAAATAATGCTGTCCTCGAGCCGAGGACAGGGCAATTTTCGAGGACTTGAAGCTTCGAGGCCAAGGCCAAGCACTTGACCTTCGAGGCCAAGGCCAAGGACTTCAAAATGTGTCCTCGAGGATGTCCTCGAGGACTCCACCTCTGGTGCAGAGGCACCACATGAAAATTAGAAAATGAATAGAGAAAGAAATCTGTTAATACCCGTTCCAAAGTACAAAATCAACTCTTTCGATACTTAATTCATACCGGTAACTAGAATGTGACATCGCAAGCAATATCAGGGGACTTCGTAAAAGTATCTAACTTTACTGAACTAAAGAACTTTACAACTGCGTGAAGCCTGTTGTGATTGTTGATAGTCAGATCTGAAATACTCTGCTTTCGACTTCCATATTGTTCCATTAACTTGATCAGGTTTGTGGTTAACGACTTTCAAAATTTTGCGTTAAATTCCCATAATTACTTTCTATAATTAAAAATACGATTAATTAGTAATGTACTAAAAATTGGAGGATACCAGTAAATTAACACAAAAACATTGTCGACCACTAATAAGCAGTGATGGAGTCGAGTACTCAACTTCCGAGTGCGAGTACGACTACCGCACAAAAGTTCGAGTACGAGTACTGATATTAAAAAATGTACTCGAGTACGAGTACCGTAAAAAAGTTCGAGTACGAGTACTTTTACAAGTTTAGAAAAAGAAATTTTTAAGTTGTAATAGCTCAAAATTTGTCGCAAAAACGTAAACGAATACGTTTTTTTTCTGTGAGTGGGATGTTAAGAAGGCGCACAATTGCAGGCGACAGTTTTCTGCTAAGTTACACACAAAATTACTGTTATATTTCAAACAAATTAGGTGCCTTGACGTTGAAAGCAAGTGCACGTTTTTTTGCGTGTCGGAAAAAACCTTGGCTTGCAGAAGCAGCAAATTGCTCATTGTTGCAAGAAGTTCTGTTGCAGCAGCAGAAAAATGTTTAACTCTAAAACTGAGCAAAGAATTAACTTGAAATTTTTGGTTAAATTCAAACTTTGATGGAAGTTTACGGCAAAGAATGCATGTCAAGAACCCGTGTTTTTGAATGGCACAAAAGATTTCATGAAGGCCGGACTGATGTTGGAGATGATGAACGTTCACGACGCCCAACCATATCAAAAACCACTAACAATAACCGAGAAAGTGAAAAAATTGTCCGAGAAGATCGTCGGCTTAGTATTCGACTGATAGCAGAGAGGATGTCCATTGACAAAGAAACAGTGTGGCAAGTACTACATGAAAATCTGCATTTGACAAAGGTCTGTGCACAAGTTGTTTCAAAGCTTTTAACTAGCGATCAAAAAGAAAAAACGCCAAGAGATTTGCGCTGACATTTCAAAACAAATCGAAGAAAACCCTAAATTTTTAGACAGTGTGATTACTGTACATGCGATGAGAGATGAATTTTCCAGTACGACCCAGAGACAAAGAGGCAGTCCATGCATTGGAAAACTGCAAACTCACCTCGAATTGAAAAAGCAAAATAGAGCAAAATCAAAATTCAAGGCAATGTCAATTTTTTTTTTATGTTAAGGGTGTTGTCGTGTTCTTTTTTTTATGAAAATTCGATTGAAACGCTGTGTTGATGCTAAGGGAGAATACATCGAAAGGGAAACAAAATAAAACGACCTGTTTTTCTTCAATAAAATTGTTTTACGTCACCAGTCTTGGTATTTAAAAGCAACACCTCGTATACCGTATGCTTCTTTCAATCACAAATAAGCTTTCAAAGTCCTCTACTCCAAACATGATTACCCACAACAATTTTTTGAGAGCTTTTGCGATTTAATGTTATATTCAATTAACATTTAATCATAGGTGGGCAAGTTAATGCAAAACGTCAGCTTCGTTAACCACTAGTCAGTTAACAAACTTCACACCTCCGTTAACGTTAATCCGTTATTTTCAGCTTTAATTAACGGAAGTTAATAAAGTCCGTTAATTCGTCAATATTTTGCATGCAATGTACATTTTTTTATGTTAACTCGCTTTTAGAGCACGTATTGACGTTGTTGAGCTGATTGTAAGGAAAAAATTTTTGCTATGGTGGTCTTTTTGTGTTTTGGAAGTTACATTTTACAGTCTAATCTAATTTCAAGACAAAAATAAGTTCAAATGCACTAATGAAGCTGCGATTGGAAAATCTTTGGAAATTGCGGACAGCAATTGTTACAGCACGATCGTTTTTAGTTGGATTCGATCTTAGGTTTTTATGTTCTGTTGTTGACACGTTCATTTGCCTAATTTGCATATTACTTTGTGTTGCGCGTCTTTCATAATTTGCACGGAAGAAACTTTGCAACGTTGCCTGAAAGACGCGCCGTTTTGCCTTTTTGTTGATCACTTTTTGGTAGCAATGTTTTTATTTCTAGCACAGCAGTTAAATCAGTTAATTCAGTCTCATTTTTTAACAGTAGCGTCAAGAGGTTTTTTATTTTGTTGGTGTAAAATTCAGTTTTTCAGTTTAAGTGTTTTCCGCCCAGCCGGGCAATCCTCGATAAATTTTTGCTGGACTGGTCTTTTTTAATTTGCTTTTGTTTATAAAAGTTTGCTTTGAATATCCTTTGTTAGCCTCTTGAGCGCTAGGACCAGACAGCGAAGACCAAGGCATTCCGCCTAGGACACAGCCATCAATCTATAACAGCAATAATTGATAAACCTATGAGACTGCAGCTTATTATTTGTCACAAAAAAGAGCTCCTTTCTTCGCTTTCTTCTATAAAGCTCGTGCTAATACGCAACAAGTGTTACCAGTGCCAACTGGTTTGTACCATTATGATAAATGAATGGTGCAAAATATTAACGATAAAAACCTTAATGGAAGTTAACAGAACTTAACGGAAGTTAATTTAATCCTTTAACATGAAAAAACTTTTTAACGGATTAACGATTTAATGAAAAAGTTAGCTTCGTAATTAACGGATTAACAATTAACGGGCTTGTGCTCCTCTATGCATTTAATCAAAGACTATCTAAAACTTGTAAAACTAAACTGCAAATGACGTAGTAGTAAATGTTCTCGAAATAAAGCTGCATTTCAAAGGAGGTGACTAAGTAATGTGAGCATAAAATAATGCTGCCATTTAATATCAGCTACTAGCTACAGCTGTAATTTAAAGCGGTATTTTTATTCTGTATATTTACCTGTTTACTGTTCTATTATTTAATTTCAGATTTAACATCCATTTTTATAAAATAATCCTAATTAGTGCTTAGTCATATTAATATTTCAAACGCATGTTACATGCGTTATCAAAAGACTTGACTTATTATTTTATCAATTTCTTGCAAAAAAAAGTAAAATTTTGCCTACAGCTGCAACTCAGCTACAGAATAACTATGCAACTAAGCTATTTCTATCTGACCTAAATTTAACACTGAAAATATTGCCTGCAAATCTAACTCTATGCTTTTTCGGATACCCCTTCCAATACCACAGTAAAACTATTATTTGGGGTTGGGAGATTACAGTAATACATCTACTGTAGAAAATAATCTATCAACATTTGAGCTGAAACCGTAAAATGCTAACCCAACTGATGCTGTCTTTGTACAACACGCGTGGCTCGATTTCTATAGTATGTAACTTTAATTGCTAAATAAATCAAAATTTGCGGCAACTTTCACACGTTTTCTGCAGCAGAAAGGCGTTTGTTGTCAAACAATACTATGCGCTGTCGACCCAATCACTTTACCACATTCCAACGCTTGATTTCGCTCGATCTCACCTTAAAAAAGCTGTTTGTTCAGCTGCGGTCTGCACGGATTCAAGCAAAAGCAACTCAATAAATTAGCGGGTTTTATTGGCTGCAGTTTACTATCAAAAATTCATTTTGTTTATTACTTTTAGCAAAGGCCAAATGTACTCGTGTACTCGGCTCTTTTTTTGACCGAGTACAGAGTACATTGACCTTCGAGTACGAGTACCAGCCGAGTACCTGGGGTTCCGAGTATGAGTACTCAAAAAATGGTACTCGAGTTATACTCGAGTACGAGTGCTGTACTCGAGTACTCCATCACTACTAATAAGCTATTCTTGCCGTCAACTAATGCGTCTTTTCTGTTCGATCTTCGATTGGTTAAGTGTCTTTTTTCAGATAAAAGCTACAAATTACTGTCTGTTTACAATCGTTTTGACAGATGAGGGCATCAAAATAACGGCATCGAGAAAAAGCTTCCGGTATAAAACGATCGATTTAGTAAATTCTCAGACAAGATTGACAATTAGAAAACCATAATGCTTACGTAAGTTATACACTGAAAAATTGGAATGCGATTAGCTTACAGGCCCCATTTGGCATGGTCTTTTCAATATGGTCACCAAATTTTGTTACCTTTAATCTTGGATTCATATTAACTTATTCAATAGATTTAATTTGTTTAGCTTTTTTAGTTAATGGGGGCAGGTGTCAACATAATTAGAGGATCTCTAAAGTATGGCATCCCAAAAATTTTTCATGTAATCTTCTTACATATGTTGGAAATTTCATTTTTCTTTAAGCTGGAGTGTTTAAAAATTTTGAAAGACAAATTTGAGAAATACTACCCAATTTGTGGCAATTGAAATTAGTCATAACTTTATCTTTTCTTTCTATTCTTAATTTTTCTTACGCCTAGCTTAAATGGTTGAAAAGTTTAAGTTTTTGAGGACCTATTTGAGGGACCTACCCCCAAATTTTGTCACAATATAACTTTCTGTTATATTTGCCTATCCTGAAAATTACATGCGTATGGCTTAAGTGGATAAAAGCTATTAATTGTGGCAGTGCTGTTTGAGGAGGACCTCTCCAATGTGGTACCCCAAAGTTTTGTCAAATTTTATCTTTTATACACATTTGTGTATCCTGAAAATTTCATGTGTCTAGCTTAAGCAATTAAAAAGTTTAAATTTTGGCTTCCTCGTTTGAGGAGGACCCCCCATTATAGTACCTCCAAATTTTGGCATATGATATATATTTTACATATATTTACCTATTCTGAAATTTTTATCAGTCTAATTTGAGTGGTTTAAAAGTTTGAATTTTGGCAGCCCCGTTTGAAGAGGACCCCTCATTTTTTTATTCCCAAATTTTGTCAAATTTTATCTTTTTATGTTTACCTACCCTGAAAATTTCATGTATATAGCTTAAAAGGTTAAAAAATTTAAATCTTGGTGGCCTTGTTTGAAAGGAACTCCTCGTTCTGGTACCCCCAAATTTTATCAAATTTTATATTTCCCTTATATTTACCCACCTTAAAAATTTCATTGGTCTAGCTTTAAAGATAAAAGAGTTCAAACTTTGGAGGGCCCGTTTGTGTGGGACCCCCCTCCGAATTTCAGGAGGGTACCAGTACTTCTGAATATCTATAATAGTTTATAGTATGATCCATGTGCGGTTTGTGGTTTAAAAGGAGATAGTGATAGTGGAAAAAAAAAGGAAAAAAATAAGGAAAAATTTTATCCAAGACGAATTAAATACATATGACCATAATAAAGGTCGTAAGTAGTATGTTCAAAAACCACAAATTTTTTTTCGGTAATGTTGGTAGTTACCGAGATATACCGGATTAAAATTGTCCACTTTGTGCTGATTTTTGGCTTCTGAAATCGCGATCACGTGACTGGGCGCCTCCAAACTTGGTGCGCATACTTGGTCTCTATCTGCACCCAAGTGGTGTTCAAATTTCAGCGTTCCACGTTCGGCAAATTTATAGCTATAAGCGAAGTAATAAATTTTCGAGATAAAAATGGCAGTTTTTTCTTAAATTTGGAGTTTTTAAATCACGATCACGCGACCTAGGTTCCTCAAAATTGGTATACATGATGCATTTAATTATTGTCATATTATATCCAAAATTCAACTTTCTGTGTGGAACTGTTTTTTAATCATAAGCAAATCAATAAATTTCGCTGCTTATCTGTCAAAATGACCGAGTAAAAACAAAGGTCCTACAAGCGCGCGCTCGCGAAGTCCCAATTAAATTTATTAAAAGTAACTGTAACTGTAACTCTAACTACTTACTTTTTCAAAATAGTAACTGTAACTTAGTTACTTTTTTGCCAAGTAACTGTAACTCAGTTACTTTTACAAAGTAACTTGCCCACCACTGGTAATAACTAAACTTTAAAGACAACTTAGTTATGGAGTTATACTCGTAGAAAAAATACTTAGTGTAACGTGAATCGCATCGAGCATCATTTGCTCAACATCTACCGATATACGTCATACTACCTATCTCCTTTGACTTCATAAACACCAGTTCTTAAACGCTCGATCTACTTTTGTGTCAAAGTTGGACGAAATCATCGCAGGGACGTAAATCACCTTTTCCACAAAACTCCAAGAAATGTTTTGTAACTCGGTATTTTGATAAATTTTCCTGTCGGATCTCTATACGTTTAGTGGTTGAGGGACGAGTGTGTGATAAACAGATCGACTACTTCAGAGCTATAAGAGCCGGAACAGAATTGTACAAAAGCTGAATACTGTATGTCATCATGCTCTAATGGTAAAATCTTAACTTATTTGAGTCGATATTTTTTATTGCCTTTTGTTTGTGTAGAAAATGCGATAAGGAATTTAACTTCCTAATGTAGCTTCCAAGAATAACTTCCTAAGTAATTTCCAAAGCGCTGGTTTGACCAATCAGCATTTTAAAATGCTTGTTTTTTTGAAAGAAGCATGTCACCAACTAATTGAATGACGATTTGCTTACTTATCCACCATTTAAGCCTGTTAATGCCAATTGTAACCTGTACCAATATTTTAAAAGGTTGAATAATTTACTTTCGTAAATAAAATTGAAATTTCACCATCAGATACCGTATTTGAATGCCATCGTTCTTTTTACTGTATATTTTTTTAAAGAAGCGGCAGCTGCCGCTGATTTGCGGGATAGTAGCGGCAGTGGCGCTACTTTTTTATTTGAGTAGCAATAAGTGGCAGCGCCGCTGCTTTTTTTGCCAAATAGCGGCAGCGCCGCTACTTTTCAAGTAGCGGGTGCCTAGCTGTGCTGATTTTATCTTTCTTTTATGTTTACCTCTTCTGAAAGTTTCATGTGTCTAGCTTGAATGGTAAAAAGTTTGCATTTCGAAGGACTTCCCCATTTCGGTGCCCCAAATATTGTCTTTCCTTTATATTTACCTGATTTCCAAGCATTCGGACACAATACATTAAAATTAAGTAGCAATCCGGTATTAGTGGGTTTTCGACAAACGCAAGTGTCACAGCCATTTGCACATCTAGGTAAGGCAAATTATCGATTTTTTTTAAGGTAGATTTGATGTCTTTGTGTTGAGAATTGAGAACAGCATAAATATCATCTATGTATCGTAAATAGGCCTACAAATTAGGGGAAAGATTGTTCGCATTAGCAAATAATTTCTTTTCTAAAGAACCTAAGAAAAATTTGCCGATGTAGGCCCGAGACATGAACCCATTGTCACACTATCTATCTGCTTAGCCTGTATAATTTTTCCGTGTAGGTACATGGATAAGCCTTGAGTTACCATGAACATTAATTTACGAAAAACATCTTTGTCAAACGGAATAGTATACGGATCAGAGGTGGAGTCCTCGATGACATATTTTGAAGTCCTTGGCTTTGAAGGTCAAGTCCTTGGCCTCGAAGCCGACAAGTCCTCGAAAATGCCCTGTTCTCGGCCGGGGAGAACACTATTTTTTGATTTGTTGAAAATGGGCCAAGGTCATGATTTTTTTTTCTTCGTCTTAGAGCACGCCATAGAGACCTCGCGGATAATTCTTAAAGTCCTTTTTTGGGGGGGGGGGGGAGAACGCCTGAGTTTTGCGGAAATTTTTGCGATATATTTGCTCGAAAACCTTTTTTTTTGGAGTACACTTGCGCGTTGTGGCTTTGGTCCTTGGCTTTGGCCTCGAGCTTTCCTGTCCTTGGTTTCGAGAGAGTCTGTCCTTGGAAAGTCGGTCCTTGGCCTTGGCCTCGGATTTTTTTGTTGTCTTGACCTCGAGCCTGGTGTCCTCGACTCCACCTCTGATATGGATTGCCATCTGCAAACAAACAATTAATTATAAGCTATGGTTAAATTGTAGGGGGGAAGCGGGGGGACGCGTCCCCCAATCGAGAGTTAGCGTCCCCCTAACGAGATTTAACTTCCCCCCTAACGAGATTTCAGCGCTCTCCACTAAGAGTAAGCGTCTGGACGATTAGACAAAAAAGTGGCTATCAGCGCAAATTTCCGCCGGAAGACAGTGCCAAATTGCGGTGAAGACCTTTTTTCTTTTTTTGGTCTTCAATAGAATTCAGGGAAAACTTAAAGCAAAATTTCTAGAGCAAAATGCAAAATCTGAATTTGAAGCAAAATTTTCACTAAATTGCAGCCGCATTACAAATGCGTTTGGTCAAGGCTGCGAAAGCGTCCTCCCATGCAAAATTTTATAGGCTAAGTACTAATTATAAGCTCAATATTTTTTGAAAGTGGAACATTTGTCAATAACGATGCAACATCAAAACTCACAATGCGATACGAATTATTACATGGAAACTGTTTCGAACTATTTTAATATTCTCAATTCACAACACAAAGACGTTAAATTTATTTTAGAAACAACTACAGATTGCGATAATTTGCATTTTCTTGATGTGCGAATAAAACTAAATGAAACTGGCTTTGACACTTGCTTTTGGCGAAAACCCACTAATATTGGATTGCTACTTAATTTTAATACATTGTGTCCGAATGCTTGGAAATCTGGTTTTGTCATGTGCTTGTTGCATCGTGCTAAGAAATTATGCTGGAGTACCAAATTGTATGTGCAGGAATTAAAGCGTTTATGCCATATTTTTCGCAACAATGCGTATCCTGAATGGTTTATACTGTAAATAACACCATAAACAAGTTTGAAAAACGACAGAACAACCCTCCGGATAAGTATGAACCGGATTTTCTTTTCACTATTAGGATACCATTTTTTGAAAAAGTATCACGAGTGTTTGCGAAACGACTAACTGCTCTAGTTACAATGAAATTTAATGTTGATATTAATGTTTATTAATATATATTATACATTTTCAAATCAAGTGTTCTATTTTCAGTGGCGTCGCTACGGGGGACGGAGGGGCGGCCCGCCCCGGGTGTCACCATTTTGGGGTGACACCATTTTATGATACAAATCGAGCAAAAAAGAAAACAACAATATGTTTAACATCATTGGAAATGTTTAGCACTGGAATGTAGGCCTACTAAAAATGATTTAAAGCATTTTTTGAAGCATTTATTTAGAAGCGGAAGGCTACTTTGCCAAGAATATCAATCACAAATCAGTACAAACTTTGAAAAAGTGCCAAAACTAAGCAATCAAATTTGATCGCTTGATGAAACATGCTGAATATAGGTTTCATAAAAAATATATATGTAAGCTCAGGAATGGGAGGGGGGTGAGTATTCAGTATTAGTTAATTACCAATAATCGTTCCATCTCCCCCATCAATTATTTTTTCTTTATTAAATATAGAGGAAATGGTTTACTCCATTTGAGTTTCATTGAACTATACAAGACTTTATGATTTACGGTACCAGCTTGTAAATAAGAGAACTGAAATTTACCATTAGCCACCTCCCACACAGACATTGCCCATTTATGCAACCACTTTAATCATGTTTTTGCGATGCTAATTTCCATGCCACATATCAAGGGCATTCATTTCTATCAAAATCGGCCTAAAATTAAGTCATTTTTGCAAAATAAAAATATAAAAATTTTCGAGTGCTGAAGGCTACGCCCCCACACCCCTAAAGCAGCCCACCATTGCAAATTTCTCGCTACGCGCCTGAATCTAATTATGTTTTTGCACCGCTAATTTCTATGTTACCAGAGTTCCCCCTGAAGCCATGTTCAAAAAGAATTTATTTTTATCAAAATAAGTCCACAATCAAGTAATTTTTGCAAAAAAATAAATTTTTTTGAGAGCTGGGTTCTGCCCCCGACTCCCCACACACAGCCCATTCCCATTGCAGATTTCTGGTTCCGCGCTTGACGGTAGACGTGTGTTGCTCATACTTCAAATTTTGGAATCTTACAATGAGAAGTTATTGAGCTAGCCAAATAATAGCGTTGCCGAATGGGTAAGTGCGTCGTTTTTACGACAACCCTGATCGAATGATTTTGGTTCAACCCGCACCCTGGTCACGTTGTTGTGTCTTTAGATAAGACGCTTTATGATGATTATCTCTGCTTGGCTTCGAACAAGCAGCAAACTCAGTGGACAAGAATTCGAAGAATTCTGCTGGAACGTTTTAGTTATTGGAAACTCATAAGCAGGTGCGGATTTCTCCAATCACGAAGTAGTCGTTGTAATGAAAAGTGTGCGGATCGTCCAATAAGTCAGCGTCTGACACTGTCCGGTGACAGAAGGATAAGTATGCGCTACAACAACAACCGCTATCTACAGTAATGAAGTAGTACCTCTAACTTTCAAATATAACCTTTTGCAGCCTACTATACATTATGAAGGGTGACACTACAAATTTCTGCCCTGGGTGTCACCATTTCCAGCAACGCCACTGTCTACTCCGTTTCCTTTATTGTCTAATGTCGTGTACAAATTTGTTTCTTCACTTGATGCGAATATTTCATAGTTCGACATGACGACGCGACATCTTGGCACTATAGGATTCAGCAGCACCATAAAACCACCAATTCCTGATCGCATTGAGATATGCCAAAACTGCAAGCTAAACAATACAATTTTGAATGGTTTCAAAGTTCTACGCATTTATAATTCGGAATATTACGGAAGCCCAGAAGTGCAAAACACAAACATTAATCGCAAACACACGAAATATTTTAAAACCATTGCATAAAAATTTAAACTGATCGAAATATTTTTAAACGAGTGCACAAAGCTTTGAAAGAAAACGCAAAACTGTGAACTGATCAAAATATTTTTAAACGAATGCACAAAACCGCAAACGAAAACACAAAACTTTAAACTGATCGAAATACTTTCACACGAATGCAAAAAAGTTTAAACTAATCAAAATATCTTTAAACTCCGCAGCAACTCCAAGCGAGTGCGCAAAACTTGGAAGCGATCGAATATCGTTTAACCGATGCAAAACTGCGTTCCAGTGCAAAAAAATGTAAACGAATGCACAAATAAATATGCTACATCCGCGTCGCAAACTAGATCTTACTGTCGCGTATGGTTAGCAATCACCGTTTGTTAATATTTCTACAAACATAAAAATAAACTCGTAATTACGTCAGCTCTTGTAGAAAGAGAAAAAGGCCGATGTCAGTCTCAGCAGCTAGGTTAAGCTGCAAGGAGGCCAAAGTCTATAATAGTTCTAATGAAAAAACGCAGCTTTTTACGCATGTACTCTCGTTTATGAATGAATTTGAAATTTTTAATGAAATGTTTCTGTTCTACATGATTAAATATCGTGTCTCAAATATTCATCCGCTGTACAGACTTTTTCAAAAATGCCTTAATGTATCATCATATTAATAAAATATTTACAAACCATATTCTCCAATATTCTTTTTAACAGTTTATTTTGTAGAAATATTAACAAACGGTGATTGCTAACCATACGCGACAGTAAGATCTAGTTTGCTACGCGGGTGTAGCATATTTATTTGTGCATTCGTTTACATTTTTTTGCACTGGAACGCAGTTTTGCATTGGTTAAACGATATTCGATCGCTTCCAATAGTGCAGTCGCCAGCAGAGTTCACGAGCACCCAAAAAATGTATTTTTTTCACCTATATTTTTGAAATCCTGAATAAATGTTCTTTTAAAATCGCCAATGTTTCCACCCAATTTTCGGTTGTTTTGGCGGAAATCTGGGATTCCCCGACGAAACGGTGTCGAATTTTTTCGCTGAGGTAGGGTTGATTTGGATTCTAAAAATCGTATTTCTGTATCAAGTAGACAGTCGATTTTAGATTCAAACGAAAGAGGAAGATAATTGCAAACTTTTCGTAAAATAATTTTTGGATTGTTTTACTATGACGTCACGACATGGTTGATTGATTCCAAATTTTTACAAAAAATTTTGAATTAGAGTGCATATCGTTAGTTATTACAGCCAAAGTTGACGGAATAATGTCATGATAGTTGCAACATCGATAAAACAGTTTCTCACCGACAAAATGACACCAAAATGACATCTTTATGATGTCATTAGAGAAAACTACGTAGTAAAATGCAAAATCGAGTAGACGCGCTTTTCAAACAAATTGCACGTGACAGCGAGTATTTTGATCGCGGCGCTGCGGTTTTAGTAGCCAAGATCAAAGAATATCGATTTTACCGTCGTAAACGCACAAAATGACGTTTGTATTAAAACTTTTTTGCAGTGTGAGTGCATGAAGATAAACTCTGTTCAAAATTTAAGAACAAAATAAGAACAATTTTATTCTCAGTGCAAGAAAAACTTTTCAGAAGTTTTTTAAAATTTTATTGCTATTTTGAGGCAAAGCATAATATTGCACTAGCAAAATGTTCAGGCACATTGTTTCGAAAAGTCATAAAGTTGGTAGAGTAAGAATAAAACGGTATATAAGTGGTGTTTCTAACATTTTCTTATTAAAAGGTATCAAATATCTACGGAAAACAATATTGTCACCAGCAAAAAAGCATGGATAAGCTCATTCAGATGTTTTAATTTTCTGTGTTGTCCTGATCGGACTCTTTGTTCGCAAAAGTGTCTTTTAAAATAACTTAAGAATTGCTTGTTACAAAAGCTATTTTGATTGTTGTTCATACAGCAAATACTTGTAAGAAATAGCGGGAACGCTGTCACCACCCACAATCCTTTACAAAATCATAAGTTGATGGGCGAAGGATCTGAAAAATTTTGGGGGGGCGTTGCTGAGAAAACCGATGGCTCCGCATTTGGAGATATTAACCGATTTTTACTGTTAAAACATCACTGACTCCATTTTAAGGGGTAACAATTATTCACAAACACCGTATTCACCATACTCTAAAAATGAAATGTTTATCATTTCAGATCGTTTTACCCGGTGTTGAGATCATCTCATTCAAAATATAAAAAAAATTTCTTGAAGAAAAGGCACTCCTAGCGTTGACTACTTCAACGAATAAAACAGTCTGTTAAGTGTTAAATTTTTATTGTTGCTGTAAGGTGTACAGTAATGTGCTTGCAGTATACGTAGGAAACTTACATGCTAGCCAGTGGCGTAACTAGAGGTTAGAGCCAGAGGGCATGGAAAACTTAACTAGAAATTCACTCCACGTTTTTCTGTCAATTTTGAGTGAAGAAAAAGAACTTTACCGAAGATTTGGTGCTTTTTTCCGTCAAATTTAGTTAAAGTCTAAAAAGGGTCTTGACCGAAAATCGGTTGCTTTTTTTCCGTCGAGTTTTAGGTGAAGACTTTCCGCTTTTGTCGTTTGTTTTTCCCCCAAACTTTGTTGCCATAATTTATAAAGGGACCCACATTGGAGGAAAATTCTTCCCTGCCTCGCGCCCCCCCTCCCGTCAGTTAAGCCAGTGATGCTAGCCCCTGCTATTTATGGACTTTTTTTATTTGATCAAAACACCCCTGACGATTGCGATTACGGAAAAGCAGTTTGTTTGTAAGATTTAAAATTTTATTTTGTCGCGTACTGTTTTTAAAATTGGTTTACTCACTTTTTTAATACAGTAGATGTAGATTGAAGAAAAAAGTCATCAAGACATTGTAAAACTCAAACTCAAACCAAGTTGTCGTGTATGAAAATGAAGCAGCAACAGGTCTTTTTGCAATTGTTAATGGTTTATAATATAGTATACTTAATGTGTCAGCCGTTTTTAAACATCTTTCGACTAAAATTATTTTGGAACGATCTACGAAATTTGTCTATCACAAAAGGCCACTTCTTTAGTCCCCTTAATAAGTCTGATTGGATTTCAGCAGCTGCTGAGAGCTTCGCTTCCTAATCCCTTCCGTGGTTTTGGTTTCTCTGGCGTGTTAGCATGATCAACCGACTCATTATTTAAACACATTGTAGCCAAACGCCATTACTTTGTGCAAAAATTAAGTGAAGAGCCATACAAGACTTCATTTAATTAGGGTTCCTCTCACTAAAAAGCGTCACGATTGCACTCGCCAGCTCTCTTTCTACCGGCTGCTCTGTGAAAGTAGCCCATAGCTATACCTTGCAAACTCCTGGGACCATCTGCTTAATTACTTTATTTTACATTGGGTCAGTAAATTACAATCAAATTTATCAAACGGGTGTATACGTCATCGAGAACTTGAGTTTGGACAACTTCAGGCTGTTGGACTTGCACTATACGCAATTACGTAGTGTGCCAGGGTCATTAGGCAGGAAACCTGCAGTGTGGTTTGGGGTGTCTGAAATTTTTCTAGGAGCGTGATGGAGTAGTGAAAAACCGTTCAGCGATGCTAATTCTATTATTAGTCTCATGCCTTCAGAAGATTTGGATCTTATACACATTCTTTCATAGGCGTAGTTAGCCCCCCCCCCCAACTGACATGCTACCAATGATGAAATGTCACAAAAAATACTATTGCTTCTTCAGTTTCTTTTAGCATCTTCGCGTACAACAGTACATTCCTACAGCAGTAATTAACAAAATATTGATCCAGGGGGTCGGGGCCCCTTCAATTTAAGGTTTGCCAATCAATTTAAACGTATAGCCCGAGTAAAATTACGGGTTTTTATCCTAAAAGTTGCTAACTGAGGCCCTCATCTAACCTTTTTATGAACGTAATGCAATAGCCAGGGACGGACTTAACATATGGCTCGTAGTGCCATGGGCCCCGCGCTTAGATAAAACTTTTTTTTTGGTCTTCACCTGTATTTGGCAGGAAAATATTGCAAAAATCTCAGAATGCCAGGAGCTCAACTCAAAGGAAATCCGGCCCGGGCAATAATATGGTTTGTAGGCGTAACTATCTATTGCACATTTTTCAATAACAATTCACCTCCACCTCGCCAGTTTTTATGCAACAAAATACTTCTGAAAAAAATTAGCTACAGTAAGGGGAATGCTCGTTGAACAATTTTTTGAATTGAGAGGACCTGGGCCCCCTGGCCATACATGTACTCCTATAACTGGTTGTTTTCATGACAAAAAAATCTCTAAGGAAAATATTCGACTGGATCTTTATTTACTGCTAAATAAATTGCAGGAGGCATGTACATTACTTCCCCCGACCTGGGACAAATCACTAACAAAGTTTAACCCCAAAATGCAAGATTTTAAACGTGCTTTGGACTTAAATTGCAAGTAAAAGGTGGACTGAACAACTTAATATTTTCAATTGGCTTTCAAATGTTAAAAATCTAGAACTTTTAAATGGCTCTGAATACGTGTGAAATGTGCTCCAATGGTATTAAAATAGCTTTTTTTCCAAAAAATTACGAAAAATCGCCCAGCGGCTAGGGGCTTTGCCTCCAGACCCACATAGCCTCCGGCGGCTGAGGGCTCCGCCCCCAGATCCCCGTTTGTGATACGTTTGAATTACAGTGCACTTCTTTACTCAAACACGTCTCCCAATTTAGACATTTTTGCATTTTATCTATTGGTTTAATCCCTCTTCTTGAACGAATTCCTAGTTACGAGCCAAAACCAGACCACGGCTTCTGATCTTCCATTTTACGATATCTTTGCCCCCACTAAAAATTCCTCTTTCGAAGTTTCTGATGCGGTCATTGCATGTAATTTGTGGTTTGGGGCTCTCCCAATCAAAAATTCTGGCTACGCCTAAGTTATGCATTCGTTTAGCAAAATTATGGTAGGACGCATTGTGAAGCCAGAAGTCTTCCCAATATACTTTGTTTTTTAAGAACCGTAAATTTTGGGTTGAGGCTGGTTGTTCTTAAATTTTCAGCCTCATTTGCTCTTAACTTTACTGAAGAATAAACTACACAAATTATCCTTCTTTGGTTAAAATTTGTCTCTTATAGGTCATGCTTACTCTTAGAGAACTTACAGAGAAGGATAGCAAAACTCTGTTGATTTCTTACAAAAATGCTTTACAAAACATTTTATTACTTAGCCCCTTTAGCTTCTCTTGGTTTTCAAAGCACGTTAAAAAGCGTATCTGGGTTAATTTTCTAAGTAACGTGGCTAAGGGGGGCTTCAATTTAATCCTAGTAATTACGTCACTTGTGGTCAAATGTCACGCTTACCGTAACACGGCTACGTATGCGTTCAATGATTTCAAATAATTACCGGTGCTTCTAAAAATGTTTAAAGACCCCGCACTTGGTGGATGATACAAATTATACTCACAAAAAAGCTGTAGATTCTGGTTCAATCCCCAATCGAGCTAAACTATATAAAGATTCGAATTCACAGCTCTTCTGCTTGACGATCAGAAAAGACGTAATGTGGAGTTTCCATTACTTGTAGTAAACATGTAGGAAGATAGCAGTTCGACACAAAGATAGGAAGGTCTTTTGTTGTCTCTTGATCAAAGCAAATTGGCAATGATAAAATAATTACCTAATGTTGTTGATATTTTCTTTCTAAGTTTTTACTTTTTAAGTTTTAATGTTCTTAGATACTGAAGATCACAATTGTTTTTTGATTATATGAGGGGCAATTTGATATGAAAATTGTGCACTATTTTGCACAAATAATCAAACATCTTTTGTAGCAAACAATTCATTAGTTATTTTACAAGACACTTTTGCGAACAAAGAGTCCGATCAGGACAACACAGAAAATTAAAACATCTGAATGAGCTTATCCATGCTTTTTTGCTGGTGACAATATTGTTTTCCGTAGATATTTGATACCTTTTAATAAGAAAATGTTAGAAACACCACTTATATACCGTTTTATTCTTACTCTACCAACTTTATGACTTTTCGAAACAATGTGCCTGAACATTTTGCTAGTGCAATATTATGCTTTGCCTCAAAATAGCAATAAAATTTTAAAAAACTTCTGAAAAGTTTTTCTTGCACTGAGAATAAAATTGTTCTTATTTTGTTCTTAAATTTTGAACAGAGTTTATCTTCATGCACTCACACTGCAAAAAAGTTTTAATACAAACGTCATTTTGTGCGTTTACGACGGTAAAATCGATATTCTTTGATCTTGGCTACTAAAACCGCAGCGCCGCGATCAAAATACTCGCTGTCACGTGCAATTTGTTTGAAAAGCGCGTCTACTCGATTTTGCATTTTACTACGTAGTTTTCTCTAATGACATCATAAAGATGTCATTTTGGTGTCATTTTGTCGGTGAGAAACTGTTTTATCGATGTTGCAACTATCATGACATTATTCCGTCAACTTTGGCTGTAATAACTAACGATATGCACTCTAATTCAAAATTTTTTGTAAAAATTTGGAATCAATCAACCATGTCGTGACGTCATAGTAAAACAATCCAAAAATTATTTTACGAAAAGTTTGCAATTATCTTCCTCTTTCGTTTGAATCTAAAATCGACTGTCTACTTGATACAGAAATACGATTTTTAGAATCCAAATCAACCCTACCTCAGCGAAAAAATTCGACACCGTTTCGTCGGGGAATCCCAGATTTCCGCCAAAACAACCGAAAATTGGGTGGAAACATTGGCGATTTTAAAAGAACATTTATTCAGGATTTCAAAAATATAGGTGAAAAAAATACATTTTTTGGGTGCTCGTGAACTCTGCTGGCGACTGCACTACAAGTTTTGTGCACTCGCTTGGAGTTGCTGCGGAGTTTAAAGATATTTTGATTAGTTTAAACTTTTTTGCATTCGTGTGAAAGTATTTCGATCAGTTTAAAGTTTTGCGTTTTCGTTTGCGGTTTTGTGCATTCGTTTAAAAATATTTTGATCAGTTCACAGTTTTGCGTTTTCTTTCAAAGCTTTGTGCACTCGTTTAAAAATATTTCGATCAGTTTAAATTTTTATGCAATTGTTTTAAGATATTTCGTATGTTTGCGAATAATGTTTGTGTTTTGCACGTCCGCGCTTGCCTAGAATATGCTACAAAAATACAAAAAAGTTTACTTATAAAAAAAATACAATCCACAAATCAATAGACAGTTTTACGCTAATGGTTTGACATCTTTTTATAAAATCTTTATTAGGTGAGCATGTAATATTACGTTTTTGTGTGAATGTTGTTTTTTTTTCAGATTTCTAATATTCTACAGTAGGTGCTGAATGTATACGTGATATTATCTCAATGTTATTGCATAATTTGTACAATTTTTAAGTTAAAATTGCGTACTTGTTGCGGTAAACTATATTGCTTTTTTGAAAGTTACTCATTGGCTAGTTTGTCTTTAAACTGTTAATATGAAATGTTTTGCTGAAGAGGACCAGACGATTGGTTGAAAACGTTTAGCGTTTAATTAAAAGTGATATCTGTTTAAAAACTTGTGTCTTTTGCTGCAATATGGTTGATTAAATCCAGCTCTTTGCCGAAGATTACTGTGGTTACAATTACTTTTTTAATAGACAAAGGGTAGACAAGCGCCACAATTAATGAAGTACCGGTGCCGTATTTGAAAACAAAGCGCGCGCGCTCACGGCTCATTACACGCTTCAGTGCACACACAAGCACGATTCTTGGGTATACGTCATAGCGTCATTTAAAATATCGAATGGATGACGTCACATTACCAGAAAACAATGAACTTTTATTATAAAAGCAGTCTAATTTGTACAAAATTTACACGGAAGCCAATCGGCTAGCGAGGCAGTGGGTAATCACTACGGTACTTGACGATCAACCGAGCAAAACAATACTGGTAACAAAATAAAGCATCTAAAAAAGTTTATTTCTTGGATTTCTTGCGCGGCGCTGATTTCTTTGCTTTCTTCGCTGATTTTTGTTGCTTTTTCGCTGCCGGTCGTTTCGCGCTTTGTTTCTTTTGAGGTGACTTTTTCGGTTTCTTCGAGGATTTTGACTTTTTAGCAGCTTTCTTTGGGGATTTCTTGGGGCTCTTTTTTACAGATGATTTTTTTGCTTGGGCTGCAGGTTTTTTTGCCACTTTGGTGCTTGTCTTTTTGGCCTTCTGTGCCTTCTTTTGCTTCTTCGGCGGGGCAGCGGCGCTCGCTTTCAATTTGAACCTTCCAGAGAGGCCAGTCCCCTTCGACACATCTATTTTCCCATTCTTGATTAGTTTTCGCAGAGCAACCTTCGCGTGGACGTTGGGATCGCCCTTGAGTTTGTAGTTGGTGGTGATGTACTTCATCACGGCCTGCTTACTGGAGCCTTTCCTTTCCTTCAGCTGCTTAATCGCGGTCACAACCATGACCTCGTAAGTCGGGTGCTCTGATTTCTTTGGACTTCCTTTCGCGACCATTTTGATGCACAACGTAGTTTTCTAGCAAAAATTACAAAGCTTGTTCACTCTCTATTACGCAACAATGTTTTGCTCGCGCCGCTTCAACTCTTTTGGCTTACGCGTTAGTTTCGGACGTCCACGAAACGGTAAATACGCGTAACGCGAGCAATGCAGTGCTGATACTGATACTGCGAAAATTGTGCTTGGACATATTCAAAAATCGTTTTATTGTACCGCTGCTTTGCAAAAAATTGACAAAATAAGTTAAGAACAATAAAATAAATCATTCAATCAATCTTGGGCTACTCCGCTTTGCGCGCTCGAAGCTTTATTTGGTAGTGAATTTTTTATTGAAAAAGTCCCACTTCATATACCTTGCGTAGAATACTATATTGTGTTAGTTTTCAAGCAAATAAAACAACAAACAAACAAAAATCAAAACAGTTTTTATTGCATTTGCAAACTTGAATATTGTCTTTCTAAGGATATAAATATCATCGAAAAATATCCGTCGTAGATTTCTCACAATTTGATTATGAAAATGATGACGTAAGCACAGAAGAAGAAAATTTTTCAATTTTGAGCCCAGCTGCCAGCAGTTTGGATGTTGAATTATTTTCAAAAATTATGCCACAAAAACCTTTTGTATGATAATTCCAAGCCTTTTTAATTGACAAAATTGTTGAATAAGTCCTGCTTATATGACCATCCGCTTGTTTTTTTGCCAAAGAACAAGGCTAAGCAGCAATTCAGTCAGCAAATAACGCTCTATGCTGAGCATATTACGGTGACTAAACTCTGCAGCAAAGAAACAAGAGAGCGCTGAAGATTCCATTACCTCGCAAAAGATTCCTTCAACCCTACGACGTGGAATTCAGGAAAATAAAATCGCATCCAGCAACTGAAAACATAAACCGACTTTTCACCAAATGTTCAGGAATTTATTGCATTTGATTAAGCGCCTAAAAGATTTTGTCGTTGCTGCTTAAGGCGGGCTTGGTGCTTCGATCAAGTCGAGCTGAGCGCATCTAAAGTTATTTTATTCCTTCGTAGTTTCTCTTAAACTCTATCCAACTCACTTGAGCTACTGCCATGAAAGAGTTGCAGAGTAGCAATAAAAAAATAAACTAACATCAGCTTAATTCGTTCAACTTGAGCAAAAGTTGAAAACGTGCAATATTTGGAGAATTGTACGTATGGGTATCACAAGGCAGTTTAGCCAAAGCAATACTCAACCGAGAAATGCGACAAAAAAGAAAAATTAAAACTTAAAACTAATTTTTGATTACTTTCTTGAAAACCTCTTTCTTTCGTTGATGATACGCCGTTAAAATTTGTTGCGTCAAAACTATAAAAGCTTTGTGGTTTAGTATTGTTCTTTTAGTGTTTCAAATTGGCAACACAATAATGGAGCACCAATGCAGAGCAAAATTGCAATTTCGAAAGTGCACTTAGCGCTTTAATTGCAAAACACTGGTAATTACAAGAACCAATAAGCTAAATTTTTGAAAAAGGGCGACCGCTCTTATATTTTTCAAAGTTTATTCTTTTGCTGCTTAGAAAACTTCGATGCAATAAAATATATATGGATCTACATAGCGTACGTGTTTAAAGCAAAGTAAGTTTTGTACCACAACCTTCTTGGGCAATAAAAGCAGAACAATTGAAATAAAACGGATCATAACGTGAAAAAGGCCTGTACACGTAGTACCTGGCATATTAGTAAAGAATCAGTGCCGAATTTACGTGATGGAGTGTATAGAGTGCCCTAAGCCCCGAATTTGGCGGGGGCCCCATTTTTTGATGGTGCAAAATTAAATAAAGTTTATTTCAAAAAAATGCCTGAAAGGGAGTCGTCGCAGGCGCGCAACCAGGATTTTGTTTAGGTGGGTGGAGGTGGAGAGAAGAGGCTTATTTAAACCCAAACGCCAAATAGCTTTATTTGAAAAGTTTCTCAATGGGATAGCATGCTGAGAAAAGTAGTGCAACTCGCGTTTATCAGGGACAGAGGTCTGGAGTCAAAGCCCTCAGCCGCTGGAAAATTTTTGTAATTTTTTAGAAAAGAAAATAGCCTTTTTGAGTTTTGACGCTTTTTGGATCAAATTTCGTACCTTTTTAGAGACATTTGAAAGAACTAAATTGCTAAGATTTGAAAGCCAGTTAAAAAACTAAATGACCCAGTCACTTCAAGCTCTCCCCTTAATCACACGTCAAGTTCGAAACATGTTTAAACTCTTAAATTTTGGGTTAAATGTTTGAGTGACTTGACTAAGTTTAAGTTCAAATTTGTTTATTGACAAAACTAAATAAACAAAAAAGCAAAAACAGATATAACAGAGGACATATAGCGTTATTATTAGTGAAGAAAGCAGCGCCTGAGTAACGGCGAAGGGACCGCGAGGAGTTCAAGTTTGCAAACATTCTGGGAAGCCATAATAAAAAATATGGCATCTTTTTTCGAGCTACTAAAACTGACGCAAAAAAAAAACAGGAAACAAAAACTAAAAAAAAAACACAAAACAAAACAAAAATAGAAAAAACAAGAGCTGCAATAGTAATATGCTGACTAAGAGATACTAAAATTAGTATTTTTAGAAAATAATTTACAGTAGATAATTAACTTATAAGTTTTAGAAGTATAAATACGAGTAATCTACAAACGTTATTCAAGTCGCCACTTTATGATTTAAAATATAGAGGCAAGAAAATTATCACAAGGAGTTCAATAGAATTTGTTTGGTTTCTTCAAAAACTTTCTAAATGAAAGATCCCTAATACTATTGGGAATAGAATTCCAAAGTTTCGCACCAGAATATTTAATTGATTGCTGCGTTCTTTTGGTTTGTAAAGAGGAATTGTTAAATTTAAGGATGCCGTAGTACGAGTCAGGGGCGTCGCCAGCTTAGCAAGATCAGGGGGGCAAAGCTGAAAACCGGGGAGGCAAAGTTTTGACGGTAAATTATTGCAGTATTTTAAGAGTTAAGTAGATTGTTTGTGTGGCAAGGTTGTAAATTTCGTTTTGCATTTGAGTAATACAGCTATTTGGCGTTGATTAAGTTCATAGAACCATTTTCAGCTTTTTTTTACAAACTAATTACTTAGATTGCAATGAAACGATTTCTAAATCGTATATTTATTTAATGCTTATCTGACGTGCATGATTGTCTTCGTCTTTTACAAAAGAACAGCATGGGATCATATCGGTTATTATACCAGATTGTTTAAAGCAAAACACAAACTTGCAACAAAAATTTTAGGCATATTCTATGGCTATCGCGTTGGTAAACATATAAAATTAATCTAAATAACAAAAGTTAAAAACTGCGCATAAAAAACTATCTTCAATGATTTTTGAACAAATGCAGAAAGCAGACTGTCTCTGACATATTTAAATATTGGCAAAGCCGCTAACTCAACAATTGCTGAAAAAATAGCGTAAATCTTTTTATTTAACTAAACATGATTACAGCTAGCATAATGGCTAGAAACGACTGACGACGGGAAACTCCAGAAAAATTATGAGCAAAATTTAATATTGGTACCTCTACGATGAATACTGTACCTAATAATCTAATAATATACAATTGTGTATTACAAGCCAAAGTAGAAAAATGAACAGTTTAGCATTTATACTTGAATGCGTATTCTGTTTCTGCATTACCTATAACTTCATTCAGACAGGAAAGTGCCGATCCAGGAGGTGGCATCCCCAAAAGAATTTCTTCTGCATCCCTCCCAATAGTTCGCATCGGTACGATGTAAAACTTTGGTGTTACTACTTGCAACGTTACTAAATGATGCATTTTATCCTCGAAAAAACGTCGAAAAAGTTAAAGACTCCGGAACCGCTGGGGAGCTTACAGCGCTCCCCCTCAGACCCCCTAGCTGGCTTTAAGGCCGTCTCACCATAACTTTTGTGTTTGAAAATTTTTAATTGCCACCAGCACTCCTTCAAAACCTTAGTAAACGTTTCGGCGGACTTCCTTGCTGGTATTGCCGAAAATGAGCGTTGAACTTTGCTCGAAAATCTCCAGTTTGAGTATCATCCCTCCTCCCAATGTTCAAAATTATCACAAAATAGACAAACTCCTTAAATCATCCCCCAATGGTTAATAGCCCATACTTATTTGCTATCTATATTGATGATCTGTCGGTGGAACTCAACAAACTTCAGGCTGGATGTTGCATTGGAAATAATCTAATAAATCATATTCTATTTGCTGACGATTTATGTTGCTTTTCTGCCAGCCTTGATGGTTTGCAATCTATTGTTAATGTATGTTCTAAATTTGCTCTGGAGAATGATTTAGTTTTTAATTGCAAAAAATCCTTTGGTGTTATGTTTTTGCCTCGCAAATTTCAACTATTTGGTTGTCCGATACTGACCTTGAATCATAACAAAATTAGGTTTGTTAACTCTGTAAAATATTTGGGGGTTTATTTGAGTACCGGGGCCTAATTAGGGGGGGCATTGGGCCATGGCCCCCCCACTTTGGGTCGCCAGAATTGCAAAATTGCATGAAAAAGTGAGCAAAATTGAGGCAAGGTTCCCCCTTTGCAAGTTGGGCATCAGGCTTTGGGCTCGAAATCATCTGATATTGGGCAAAATGGGCCAAAATTTGAGTGAAGACCTTTTTGTTTCTGCTTTTCACCTGATTTTGGGCGAAAAATAGGACAAAATTTGAGTGTGACAATTTCAAATTCTGATCTATGTTCCTCTCAAATTTTCTGAAGTTTCTGGCCCCCCCTCCCCTTTTCAAAATCCTGCGTACGCTATTGTTTGAGTAGTACATTAAATGATGACGATGATATTGCAAGACAAGTACGGTACATATATTGCTGTGCCAATATGTTAAAATATCGATTTTATCGGTGCTCCAGGATTGTCAAAAACTATTTATTTCGATCTTATTGTACTTCGTTTTACTCAAGTCAATTATGGTGTAAGTATTTTAAGAATGCAATATATCGGCTTTGTGTTGCTTATAATCAGGGGCGGCTCGTCTATGGAGACTGCGGGACTGCAGCCCCCCCAAATAATTTTGTGTTTTCTGTCATTGGCATTGCAACAAAACATTGAAAATATTTTTATTTTTGTATTCAATTTTTATTGAAAAGTTTATGCGATTGCCTAATTTGATGACCCAATTGAATGCTTTGCTTTCGTAATGCCATGGAAACAATTTTTGTATCACGCGTTAAATACACCTTTGTGCCCACTCGAGACTGCAAAAGTTGCAGTGCAGCTCGCCAGCTTAATTCACATATCGTCGTGACGTCAACTCAATCGAGACATTTTTTCTTTTTCTATCGCGAGCTCTTCAGCCGACTGGACTGCAGTCCCTGCAGTCCCGAAGAACTTTTTTCTTCAACAAACGAAATCGAATAGAGCATTGTTTGAGGCAGGGGTTGTTGCAACAGTTCAAATGGTAGCCCTTCTTTACAAGTCGTCAAGGCTTTCCGTTAAGAAAGAAATGATCAAAAAGCATTGATGGCTTCAACGAAAGGATCATCGACCATTATTCACAATAAAAAAGTGTCGAATGAACTTTTTATTTTAAGAACAATGTACTTGAAATTAAGGTTACGCTATAAACAGTATCCAGAGTCTTAGAAGCACAATCAAACCTATGATTGATAAAATATTGTAAACTTCTTGTATTCTGTTATAATCTGGTTAATTTGCGATAGTTTGCTTTTCTACGCTCATGTTGATACCTGTAGTCCAAGCTATACTGACGAGGAACAAAAGAGGAATGTCGATTCCGAAAGAGTATGTCTTAGGCTATTAATCATAGGTTTGATTGTGCTTCTAAGACTCTGGGTAGTGTCTATAGAACTTTATTTTCAAGTACATTTTTTCTTACAAGAACCAGTAAATTTTATCGTAAAATTGC
The DNA here is from genome assembly GCA_963965965.1 of Trididemnum nubilum. Taxonomy (NCBI): domain Eukaryota; kingdom Metazoa; phylum Chordata; class Ascidiacea; order Aplousobranchia; family Didemnidae; genus Trididemnum; species Trididemnum nubilum. The sequence goes on along the minus strand of OZ014485.1, from coordinate 15,405,042 downwards.
AAAAGCGCGATTTGAACAAAAACCAAAAGTTTTCTCAAATGCCTTCACAATGTGCAATTAGCACTCTATAACCTCGGAATCGTCGCAATTTTACTTACAAACTGGGAAATCACTAAAATTTTATCGTTTCAAATCGGCACAAAATTTTAAGTTTTTTTCAGATTTAAAATTTCTTTTTAGTTTGTTTTTAATTTTTAGTGCTAAGGATGGCATTGATCCTAATTTATATTTAAATTTTGAGCAAAAATGAACCTCGGGTTCGTATAGAACTGTTCTTATAAAAAATAAGTGTAACTACCCTACGTCACTATAACATAATTGTAAGTCGGGCCGGGATTTTTAAATCGGATTCAGGCTAAAATTGACATCGGGCTTGATATTCGAACTTGCCTAGTGTTTTAGACTTTTAGGTGCAATGAAACATAATTGAAATAACTTTCCAACATAGAATGACGACTTCGTTTAAGCATCAATACGATTGTTACGACGCATTTGTTAAAGCGTCATAATTGATCAGCAGTAAGTAACTTTATTTTATCCGCATTGGGGCAATCACGTATTCAAATTTTCAGACCAGGGACGCCCAAACTTTTTGAGGAACGGGTTACAATGACTTTGAGCTGACCGCACAATCAGTGGATGTAAAAACTGGCGGAAATTTAGATGAAAACCAAAACAAAAAAGGTTTTTATCGCATTTTTATGCAACTTTTGTCGGGATTTTAGATGGTGGCCAATAGGAACGAAAGAGGTTTGATTTGTTTTCTCGCAAAATTTGTCTGCTATTTCATATCGAAACCTACGGCTCCGGGGTTTGGGCAGCTGTGTTTTAGACGAAACTTAACTAACTTTCTGGGTGTTTCGGGCCTGTTTTTGACTTCAAATCACTTGTCGGGTTCCGGCTTACGCTTTCGGGTTCGGGCGTAAGCCCGGCCTCAAAGGACCATTGTCAGGGATCGGTTTTATCATTTTGTGGCATTTTGAATAACTTTTGGTAGATTTTAAGCAATATTGACTGATTCTGGGAATGCACTCCGTGTTTCATCGTTATTCAATGAACTGTCTCCACTAAATCGTCATTTTGTCCTTCTGTGGTCTGGGTTGGATTCTTTGGATCTCCCCATCAACAATTTCTGACTTATTCGTAAAGGAGAGCTACAATCATGTTACTGTAACGAAGCACTGTAGTAAACGCAAAAATAAGTTGAAATAAAGCGAAAAGTTAGTAGATTGGCCTTGGCCTACTAAAAATAGTTTCATTTTGTAGATTAGTACGAAAGATGCACACAAGCTTTGTACAATATCACGAAAAAAAAAAATTTGCAGCCCTCCCGTTTCAAATAGGCACGAGCCGCCACTGCTTATAATGATAGTTACCGTATTTTGCATAATCTTCCTCGATGGACCAGTGCTCGCTTATCTCAAATTGAATGCCATATCAATACATTTGATGCTATTTTACGCAAAACTACATTCTCTTTTATTCAACGTCGCCAAAGCTCTTCTAACAATTTAATTAACTCTCTGATGACATCTGGCTGCTTTTATGAATCGAATTTTTATGTCAATTATAACAACTTGCTGCTTGCTTTTGCATAATTTTCGATGATTGCCTTTTGGTCATGCTTGTTGACTATTATTTATGCTGATTCTTTTTTTTTTTTGTGTGTGTGTTTGTGTTTACTATGGACCTTGTTTCATACTGTTTATGCTTGCTGCTTGTGTCTGAAATACAGGGGCGTCGCCAGCTTCGCGAGATCGGGGGGGCAAAATTTAAATCAGGGGAGCAAAGGTTTTCGCCGAAATCCGAAGGCTTTTCCTGGCCAAAATCACAAAATTTAACGTTTTTTTAGCCGAAAAACATCAACTTCTTCCTCCCAAAAAAATTCTGTGAGGGGGGGCAAGAAATAAATCGGGGGGGCGTTGCCCCCCTGCCCCCCCGCTGGCTGAACAAACAAGTAATAATAATAATAATATGGATCGCCACCACTGATTACTGTATCGGTAATGCACCAGGACTGTAGTACTGCTCTGACAAAATCATCACAAATAGCAGCACCAAACAGCCAAAACGGTTCTATAGGCTACTAAAGTTTACTCAAAATCTCAGATATCGATGGCCTTACTAGTGCTCAACTCACTGCTTAGTATGTTTTGCTGCCGGTACTAATCGATCTAATTAAACAAACTACACGGTAATGGACACTTCTTGCAAATCTGAAAGTCAGAAAATTTCCGTAGTCTAGCTATCAAGGAATTGGTTAATGGATTCCGATTTGGGGGAGGAATGCAGTCTGTTTCTCTGTTAGCTCAGAGTTTCTGCAGATCGATTACTCATACTGCTGAACAAGATCCCAATCAAAATACAGTATGGTTTGAGTTGCTAAGCTAAGGCCTTCCACTTCCAGACATGGGCTTGTCAACTCAACTCACTTTTGCTAAGTTTTGCTTACCCGTAGCCTACGTTTGCTACATAGCCTAGAAATGCAACTGACCGATCAAATTCTTATCTTTTTTTCCGGAGGCACTTGGCGATAGTCTATTTTTCTTTCCGTAACTATTTATTGCACAGTACATTGCGGATAGTTTGTACTATGCTTATACCACTGATCACCAACTTACAGCTTACACCAACTTACTGTACATTACCTTGAACAGTCACAACACCTGACTTGTAATAAGCCCTCGCCTATAAGTGCTGTTGTATATGACATCATAATCTACGATGCTACGCCTACTACACAGTACACACAAACTGCTGGTAGCTGTATTATTATTATACCGTACTGAATCGATTTGTTGTTGTTGTTGTTGTTGAACCTGACCCAAGACACGAGATTGTGCTGCGTACCGTACCCTAGATTGTAACGTAGATGTCAGGATACTAAGTTGCATTAAGGAAACAAAGAATTAGCCAAAAAATATATTTAACTAACGTATATTAACAAAAAATTTCACTAAAATTGTTTTCGGCCAGTGGCCATCTTCAGCTTATTCAAATGCAATCAATCAAATAGAATGGATGTCAGGATAGGGGATGGAACAGTTAAAATTACCACTATTTTAACTGTGAGGGCGATGCTCACTTCTAAGAAAAAATACAGTGGGGGCAAGGAATAAATCGGGGGGGGGGGGCAAAAATAAAAATCAGGGGGGGGGCAATGTGCCCCCGCTGGCGACGCGCCTAATACGAGTTTGCCGACTGAGCGAGAATTTGGCCAAAGTAAAATAATTATTAAAATTTGGAGATAGTTGCTGATTGATTTGATTATGTATGAATTTGGCAGTCTCAAATTTATGTAAATTTAGTAGATTTAACTAGTTAAACTTTTGATAAAGTCAAGCGTATCATAGACGGGGGGTCTGGGGGCGGAGCCCCCAGCCGCCGGAGGCTATGGGGGTCTGGGGGCTCGGCCCCCAGCCGCTCGGCAATTTTTCGTAATGTTTTGGAAAAAAACTATTTTGATACCTTTGGATCACATTTCGCACGCATTCAGAGCCATTTGAAAGTACTAGATTTTCAACATTTGAAAGCCAATTGAAAAAATTAAGTTGTTCAATCCTCTTTTTGCTTACAACTTAGGTCAAAAGCATGTTTAAAATCTTGCACTTTGGGGTTAAATTTTGTACGTGATTTGGCCCAGGTAGAAGGAAGTAAAGTACAATGAATCCTGAAATATTTTTGCAGAAAATAACAATCCAGTTGAATATTTTTCTTAGAGATTACTGTTTTGTCATGAAAACAACCACTTATAGGAAGGCATATACGGCCAGGGGCCCCAGGCCCTCTCATTTCAAAAATTTGTTCAATGAGCATTTCCCTTACTGTAGCTAATTTTTTTCAAAGGTATTTTGTTGCATAAAAACTGGCAAGGTGGAGGTGAATTGTTATTGAAAAATGTACAGTAGATAGTTAGGTATAAAAAATCATGTTATTGCCCGGGCCATATTTACATTGAGTTGGGCCCCTGGCATTTGGGGATTTTTGCAATATTTTCCAACCAAATACAGATGAAGACCAAAAAAAGTCTTATCTGAGTGCACGGCCCCTAGCACTGTGCCAAATGTTAAATCCGTTCCACGCTATTATTGCACTACGTTCACAAAAAGGTTAGATGAGGACCTGAGTTAGCAACTTTTAGGATAAAAACCCTTAATATCACTCGGGTTATACGTTTAAATTGGTTGGCAAACATTATATTAAAGGGATCCGGGCCTTCTGGATCAATATTATCGTTGGTTATTGTTGTACGCGTGTACTGTTGTACGCGAAGATGCTAAAGGAAACTGAAACGGAAAAAACAATAGTCTATTTTGTGACATTTTTATCATTGGCACTACTTCAATTGGAGGGCGGGCAGGCCCCGTGCCCCCCCTCCCTGGCTACGCCTATGACTACAAGTTAATTGATACACAACACCTGACGAATGTAATAACGATTGACGATCTTTATACGGAAATAGTTTGCCAATAGTAAAGCTACGATGAGACATCATCAATTTGATGTCATACGCACATAAAAATTCACTAATTTCTTTTTCAATTTGCATAGAAATACGATCAATAAACTGCAATTTAAAAAATACACAATGCTTCGTAGATTGTAGTTGGTTAGAGTGGAGTTTGGCATCCGGTTTTTGATTTTTGTTTATGGCTTTGCGAATAACATTCCGAATAGTTTTGGTAGGATACCCATTTTGTTGCAACATTTTGGTAATTTTCTTACACTCAAGAAACAATAATTATCAATTGCTGCAAATTCTAATAGCTCTATTGACTAATGATCTAATCAAATTTATTTTGTATTTAGTGGGAGCCATACTACTCCACTTATTATACTGCCCAGTGTGTGTTGGTTTTCTGCAAATGGATAACTCTAATTTTTCTTTTGAATTGTCAACATTGACGTCCAGGAAGGGCAACTGATTATTGTTTTCAAGTTCGTTGGTAAATTTAACATTATTGTGTTTTTTGGTTTAATTTTCTATAAAACAACATAGCACTTTCAAAATCTGGAAACACTGCAAAGCAATCATCCACATACCGAAAAAACACGTCCGGTTGCACATTAAACTTTTTTGTTTTTTTAATCACATAATTCATAAATATGTCAACAAAAGCCGAAGAGATTGGAGATCCCATACCTACGCCATCAATTTGTTCATAAAAACTACCATTAAAATTTAGAGTAGTGCGTTTCGTAGTCCACACTGTTGACAATTCAAAAGGACGTCAATGGTGACAATTCAAAAGAAAAATTAGAGTTATCCATTTACAGAAAACCAACACACACTGGGCAGTATAATAAGTGGAGTAGTTTGGCTCCCACTAAATACAAAATAAATTTGATTAGATCATTAGTCAATAGAGCTATTAGAATTTGCAGCAATCGGCAATTATTGTTTCTTGAATGTGAGAAAATTACCAAAATGTTGCAACAAAATGGGTATCCTACCAAAACTATTCGAATGTTATTCGCAAAGCCATAAACAAAAATCAAAAACCGGAAGCCAATCTCTACTCTAACCAACAGCAGTCTACGAAGCATTGTGTATTTTTTAAATTGCAGTTTATTGATCGTATTTCTATGCAAATTGAAAAAGAAATTCGTGAATTTTTATGTGCGTATGACATCAAATTGATAATGTCTCATCGTAGCTTTACTATTGGCAAACTATTTCCGTATAAAGATCGTCAATCGTTATTACATTCGTCAGGTGTTGTGTATCAATTAACTTGTAGTTGTGGTCAAAATTATATTGGCCAAACCAAACGGAACCTAATTACTGGCCTCAATGAACATCGAATGTGTGAAGACTCTGAAGTTTGCAAACATTTGCTCAATAATCCCAACCACGAAATTAATTTTGACTCACCCAAAATTTTGGACAGAAGTAATCAGGTGACCAAATTACGCATCTAAGAAACCTTACTTATTTCCAAACAGAACCACAACTGAATGTCGACAATCAATCTTTGCCCTGTATCTTTTCAATGCTTAATTGTTTTAAACTTATTGTTTGAGAATGACGTCGCTATGCGGCTGTGTTTTCTTGTGTGTTTAAACCTATGACCTGTCGCTCTTTTATTCAATTATGACAAATCTTAAGCCATGCCGTGGCTACCTGTATTAATGGGTGGCTATTGTATATAAATTCGTGCTTCTTACTTTGCAAATTCATTCTACTGATGATGCTTTAAGTTAAAGCGAAACGCGTCTAATCAATTTTTATGCTTAGTTCTATTTTGGCAATCGTTTTTGTTCTTAGGTTGTATATGTTTTACCCAAACTAAAGAACAGTTTTAAGAATGCATGCTTAGGTAGATAATTTTTTATGCACAGAGCTGGAACTGCGCTGTTTCGAACTTTTAGCTCTCATCAGATCTAACCAAAGGTATTCCCCAGGTATTAGAGATGGCAACAGCGCAGCGTACGCGGCCGCGCGCTGTTGTTAGTGCACCGCGCCGCGCAGCGTGGCAACTAAAATCAGCATTACGTCACAGCGTCAGCGCAGCGCCGCGTACAATAATTTTTTTACATTTTTTTTACAATTATTGCTGGTGATTTTTTCGTTATGAACGACAATGGTTAGTCTGGATGTAACTATTAGGCCTATATGAATTGAAGACAATGCATGCTACTAAAACAGTAAAAGGTGCCTTCGGTTCAAGTTTATTTTTTCAGAATTCGGAGCATCCTAGAATCGGCTATTTTGGCTACAAGAAACTTAGTTTTGATTGGGTGAACGTGTTTTTTGACACCAACAAAAAGATTTTGGTTTCGGTAGGCTAGACTAGGAAAGGTTTAAGACGTTCGGTGAGAAGATGAAACAAAGGCAGACAAATGTAGAAGAAACAGGTTTGTGGGAAACAATCATCAGAGTAGAGGCACAAAACAAAGCCTAGCGACACACCCACCCTGTAGGCTACGCAGTAGGTCTATGGTATTGGTACAAGCCCAAGGCTAGACAACAGTTTCTACTACACATGCGCTTGCATTTCAGAGTGACAGAGTTAGTTCAGTGTATCCTATTCGTCAACAGGTCATGGCATCAAGAATTAGGCTTTCGGTCCTATGTCTGTAGCCTATCTCAGATCAGGTAGACCTATGCAGTAGAGTACGAAGACCAGGCTACCCAAATTTCCAATGACAGAATAGCCTACGTAGTAGCAAAATTTATTCCACAATCAAACACACATGCAAACCGCAAAGGTATAATATATAAGGTAGTTTCATACAAGTGTAGTAGCTTGTGACAGCATGCAGAGCACGTGATACCTTATATTTCATTATTTGAGCTACTGGCTCAGGATTAGTACAGTAGCCTAGTTGCATGGAATCATCAAGTAGACTGGTAGATTGTTTTGATTGCCAAAACATGGTGCAGAAAACTGATAGAAAGCGCACACAAGGCAAATTAAACCTGAAGGCCTATAGTTGAAACGACTGATCTCACGTCGAATGTTTTTTAGTTTTTACTCGGCCATTTTCAAAGTTAACGAGTGCGAAGTTTCAGACTTTTACTTACAACTCGATAATGGTTTGGTCTAGCTACATGAAATTTTGACAGCAGTTTGAGATTCATAATTTATTTTGTGTGAGCCAAATTTCAAGGCAATGAGTTTCAAGTCCCATAACTTCAGGTTTAACCGATCAGTGGTCGAGTGGATAGAGCGTCTGCTACTGAAGCGGTAGACACGGGTTCGATTCCCTGTCGAGTCAAACCAAAGACTATAAAAATTGGTATTCACAGCTTCCCTGCTTGACGTTCAGCAATTAAAGGGACAGTGTGAAGCCTCCATCGTGTGTGGTAGACAGATGGGCAGGTGGCAGCTTGACTCGAAGACCGAAAGGTCCCTTCGCTGTCTCCTGGCCAAGGCAACTTGGTGAATAAAATGTAATTACAATTACAACTATTTCAAAAGTTTGGTGTAAAAAGCGGTCTTATTCAAAAACGGCTCAAGTATGGCAAAAAATATTTCACATGGTTATATGTCGTAAGATACTTTTTCATCCCTACCTTCACTTTTAGCCGCATTGAGTTTTTTTTTTTTTCTTTTTTCATTTTTTGCTTTCTAAATTTTATGCACTCTTCTTCTCCTAAACCACACGACATCGATATCTAATTTTTGAGTAAATTTGTTGAGCTGTAAATGCAATTTTGTCTCCCGAAATTTTTTGAGGCTTCTCTCCAGAACCCCCTCAAAATGGGGCCCTAAAAAACTAATTTTTTTATATGCTCAGGCTAGGGTGATAGTTTTTTGTTTATATTGGTAGATATTTAAGCAATAAATAGTTTGACATAGTATGGAGGTACCAACCCCCCCCCCAGGGGCCCCCAAATGGACTCCCCAGAAATTAGGTTTTTGAATGGCTCAAGCAAGGACATTACTTTTTTTTATATCGGCAGATGTTTGAAAAACAAATATTATGACATGGTTTGAGAAAGCGACCCTTTTGAAAACTCTCCAAAATGATACCCCTAAAATCAATTTTTTTATATGTTGTAAGCTAGAGAGCTAATTTTTTTTGATGTTAGTGGAAATTTAAAGGATATTTAACTTGCGTTGCGGCGCGGTGCAGCGTGAACTTAGTTTTGTTTGGATGCGGTGCGGTGCAGTATGCGGACAAAGTTTGCGGAAGCAGCGCAGCATGCGGATGCATTTTTTGTTATCCGCGCCATCTCTACCTGGTATTCCCTCTTGTCCAAACCAATGGCATGAAACTAGATGATACGTAACTCTTTTTTCCACTCTTTTTTCTCTTTGTTTCTTTATTGTGCGGATTTTTGCTCTGTCTTTGCCGACGCTGATCTGCTGCCAGTGACTGTATTGTACAGCCTTTGCCTTGCTCAGCTAACAGTAGGTAGCAATTATAACAAATATCGTTGTCTCTAGAAGTTGTGGGTTTGCGTAATTTATGCAAAGTTTTGTCAACTACTAAATTACTCCTTTCCTCTGGTTTTTTGATCAAAATATGTTAAATATTTCACACTGAATTGATTGAACTACTCTAAATATGTAAGTGTCAGTTTTATGTAGTTTTATGTTTCATTTTCTGTTGTTGTTACGGTAGCACTGAACTTTAGAGGCAAAAGCGTATGTTAATTTTTGTTGCTTTCATGCCAGAAACGGCAAAAATAAACTGAATTGAAAAATGTCAAAAAAACTTGCCGTAGTTTTTTATGGCATTTAGTACACTTTTTTTTATACGAACCAATAAATATTAGGTTAAGGCTGGCTGTTCGTAGTTGTTTGCCGAATTTTAGCCTCAATTGTTCTTAAATTTTGAAAACACGGATGTTAATTTTAGCAACCATAATTGTAAAACTGTTGAAGTTGTTTAGTCCCAAAGCTTTGTGTGCTTGAGTGAACGTTTTTTACTGCTTTTGCCGCAACGCAAAATTGCTCTTTTTTCGACTTGAACGACTGCCAAAAATTTTCTCAGTTACTCGCACAGAGCGCAATGGCATTCTTTAATCTCGTAATAGTTGCAATTATGCTCGCAAACACTAGAAAACCACTGAAATTTTATCGTTTTAAATCAGTACAGGATTTAGTTTCTTTCATTAATTTGGATTTTTTCCTTTTTCGTTTGTCCTTAATTTTTTTTTGCTGCTGAGGCTGAATTTTTTTTTAATTTGTTCTTAAATGTTAAGCAAAAATGAGCCTAGTGTTCTAATAAAATTATTCTAGAAAAGAGTGTATATGATTAGTTAGTATGCGCATTTTTGATTTCGTTTTTTTAAGATATGTTATCCAGTGGTGAAGTATCTTTATAAAAAAGATTAATTTCTACTTGGGAAGGCGGAGTCTTTGCCGCTGAAAAATCTTGCTTTTGTTTTACAAAAAAGATTGATTTTATAATATTTTTGTGTGAAATTTCGGCTGCAAATTTTATTTTGGAGGGTCGCCGCTCAGGAAATTTTTGCTGTTTTCATTTAGAAAACCGTCGATTTTGAGACGTTTTCGTGAAAAAAATTTGAAATTCATCAAAATAATTCAGTGAAAAATCACGGGTATGTTTTGAAATTGATTGTAGAGAAACTCCAAACCAGATGCGGTTTTGTCTAATATAGCCTACAGCGCCACCGCGTTGTTTCGTGACAGCAGGATAAAGCAAAAATAAATCATCAGCTACAGCTTACGATCAAAACTCTAAATATCGTCTGATGTCTTACTTAAACCCCTCTACCTTTGAAGATTCATATATTTTGCCAACTTTTTGCGAAAAAGCGCCAACGCACCTTTTTTTCAGAATTAGTGACTGCAATACGTCTTGGTGTCCTTGTGGAAGACACTTAACACATATTTCCCATTAGGGCCAAGCAGTCTACCCGCAATGGAGGCCCACCCAGAGGAAAGACTTGCAAATAGAACCCAAAAAAGTGCTCGGCGTCATAGGCGTAGCTAGGATTTTTGATTTGTGGAGCCCAAACCGCAAAGCAATGACGTCATCAGAACTTTTCAAAAGGAATTTCTAATGGGACAAAGATACCGTAAAATGGAGGATCAGCTAGAAGCAGAAGCCTGGGTTACCATGTAACCATAATTTTGCTAAAGGGGGTCAGGACTTGAACCAAAATTTGAAAAGTTTTCAAAAAATTGTAAATTGGGAGTAGAGATGGCGAGTAAACTAGTGTAACTTAAACGTATTACAGACCAGGGTTTGGGGGCAAAGACCCCAGCCGCTGGGCAATTTTTTGTAATGTTTTAGAAAAAATTGCAATTCTAAGGCCATTTAGATCACATGTCGCACGTTTGTAGATCCATTTAAAATCACTAAATTTACTTGTAGGTCAAGTCCAAAACAAGTTTAAAATCTTGCATTTTTAGGTTAAATTTTACAAGTGGGTTGGTCCAGGTAGGGTGAAGCAAGATGCAATGCCTCCTGCAATATTTTTAGCAGCTAGTAAATAATAATTCACTCAAAGATTTGCCTAGGAGATTTTTGTTTTATCATAAAAATAACCAGTTTTAGGAGTACATAAACGACCAGGACTCATGCTCGCTCAATTCAAATTCAATAACTTGTTCAACAAGCATTTTCCCAAGCTAATTTTTTTTTCAAAAGTATTTTCTCGCGTTAAAACTGCTGAGATGGAGGTGGATTATTATTCATAGTTGGTACAATAGATGGTTACAAGTCATGTTATTGCATTATGTTCACCAAAAGGTTAGATGAGGGACTGAGGTTGCAACTTTTAGGACAAAAAGCTCGAGTTTCTTCCGGATAATACATTTACATTGGTTGGATATTAATATTGTACTGTTGAATGATGAAGTGCTGAAATAAACTTAAGCTGAAAAAAGGCTTTGTTGTCATTATTTTTGCCATTGGTGGCAATTTAATTTGCACCCCCCCCCCCCCCACTGGCTACGCATGTGCTAGGCGTTGATGTGGTAAGACAGACGCAAAGTGCCTGATTCATACGAATGATATGATCGATCGAGTGACTACAGCAAAAGTTCATGACCTATGAAATATGTTGGTGGGGATGAGTAAGACTTCGACTATTTCGTTCACACTCTTTAAACGATTAAGAACGACACGATTCTACTCTGAATAGGCTACCAAAGACCTGTAGAATCAGCTCCAATTTTCAAGATATCGGTTTCACTCAAATGACATAAACATGAATACAGATTAGTTCGCTTCAAACCACCGTTAATTACTTTGCAAGCGCATTATTAGCGCTTCAACGATCTTTTTCAAACTGCGCACCAATCACCAGTGCCAGAGAAAAGCAGATGAGTGAGGTCTACAGCCAAGCGTGACCAAGCAGAGAATAAAATGAGCGCATTCGCGCAGTTTCGGATCATCTAGTTTTATGTCATTCGTTGAACCTTAACGGGTTGCACAGTGACAGAAGTTTTCTAGGGAATAAACAATTTTTCACTTGTGGTACTTTACAAAACAAGTGAAAAATTGCTGGGTTTTTGTAGTAAGGACAGCCATAGGCTATCCTTCAGAGGTGGAGTCGAGGACACAAGGCTCGAGGCCAAGGCCAAGGACACAAAAAAAATCCGAGGCCAAGGCCAAGGACAGCGTTTCCGAGGACAGACACTCTCGAGGCCAAGGACAGGAATGCTCGAGGCCAAGGCCAAGGACCAAGGACACAAAGCCAAGTGCTCTCAAAAAAAAAGGTCTTCACAAAAATTTTTCAAGCGATCTCCACAAAAAAACGTTTTCCAAAAAATTTTTCAAGCGCTCCACAAAATTTTAACAATTCAAAAAATAGGACTTGAGGCCTTGAGGATTTTAACAAATAGACCAATTTTCGAGGACTGGGCCTCGAGGCCAAGGCCAAGGACTTCAAAGTCTGTCCTCGAGGCCAAGGACGTCCTCGAGGACTCCACCTCTGCTATCCTTACTACAAGGGCTACCCTCTGCGTGACCACGGAAATCAAAACCGCACAAGCTTGACGTCCTTTTTGGTCGACTCCTGGGAAGTCAGAATAACTTTCCAGTAAGGATAGCCTATGGTTGTCCTTACTACAAGAGCCCAGCAATTTTTCACTTGTTTTGTAAAGTACCACAAGTGAAAAATTGTTTATTCCCTACAAACCCTCTGCCACTGTGCAAGCCCGTAAGAATTGGCCGAAAGGTATGTCCAGCTGGAGAATACCTTTGGTTAGATATGTAGAGGGCTGCTGATGAGAGCTGAAAGTTCGAAACGGCTCTGTGCATTAATGACTCGAGCTGCGTGCGGCTGCAGGGTTGGTGGTTGTTCTGGCCACCTAGCTGCCAGTGGAAGTTGTTCTGACTTCCCAGGAGTCAACCACGAAGGACGTCAAGCTTGTACAGATAATTTTTTAGTTAACTTAGAATTCCCACTGTGCGCGAGACTTTCTTTTCTAAATGTTTAATGTGCTCTTGAAAATTTAGTTTGTCGTCAATAAAAACACCAAGATATTTAGGGCTGCTTACTACTTTAATTGATCCTGCGGCACAGTTAAGGTTCATGTCAACTGGTGGAGAATGGTGTTTCGGTTTTGTTATTAGTGCACTAGATTTAGCTTCATTTAATGTTAGTTCATTGGCAGCAATCCAACAATTGATTTTTGCTAGCTAATAGTTTAGAGAGTATTCCAACTCATTTGAAGTATTTGCCCTAACTAAAATGCAGGTATCATCAGCAAAAAGTTGGGGAGTGCTACTAATACAGTTGGGCAAGTCATTTATATAAACTAAAATAGTAGTGGATCTAGGGATTAACCTTAAGGGACCCTTATATCGATATTGGACTTCAAAGAATGATTATCGTGTATTTATTGAATTATAACAGTTTGAGATCTGTTTGTGAGATACGATTCAAAAAAATTATTTACGACACCTCAAATGCCACTATGGTTTCTGTTGAACAGTATCAAATGCTTTAGTTAGATCCAATAGTAGCAGACCGGTAAATTTCTTATTTTCAACATTATCAAAACAAGTTGAGACTATATCCGAAATAACATTAACGGTTAATTGTTTTGGTCGAAATCCGTACTGAGTTGGACACAACACTGCGTTGGAATTTTAAAAATTGATCGTTCCAGAGTACACAATTTTTTCCAACATTTTCGAAAAACAGTGCAGTATCAATATAGGTCTATAGTTAGATAATTTTCGTCTATCATCAGATTTAAACGCTGGCACAACTTTGGCTTTTTTTAAGCACGTCGGAAAAAATCTATTTTCAAAACATGCATTAAATACAAGACACGATTGAAGAGCGATTGCTTTAGCTGCTAATTGAACAAATTTTGCTTCAATTCCATCCAGTCCACAGCTTTTGTTAGAAATAAGTTGTTTTATGACGCATAAAATCTCGAACGGGAGGTCGGACGCAAATACATCGAAGAATGCATTGAATTTATCAGATAATCACAGAAATAATTCGATTGAGAACCGGCCAGTTGGTCGAGCGGTAACGCGTTCGTCTCTGGAGCGGGAGGCCTGAGGTTCAAATCTTGGGCCGGTCAAATCGGACACAGTGTTGCCAACGGCTCGCCATCGTTGTGATATTTCTTCGAAAGGAGCTGTGTTGCCCGAGCGCAATGATGCGGACATGGGCCCCGCCAACTCGTTACACGCTTTGGCGTCTTACAGCGAGTATAATGAAAGATTTGATTTGATTTGATATTTTTGCCGCCAATTTTTTGCCAATACTACAAAAGTATTCGTTGAAACTCTCTGCTATTTCATTTGGTTCAGCAGCAATTGTTCCATTCTCACTTTCAATAAGGTCGGGTGCGTTTGAATGAGGTTTTTCAGGCATTAATTATCGTGCAAGCACATTATTAGCGCTTCAACCGACCTTTTTCAAACTGCGCACCAATCACCAGTGCCAGAGAAAAGCAGATGAGTGGGGCCTGCAGCCAAGCGTGACCAAGCAGAGAATAAAATGAGCGCATTCGCGCAGTTTCGGATCATCTAGTTTTATGTCATTGATTAGATAGTAAAGTATAATTTCCAAAACAGAAAAAGACCACCATAACAACACATATTTCCTTGCAATCAGCTCAACAACGTGAATAGTGAATACGTGTTCTAGAAGCGAGTGAATAAAAAGAAATGTAAACTACACGCAAAATATTAACAAATTAACGGACTTTATTAACTTCCATTAATTAAAGCTGAAAATGACGGATTAAAGTTAACGGAGGTGTGAAGTTTGTTAACGGACTAGTGGTTACGAAGCTAACATTTTGTATTAACTTACCCTCGTATGCATATAATTATATTCTCAATCGCTGTACGACCTGCCGTTTTAGGGTTTATCGGTTTATCCCGTTATAAGCAGGGAACAGAGAGTATACTGGTTGGGTGAAAGGCAGTGTTTTAAAGTCTGTTCGAAAATTATCGCATGTGGTAACTTTCGTACCCAGCGAGAGTGCTCGACCTGACCAAATCTATACAAGAGCAGAGTGTAAAAAATAGTAAAGACTCCACTTGGTAACGTGTAAAAATTTAAATCAAAAAAGCCTTGGAAGGAGTTTATTAGCAGTAGCGGCAGCGGCAGGAAATTTGTTTAAATAAAGCGCTTTTGCGCTGCCGCTTTTTTGACAGAAAAACAGTGGCGCTGCCGCTTTTCTCTGGTGACAAAAAAAGCAGAAGCGCTGCCGCTTCGCTGCCGAAAAAGTAGCGGCGCCACTAGCGCCCGCTGGCGAACAGCGCCGCTCCGCCATTCACTGTTACCGTCACTGCTCTTTGCCATAGGCTCGAAGAATAATTTTTGGCAAGGGGTGAATCTGTATTCGTAAGTTTTTAGAAAGAAAGTGGGTAGAGTTACGTTATCTAACGCCCGTAAAAAGAATAGGAGAGGAAAGAGTGAGCGCTCGTTTTCTCGTTTCAGATTTACTCTTTTTTATTTTTTGAGTTAACGTTAAGGATTTGGGTTAGATTTTGAGTTTGGGTTAGGATTAACGTTAGGGTTAGAACTGGGATTAGAGTTTAGGTTAGGTTTAGGCTTGGGGTTTGCTGATTAGGGCCAGGATTGCGATTTTCTTATTTTTACGTCACGTAACTCTGCCTTTTGAAAAGGCAGTGTCTGCTGCACCAGCCCGGTTTCCAACATCTAATCGCTGCTGCACCGGCGGTTGTTTTCTTTTGCTGTTCAATTTACTATCTCTCAAGCTGGCATCGCTGCTCGAACCCTAACTCTAATAATAAGATTTTAGAGAGAAAAAAAGATTATGTAGCGAAATAGCTCTCTAGTGCTATTTTTAAAAAGCGTGGTCATTGGGTATCGATATCCCAACCCTTGGCATTGCAGCCAAGTGTACTAACCATTACAGCATCAGGGTTTCCAATTCGAGGTGTCAAAGTGCTGTATTGAAATCGAATCAATGCAAAAAAAACGCAATTTTATAGGCTGCCTGTGCACCAGCGATTTGATGTCCGAAACCAGGATGGTACAGTAGACACTTCCTTCTAAAAAAGGCAAAATAGCAACAATGACGTCACATTTTAACTATAAGGCACTGGAAATTTTTATCTGATGTCGTTAAGTACAAGCCATCAGCTTTAGTTCGGTATCTCTGCGACTCATGTATGAGCGTGCGCGCACTCTTGCTCATCTCATGCGTGCACTCATTAGGGTTAGGGCTAGATCTGGGAAGTAGCAGAATAGCTTAAATTGGAGGGAACGCTTGCGTGCTCATACATGAATCGCAGGGCTGCCGAAAATAAAGCGACGGCTCATACTTAAGGACACCCTTTTTATCTACTTTTTATTAATTCTGACTCAAATCTAACCCAAACTCTAATGCTTACTCTAATAAAACTATTCCCAAATTGAACCCTAACCGAAACCAAAACCTTATATAACCCCTAAAAAAGCAAACCGAATGAAAAAAGCACAGATGAATATTTTTCATTTTTGTTTTATTCTCTTGAACTTGAAAATTTTCCGTGAAATACCGGTAGTTACTACCTTTAACTAATGATGTCACTTATGAGTTAAAAAGATACCGGAGGTTGTGTTTTAAGGTAAAATAATGATGTTTGAATGCAAAAAAACTGATAAAGGCAAAAATTGAAGTACTGTAGTTCCGAACTCAAAACAAACTTGTTAGCTTATTCAAAACACAATGTGATAGCACAAGGCAAATCTGAGCTAAAAACTCAACGTCCTTGCTACAAGAACTAAAATATAACTTGTATAAGTTGAGGATAACATTAAAGATGATAATATTGCATTTCTTCACTTTCAAGACAGAATTAAACTCATAGCAACTGATGGTCAGAATTAAATAATTTTGTTCAGTTTTTCCCTAAACGTTTGAAAACAAATCTTTTAAACTTCTAGAAAGAAGTGTTTTTATTCGGCTAAATGTTATATTGCATCGCATTGGTGAATAACCGCAGTGGATATTATTTGTGTATAGTACAGTACGTTCTTAGACACATTTTTTTCTTGATGAATATGTATATATATATCAAGACAGCAAAGCAGCGCAGATATTTTTTGTTGCAACATAAAGTGTTTATTTGTGTGTCAGAAGTTTTTCATCGTAAACTGATGACATCCCAGTTTTTGTTAATGACGCCATAAACGTCAAAATACTTTGTGTTATGTGCCTTTTTGGTCTAGTCACGAAGCACGTTATGGTGCAGAAGTACATAATTTTCACACATGGGGATGTTCAGCCTAATTTGAATTTTCCAGCTGGATGATTCTCTTTGCAAAATTTTGTTCCTTCAACATTCCTATAATGTTAGTTTTTCGATATGTTATGGTTTTAAATCGCTTATAGATGACTTTGCTTATTTCACTGTTGTGTTTTTTTTACGATTGGAGTTGATTTAAGTAATTTTAAGCTAAGTTGCATCTGTCACTTAAAAAGTTTAGGACACAATAATGACGTCCCTTACAATTATGACACCATTTATGCTGACATCTTTAATGCCAGTAATTAGTTGTGGTTGCTCATATTTAATACATTTAACTGCCATGATGTCATATGATGTGTGTAAAAGAATTGAGATTTTGTGCGTACATAATTTGACGCGCATGCTTGATTTGCGCATATGATAGTTTTTGCATTGCTTTATGCTCATGTCATCATGGCGGTTGCGTAACTTGCTTGTTGCACTGGTACAAAATCCATTTTGATTTTTCAATACACTGAAGATGCAACTTCCACACACTAATGCGTGGCGCAGCGTGTTTTGAAGTAATGTTGTGAACAAAATCGTAAAATTTTAAGCATTGAAACAAATCTCTACTGCATGATGTTGTTGCATCCATTTTACGAGTTGCATTGCTGCAACAAACCGTAATGTTTTACATTTGCAAAGTAATAAGGAGTTGATTTTCAAAAGCTAGTCCAAATCATGTGCTTTTGTTTCAATAAATGAGCCAGCAAATTTTGATCATTTTTTAAGAGCTTGATGCCATGGCGGCTATTTAACAACTTTCATCGTCATGATACACATCGTTTTGAATTTTTAATATGCTTGTTTGTTGATTGAAACTTTAAATGGTACATTTTGTCCAAAATGCTATAAAAACAACACTATAATATGACATAGCAACGTTATACTATTTTTCAAAAACGTTTCAAAAAACAAGAGTAATGACGGTTGTTTCATCAGTTATACCACCACACCAACTCTTGTTGTAAATTTACAATACAGTCCTATCTACATAAGCGAACTGTGACTTTTAGGCATGGATGTTTAGGCACCGGGTCATTTATGCACCTGGACTGTAGGTGTCGAGACGTTTAGTTGCTAGAGGTAAAAATTTTTTTTTTCAAAATTTAAAAAGTATTTTTGAAAAATCTTTTTCTCAAAAAAAAAACTTTGAAGAAAAATTTTTTGTTTCAAATAACAGTTTGTTTTTTTTTGCAAAAAAACTTTTTAATTTTGTTCAAAAACATATTTTTTCTAACTAAAAGCTTTTTCCCAAAAAAACGTTTTTCAAACAAAAAAGTTTCATTTTGATTAAAATATGAATATCATGAAAGCTTTTCATATGACAATTGTCAAGAAGAATCGTCAAAATAGAGATCGTAGAAAAAGGAGTGGCTATGGTAAAAAGCCGAGTAGTGATTGGCGAGAAAAGGATCAATGAGAGAGCATCGTTTGTATGCAATCTTCAAGCTGCACGCAAATTCTTTGTCAGCATGAGGACGGGGTTAGAAGTTTTAATAAAAGTGACTTATAAAAATCGTTTTCTTCAAAAAAAAAAAATTTCGAAAAAATTTTTTCGTTTCAAATAGCACTTTGTTTCTTTTTGCAAAAAAACTTCTTTTTTTAGTTTTGTTTTTCAAAAACTTTTTTTTAACTAAAAGCTTTTTCCCAAAAAACTGTTTTTCAAGCAAAAAAGTTTTCTTTTGATTAAAATGTGAATATCATCGAAGCTTTTTATATGACAATTGTCAAGAAGAATCGTCAAAATAGAGATCGCAGGAAAAGGAGCGGCTATAGTAAAAAGCCGAGTAGTGATTGGTGGGAAAATGATCAATGAGAGAGCAGCATGAGGGTGGGGTTAGAAGTTTTAATAAAAGTGACGTTAAACAATTTTTTTTTCAAAAAGCACTTTTTTCTTTTTTTTTCCAAAAAAGCTTTTTAGTTTTGTTTTTCAAAAGAAATTTTTTTCAACTAAAAACTTTTTCTCAAAAAAAATTTTTTTGAACAAAAAAGTTTTATTTTGATTAAAATGTGAATATCATCGAACCTGTTCATATGACAGTTGTGAAGAAGAATCGTCAAAATAGAGATCGCAGGAAAAGGAGCGGCTATGCTAAAAAGCCGAGCAGTGACTGGTAGGAAAAGGATCAATGAGAGTGCATCATCTGTGTACAGTCTTTAAGCTGTACGCAAACTCTTTATGCCGGCTTGAGGGCGAGGTTAGAAGTTTTGATAAAAGTGACTTCAAAAGCAGATAGATGGAAGGAAAGCGGCAAAAGTTTTACAAAAAATTGATATCTTATTGTATTTTGTTTCAGTATAAAAAATGTTTTTCACTACATGTTTGCAAAGCTTTCTTACCTAATCTGGACGCATGCAATCTGGAGCCCATGGTCTCAAATTTTGCAGTTTACGGGCACGAGTTGCTTGTGGGAGTTACCTTTTTGGACTTAAATTAGAGCATCTAAAAGCTTTTCTTTTTGATTATTTTTTTTGGTTTTTACGTTGCATTTGGGAGAAAAATATACCCATATAACATGAAAAAGTCGCTGCTTGGGTTTAAACAAATTACCCTTGTCATTGTGCTGTATCTCGAGACAAAATTTGAGCTGATCTGTCCTGCTCGAAAAACTCATAAAGACAATAATCAATTTTGAAGCACAAATAAAATGAGTTTTAGTCAAAAGCAATCTTCATTTACAGGCTGATCTTGCCCACGTATCCAGAATTTAGCAGGGGAAAGCTGGACCAAAATATAACTTAGTTGTTTGTTTCACTTGCCAGAGGTGGAGTCCTCGAGGACGTCCTTGGCCTCGAGGACACATTTTGAAGTCCTTTGCCTTGGCCTCGAAGGTCAAGTCCTTGGCCTTGCCTCGAAGCCTCAAGTCCTCGAAAATTGCCCTGTCCTCGGCTCGAGGACAGCACTATTTTTTAAACAGTTGAAATTTCGTTTGAAAGCGCCAGAAACCTCGGGGAAAATTTGCGATCACTTTTTTTGTTTTCCTCACTTGGAGCATAGACGTAGCCAAGGGGAGGATGGCAGGGGGTCCGCCCCCTTCCCAATTGAAATTTCACCAATGACAAAAATGAGACAAAAAATCCTAAAGTTCCTTCAGTTTCAGTTTCTTTTTAGCATTTTTCGTTTACAACAGTATAACTATAGCAACAATATTGAAGGCCAGGGGCGCCGGGTCCCCCTCAATTCTATTTTTGCCAGCCAATTTAAACGTATAACCTGAAGAAAATGGAAAGTTTTTGTCCTAAAAGTTGGTATCTCAGGCCCACATTTAGCCTTTTTGTGAACGTAATGCATTAATCAGGGCCAGATTTACCATAATATGACGCAGTACCAGCAGTAGCGTAGCCATGAGGGAGGCGGGGGCTATAACCCCCCTCCATTGGCCTGTCAACCAAAATGCAGAATGAGAAAAATTTCACGTTTTTAGCTTTTTTGAGACTGTTTTTTGCGCTGGAATTGACTAAAAAGTGATTTGAAGTATCATTGGAAACATATATTCAGGGGAGGGCTAATTGTCAAAAATAAAAGTCACAAATCAATGAAAACTTTGAAAAAATCCCCGAAAATAAGCAATCAAATTTGATCGCTGATGTAAAAACGCCCAACATAGGTTTTATGAACAAATATATTATAAACTCAAGAATAAGAGGAGGGGGGCTATTCAGTGTTAGTTAATTACCATAGTCACTTCTCTCAAATATCTTTCCATTAGCCCTTCTCCCAATTTTTTTTTTTATAAAATATAGACGAAATAGATTACACCGAGTGAGGTTTATTGAATAATAGGATTTTATGATTTACCAGCTAGTAAACAAGAGAACTGCAATGTTATCATTAGCCAGTAGCCACTCCCCATATAGCCCATTAATGCAACCAGTTGAATTATGTTGCACTGCCAATTTCTACGCCACGTTTTAAATGCAATATTTTTTATTAAAATGCTCTAAAATTAAGTTCATTTTGCGAAAAAATGCAAAATTTTCGAGCGCTGGAGGTTCCGCCCCCAGACCCCCAAAACAGCCCCCCATTGTGAATTTCTGGCTACGCGCCTGAGTACCAGCTAGGGTCCCCGAGCTAAAATCGTAAGACTTTTTTTTCTTCACCTATATTTGGCAGAAAGATGTTGCGAAAATCTCCAAAGTGCCATGGGCCTAGCGCGAAGTAAATCCTGCCGGCAATAACATGGTTAGTAGACGTAACCATCTATCATACCAATTTTCAATAACAATTCAGTAATTCACCTCCAACCTGCCGCTTTTTATGCACAAAATACTTTTTAAAAAATTAGTCATGGAAAATGCTAATTGAACGAATCATTGAACTTCAATTGAGGGGGATGGCAGAACATGTACTGCTTTAACTGGTTATTTTCATGACAAAACTAAATCTCTAAGGAAAATCCTCAAGTGGATTATTATTTACTGCTAAAATGCTGCAAGAGACAATGCACCTTGCTTTCCCCTACCTGGACCAAATCACTTACTATTAAATTTAACTCCAAAATGCAAGATGTTAAACGTGTTTTGGACTTAAATTGCAAGTAGAAGGAGTATTAAACAATTTGATTTTTTCAATTGGTTTTCAAATGCCAAAAATTTAGTGCTTTTAAATGGCTTTGAACACTTGCGATATGTGGTTCAATGGCATTAAAATAGCTTTTTTTTCCAAAAACTACAAAAAATCGCCCAACGGCTTGGGGCTTCGCCCCCAGACCCCCAAAGCCTCCGGCGGATGGGGGCCCCCACCCCCAGACCCCCGTCTGCGATACCTTTGAGTTACACCAGTTTTCTCAACACGCTTCCAAAGTTAAATATTTGCGTTTTTCAGCTATTAGTTTAAGCCCTCTCCCTTTGCAAAATCCTGGTTACGTGCCAACAGGCAACGATTTCAGATCTTCCATCCTACAATATCTTTGTCCAACAAAAACTTCCTCTTTGGAAAAATTTTGATGACGTCATTGCATGTGATTTGTGGTTTAAGCCTCCCCCAATCAAGAATTCTGGGTACGCCAATGAATTGGAGATCGCCTGAAAAAAAATTTTGAAGACTTTTTTTGGGAGAACACTTGCGCCTTGGTCCTTGGCCTTGGCCTCAAGCGTTCCTGTCCTTGGCCTCGAGAGGTTCTGTCCTCGAAAAGGCTGTCCTTGGCCTTGGCCTCGGAATTTTTTTGTGTCCTTGGCCTTGGCCTTGGCCTCGGAATTTTTTTGTGTCCTTGGCCTTGGCCTTGAGCCTTGTGTCCTCGACTCCACCTCTGTCACTTGCATGTGTTGGATAAGGTTGTCTTTAACAGCTGACAAATTGGATTTTGGGGTGCTGAACAATTGTCACGTGTAAATCGATAACAAACTTTAATTGCATGAAATGCAGTGAGCGTGATAAATTTAAGTTCTGAGGCACTTGTATGAAAAATTTTACGTGAAAAATTGTCAAAAATGGTTGTCGAGTCTGCAGCCGCTTTTAATTTAACTCACAGTACAAAAATAATTTGAAAGTAAAACAATAATTTAAAGTAGCATACAATCCTGTACAACTTCAAAAGTTTTTGAAGCAATTTTAAAGAAGTTAACTGCAAGAATTTAACATTGTTTTTACTATAATTGTGTTTACAACAAGGTGTTAGATTAAACTTAAAGGCAGTGAATCATCCAGCCAATTCCAGTGGTTTACAATAGCTAAAATTGAACTATAATTTTTGATATGTTTTGTTTTAATTTTGGGGTTGCGGTTGCAACGATATTCAACAAATACAAAAAGATGTCCCCGTGAAAAAATTTTTTGGAAACTCTGAGTTTTGATCTTCCCGCCAAAACCACAGTAGGCCTAATGGTTTAGAGAACTGTGGTAGGCCTAGTGGTTTAGAGATAGTTTATGTCTAAATAGTTTAGGCCCAACTATCTCTAAACTATTAGGCCTAATAGTTTAGAGATAGTTAGGCCTAATAGTTAATAAGATTACAGTAGGCCTAATAGTATAGAGAACTGTGGTTTTGACGGGAAGATCAAAACTCAGAGTTTCGAAAAAACTTTTTTCGGGGGGACATCTTTTTGTATTTGTTGAATATCTTTGCAAACGCAGCCCCAAAATCAAAACAAAAAATATCAAAAATTATAGTTCAATTTTAGCTATTGTAAACCACCGGAATTGGCTGGATGATTCACCGCCATTAAAAGTATCCATTTAAACATTTTTTTTGCTAATCTGCTTAGAGGTGAATCCTTAGCTCCTGAAAAAGCTTGTACTGTATTGTTTGCTAGAGGTAAACTCAAAACAACCATGAATCGTCAAGCTGCTTGCTGCGTGTGCCAATATTACACTAGCAACTTGTGCCGGTGCGCCGCAAAATTTGAGACCGCGGGCTGGAGATGCATGCATCTGAATTAAGTAAGCAAACTTCGCAAACATGCAATGGAAAACATTTTTTATAACTGAAACAAAATTAAATAAGATATCAATTTTTTGTAAAACTTTTGTCGCTTTCCTTCCACCTTTTTTCTTTTGAAGTCAATTTTATCCAAACTTGTTACCCGTCCTCTGCCAACAAAAAGAATTTGTTTACAGCTTGAAGATTGTAAACAAATGACGCTGTCTCATTGACCTTTTTCCCGCTAATCACTACTTGGCTTTTTACTATAGCCACTCCTTTTCCTGCAACCTCTATTTTGATGATTCTTCTTGACAAGTGTCACATGAAAAGCTTGGAGATATTCATATTTTAATCAAAATGCAACTTTTTTGTTTGAAAAATGTTGTTTGGGAAAAAGCTTTTATTTGAAAAAAATATGTTTTTGAAAAAAAAATTTAAAAAAGTTTTTTCTTTTTTAAATTTTTTTGAAAAAAATTTTTTTGAAAAAAAAACCTCTGGTGACTGTACATAGGCAAGCAGCAACAGGTGACAAAATATGATCGAAATTTTTTATCATCAATGCCATTAATTAAGGAAAACAAAATTTTTTATCTTTTTTTTAATGTTTTACTAAACATCACTTAATTACAGCTACAGTATTTTCAAAGCTACATTATTGCATCAAAAACTGTTTCAATTTTGACAAAATAAATATTGTTTCATTTGTAAGCCTGAATATGGAGCAGAACCTATCAAAACTTCTCGAGTATGAAAAAAGAAATTAAATTCAATAAATTTATAAATAGTTTTAAGAAAGTTTTACTTTTATGTAACATCATGGTGACTCCTTTGCTTGCAGTAACAGCAGTTGTTTAAAGTTTGAAATTTAGTTCAGAGATGATTTGCTAGCAGTAATAGATGTCACAAATTTTTTAAGTACTCTAACAAAAATACAATAACTTATTAAAGTGGATTATTATCATTGGATGTTTCTCTGTTTTTCACTAAACATGACATCATGGTGGTTACCTTACAAATTGAATTTTCATAACAAAAGCTTGTGTCAAATTTGCAGCGCAATATGAACTTGAGAACTTGTAATTAAAAATTTGTTGTATGACCTGTTTTAATGTAATTGCTTAATGAACAGAAAGTTGGTTTGAGCAACTTTACATCAAAGTTTTGCTTTTTGTGACGTCATGGCGGCTATTTTGGGGTCACGCAATGTTAGTAGATTTCAGTTGCATTATGAAACTGATGTTCAAATTTACTATTGTCATGACAAAACTCTTTGAAAGTGCTTCAATAAATATGAACCTTTAGTTTCTGTATAAATTTTGGCCATTTAGATTGTTACAATCTTTCCTAAAGTAATGTCATAGTGAAATATTACTGTTTATGTCACTGCAACAAAAGCTGTTTCAACTTTACACTGCAATGATTGAAATGCTGATGAGCACGAAGTATAATTTTATGGCGCATCTTGTCTTAATTACTCTTACATTATCAAAATTAAACAGAAAAAAACAACTTTTTGTACAGTCAACAAAATTTAACATATTGACGTCATCCTTGATGAAATTATCAGAATCAAAAAATAAAGTGTTTTATCAATACATGTCAGAAAGATTGGAAATTAATTACTTTTTTTCCATTATGCAAAATGATATGGCCCAAAAAAATTTAAACGATTGATTTTGCTGAAAATTAGATGGCTTAAAATGTCTTAGTGATTATGAAATAGTAACAAAAGTTATGCAAGGTGCATGTAAATTGTTCAAAAATGCATACCTGTACTAAGATTTCAAGCCACTTCATCAGCACACTGATTAAAACAATGGAAACAATTACTGAAAATGGCTATTTTTTTTTTTTGCAATTGTAAATTCTAAGAAGTGATAGATTATGACACCATTGCCATATGACGTCATAAGTCTCTCCAAACATTGCCGAAGTTACAGATTCAATTTGATTTTAGTTTCAAAATTTAATATAAAATCTAAATGGCACCGCAATCAAAGTAAGTAAAACCTATTAAATAAACAAAAGATTATAATATTGTGCAAAAATGACATGATTGTAATATCTTGCCGTCATAATGTTATGTTTTTTGTCAAAACTTGATTATACTTTTCTTAAACTACATTAATAAAAATAATGTATAAGTTTTAATCTTCAGTTTTTAAAATTTGCGACTTTATGTGTGTCTAAAACCACTATTTTTTCTCCAAAACAAGCAATCTTTGCTAATAAATGACGTCACTAGTTCAAATGTGACGTCATCATTTTTAATTTATTCTTCTTAAAAACTTCAGTGTGCAAAATGACTCTATGCAACAAATATTTTTGCGGGCTCTTCTCTAACAGTAGTTTGGTTGTGGGGCAAATAATTATTCATCTTTATCATTATCCTGAAATCCCCCTTTTGCCCCCCCCAATTTAACAACTTTCTAATGGGTGTGGATTGTGGTAGACTTTTAGTATGTTATTTTCCACACCCAATAGCACCAAAAATTGTGGAGAAACCATTTCTTGCAATTTTTTCCAGTTTTGACAGTAGTTTTAGCTGACTACATCTAGAATTCAGAATTGGAACGTTTTTTTGCATCAAATTTCTAGTGAAGACCAAGAGAAAAAAAAGGACTTTACCTAGAATTAGGATTTTTGTGGTCCAAATTCTGTAAACGATAGTGCAAAAATTAGTCTTGGAAGTGCGTTTCTCTGTTCTGCATTTGGGTCAGCGGGCCTGCAGCCATTGAGGGGCAGGGGAGCTATAGTCTTTCCCCCTGGCTATGCCTCTGCATTTACCGGGTACATCAATAAACTGCTGACTGAATAAACATGCAAATCTACTGTACGGTATGATGTAAAGTTATTTAGGCTATGCATTATGCAATCATTATTGTAAGAATTTCAGATTTTAACGATAGGACCTCAAGTTATAGCCCATAGCTGATATGCTAGGTAAGTAAGTACAGTAAGTAAGCAAGAGAAAGATTTTTTAAGTGCAAACACAGCAAAGCATGCCGAACAAACTGTGAAACAATCACACAAGTACTTACCAATTCGATCTATATCCATGTTTGTAGGCTACTCATTAATTTGTTGAGTGGGAATGTTTGTAAACTGGTTAAGAGCAACGTTAGTTCAAAATAGCTACGTTAGTTCAAAATGATGCGTCAATAGCATTAATAGCAGTTAGTAGAGTACATATGAAAAAGTCATAGTGAAGAGCGAAAAGAACGTTTACTTGTGCTTTGCCAGTGATCTCATTACAAAGTGGTTTCACCACTAACGACTCTAAGTGATGGTTGAGGGACTGGGCAAGACAGGTCTGAGAATAGAACTAGAGGTCAAAATATTTCGGTGACTGCCCTTTTCAATAAATGCTTCAATTTCAAGAATGCAATCTAGGTCTAGTACGGTTTAATGGTGGTTGCCAGATAAGGCCTATCCTGTCTTTGTCTAACCAGAATACTGTCTGTCAGGTGATCTGTAATAGTAATCACTTCGTGACAAAATTACTGTGCAGTCAAATTGATCGCTTTTTCCAATTACCAGTTCAGTAATTGATTTTGTCTGGTGTAGGCCAGAGTAAGTCGGAAGTCATCTTGTTTGCAACTATTTAGTAATTGTTGCTTCACTCTTAATGTTATTGGTGTCAACATGTGTTAATGTTATGTGTATTGAAAGTCTGATGCATTTATGAAATTTTTAGCAATATTGTAGAGTCACGATTGCAGATTGGGTTTTTCAGTCTTATCAACATTATTGATTTCATTGGCACAGAGCATACTGTCCATTACAATTTAATATTGTGCAAAATTGTTTATAACTACTTATCATCGGTAGTAGCAAATTCAACTCTGTCATTGAAGCTTTTTGACTAACTGTTGTGTTTGGTTAGTGTTTGTGAATGTAGTGTTATTAGCTTATTATTATGCAGTAGATCATTTCTTATTTGCTTCATAGAATTGTAAACTGATGAAAGTTACTTGCCAAAAAGCAAATTTTTGTCTTGAATTTTTCTAATCGAAGTTAGTTCAACACCCATGCAATATTTTGTGCTCTGAACATCACAGGTGGAGTCCTCGAGGACACATTTTGAAGTCCTTGGCCTCGAAGCCAACAAGTCCTCAAAAATGTCCTGTCCTCGGCTCAAGGACAGCATTATTTTTTGATTGGTTAAAAAGAAAAATAACCAAACAAAAGACGACATAACTGCTAGTATGTCAATTGATTGTTTCCTTTCCTTATTTGAAAAATAATACAACATATTAGCCAACTAAGCCAAGTCAAACTAAAACTTGTTTTAAACGGCATTGTGTAAAAGCTCTAATCGGAGAATAAGGGGGCAAAAATCATTGTAGAAAACTGTTGTTTTTATATCTGCTAACACTTCCGGTGCAAGCGGTACAAACTGCTGAGCACTAAGCCAGTGGTTTTCAGCCTTTTTTATTCACTGACTCATTTTGCAATCCGACATAACATTTATTGATTCAGTTTGTTGACATTATAGGTTTCTTGCATTAGTACAGTTCGTTGATAAAACTGATTGCGGCAGACAATTGGCAAGTCTTTGAACGGTAGTTTTTGAAGGTGGATGTGCAGTTGTTATTAAGGCACTGGTATGCTGAGTTAGTGCTTGGCTCAAGTAAACAATGCGATTAGTAGTATAATGAGTGTCTGCAAATGTAGCCTTGATTCTCGACTTGACCATTTTTTCAGTGTTGATTTTAAGCATCTGCCAGTTTCGTTTGATGTACTTTTTTAGCATTTTGTAATTCAAAAGAAACGGGAGAACAAAGTTGTGGCATTAGGAAATCCATCCAAGCCAAGTGGGTGCAGTAATCACGTATTAAAACAAAAATTGAAAAGGGAACACCATTTAAAAGGAGCATTACGAAATCAATCGAACAAACATCAAAATTCACAGAAGCCAATGCTGAAAACAGAACAAAAAAATACCAGTTGCATGCCTAAGACAGCTGTTTCGCCTAATTTGAAGGCTCATCAGTTAGACTTAGCAAGGCCAAAACGTCAAATATTATTATAGTGATAAAACTTCAAAAAAATTAGAAAATCATGAACTATTTGCAGATAAAATTCTGTCCACACCAATTTTTACCCAACAAATTACGTTAAATTAATTAAAACTTTCTAACTGAGATCGTTACGAACAAAACTGTAGGTCTCAAGATGCTACACTTACTGAAATCTTTACCAAAAGAAACTAGGTTACGGCCTATAATCTAACTGAAATCCTTACCGACTAACGCTAGGTTATAGGCTATCAATCTAACTGAAATCCTTACCAAATAAAGCTAAATTACAGGCTATTAATCTAACTGAAATCCTTACTGAACAAAGCTGGGTTATTGGCTATTAATCCGACTGAAATCCTTACCGAAAACGCTCGGTTATAGACTACAAATCTAACTGATATCTCTACCGAATACACCTAAGCTACATGCTACCAACTACATAAGCTGTAAAGTTGACCAACTGAAACTAGGCTACAAGCTACAACTAACTAATAATATTTTGATTATAGTTTTAATTAATTTAATGTAATTTGTTGGGTAAAAATTGGTGTGGACAGAATTTTATCTGCAAATATTTCATGATTTTCTAATTTTTGTGAAGTTTTATCACTATAATAATATTTGTCATTTTGGCCTTGCTAAGCCTAACTGATGAGCCTTCAAATTAGGCGAAACAGCTGTCTTAGGCATGCAACTGGTATTTTTTTGTTCTGTTTTCAGCATTGGCTTCTGTGAATTTTGATGTTTGTTCGATTGATTTCGTAATGCTCCTTTTAAATGGTGTTCCCTTTTCAATTTTTGTTTTAACACGTGATTACTGCACCCACTTGGCTTGGATGGATATCCTAATGCTACAACTTTGTTGTCCCGTTTCTTTTGAATTTGATATCAACAGTGGTGATGCAGTCCTCCTATTGATACGGAGTAGGTGTGATGGATTTCACAATACCGTTCATCGTTTATTTGGTCCTTACGTTACCAAACTAATTTGGCGGACATGCCAAGGATAAACTGATCTTTTCATTGTGTCGTTGCTTCTCTTTTTGTGGGTCATACAGTATGATGCTCTTATAAATTTATTTTCGATATGTATAATATAGTAAGGTAATGGTGTATGAATTGCGCTTCTTTTTTTGTTTCTCATTGATTTTCACCTTATACCCCTTGTTCTTGATTGCATGATTGTTGCGTCACTGTGCAATTGTTACTGCTTCATTGAATTGATCTAACTATAATCATAATATTATTAGTTAGTTGTAGCTCGTAGCCTAGTTTCAGTTGGTCAGCTTTACAGCTTATGTAGTTGATAGCATGTAGCTTAGGTGTATTCGGTAGAGATATCAGTTAGATTTGTAGTCTATAACCGAGCGTTTTCGGTAAGGATTTCAGTCGGATTAGTAGCCAATAACCCAGCTTTGTTCAGTAAGGATTTCAGTTAGATTAGTAGCCTGTAATTTAGCTTTATTTGGTAAGGATTTCAGTTAGATTGATAGCCTATAACCTAGCGTTAGTCGGTAAGGATTTCAGTTAGATTATAGGCCGTAACCTAGTTTCTTTTGGTAAAGATTTCAGTGAGTGTAGCATCTTGAGACCTACAGTTTTGTTCGTAACGATCTCAGTTGGAAAGTTTTAATTAATTTAACGTAATTTGTTGGGTAAAAATTGGTGTGGACAGAATTTTATCTGCAAATAGTTCATGATTTTCTAATTTTTTTGAAGTTTTATCACTATAATAATATTTGACGTTTTGGCCTTGCTAAGTCTAACTGATGAGCCTTCAAATTAGGCGAAACAGCTGTCTTAGGCATGCAACTGGTATTTTTTTGTTCTGTTTTCAGCATTGGCTTCTGTGAATTTTGATGTTTGTTCGATTGATTTCGTAATGCTCCTTTTAAATGGTGTTCCCTTTTCAATTTGTAATTGTAAAAATGTACCCACCTGTCTGCAAAAATTTATCACCTTCAACACCAGGCACCTGCACATAAGAAAATTGTAACCTTTGTATCCATGTTGTATACAACCGTATGTCCAAAAATTTCAGCCTTTTATACCCAGCCGTTTTTGAGTTCAAACAACTAAATAAAATTTTGGTACAAGTGGGCTCTACAAACGTTCGAGCTCGCTGCGAGTCCCAATTACACTCAAGCGACAAACTCGGGGAGACATACTTTCATGAGAGGCATTATTTTTGTATTTTTTGCCATGTCGTGGATAGCCGGATGCTGGTGTCTGGAAACTCCCGATTGCTTTAAAAATTTTGTAAATTTAAGTTAAAAAATTGCTACTTTTTTTCGATGTTGCGTTTGTTTGTGTTGGAAGTAAATTAAATGTTTTTAGGGGTCAAAAATCGCTCTTTAAAAAATTGAAAGTTTGATTGTTGCCCTTCTTTCGAGTGGTTATAACTGATTACCTTAATGCCAACCCAAATTCGGCGATATCAATTTAATTGCGGTGCCAAATCAGGCTTCATTGGGTGTTCATGAATCGCACGTGTCCGTTGAACCTTTGATTTTTTTCTCAGCAATTTGCAGCATACCAGCATTTCGAGTTTTTTAGCAGATTGATAGGGGAAAGTTTTCAGCATAAATGGGTATCAATTAAAAGTAAATTGTGAGAAAACTAAGCTTGTCACGTTTGGGTTTCGCACCAAAAAATCCCCCCAAATTTAAGATACTGAAGTGCTTGAGCTTTGATGACTTTCAAAGTCTCTAGCTTGATGTTGTGTTTGTGAAAAAAAAAACTGGCTCCTTGACATCTAGAAACTTGCTCAGCATTATAGTTTTTGAGTAATTTTATGTAGAAAGTTGTTAGTTTCAAATAATGTTGTTTGCTATACACCACTATTCCGAGGGCAGGATTTCAATAATAAAGTGAGGGCATGAATCAAAAATAGTTTTGGAAATGTATCTCGAAGTGAAAATTCTATGAAAGCCCGTAGTATATTTCTCGTTGTGGTAATAAGTAAATTTGATTTTAAAAAACAGGGGTCGGCAACCTACGGCCCGCAGGCCAGATCCAGCCCGCCAAGAAATTCCTTCCGGCCCACGGCCCCATAGATCCATCCACCTCGATCATTTTCTGTAATACCGACACATGGCTTTTGGAAATCGGAAATCTGAAACCACCTCAAATTGTGAAGACTTTTTGTATTTTTGGTCTTCACCAATGATTCGGTCGAAAACGCCTAAATTTTGGAGTTGACGTCGTTTCAGAGATTGTGGTTGCCTGCTGGATCTGGATATAGCCCAAGAGGGCAGAAAGATTGCTGAACCCAGTTATAAAACCTGCTTGAAAGTCATTGAGATTTCAAAGACCGCGCTAGGTTGTTATTCACTTTTTTTATCAGAACACAAGGCTTATGTAAATGTTTAAAATTTATGAACAAATTAAAAATAATACCAGCCTCAGCTTGAAAAATAATTACAAACACCTGCCACTAGAATGCATTTCTAAGTAATCAGCCGAGCTTTCTTTAGCCTTTTCTATATTTCCATTGTTGATATGTGTAGAGACTGTTTCAAGAATCATGATCTATTTACTATCCCAAAAGAAAACTTTTAAGCAAGCAAGCAAGAACAAATGAGACTGAAAATTCGTTGAAAATTTAATATCAGCCGGCCTTAA
The DNA here is from genome assembly GCA_963965965.1 of Trididemnum nubilum. Lineage (NCBI taxonomy): Eukaryota > Metazoa > Chordata > Ascidiacea > Aplousobranchia > Didemnidae > Trididemnum > Trididemnum nubilum. The sequence continues at coordinate 15,372,884 of OZ014485.1, read as the reverse complement.
CCCAAAGTTTAGTGGTTCTTCTAAAGGCGTAGTGAAAAACTGCGAAAAACTTATATGGGAAAGGTACCGAGTACATGCTATAAACTGCTATCAGCTCTCGTTGATTGATGTTATATTGATTTTTGATAACTTTCCTAGCTATTTAGATTTTGAAATTGGTCAACCACAAAGCTGTTTAAGTTAGAGAAAGCCGTGTATTGACTCGAAAATTAGAAATGTGATTATCAACGGCGGTACTTGCTAATCTGCTTAACGCTTTTGGGACGCCATTTTACCCAAAATTTTTAAAGTAAGAGAATAAAACAAAAATAAGAAATATGCATCCGCGCATTTTTCATTTACATTTTTAGAATTAGGGTTTGATTAGTGGTTAGGTTTAGGGTTAGTTTTAATAGTAAAGATTTGAGTTTGGTTAAATTTGATTCAGAATTAATATAAAGGTAGATCAAAATTTCCGGTAAAATAGTCTTTCAAAATGGATACTGTCGCGAAGTCTTCGGATAGCGCTTGCGATGGCACATTCTGGTTAGAAAATTAATTTCCACACACCGTATCCTCCTCAAGAGCTGACCGGGGACCTGAAATACGGTACAAGGCAGTATGTTCGAGTTGCACCACGGCGATGACCAGCTTGAAGTTGTCGGTTTCCGAACTCCGTCCGGCAGAGTTTTAATCGCTTTAGTTCGGATTAAGTTTCAAGTTGACCAGTCAACTATGACGCGCTCTGTCACGTCTATTCAAGCTGCGCTTAGCTCAGTAAAGAAATTTAGAACCTGAATCAATGTGAAAATAACGTTGAAACAGTGTGAATTTGTGAAAAGTGATTTCTTTTAAACGTCTCTCAAGCGTGCAATGGAATGAATACGTACTATAGTCTGTTAAGTAAACAGATCGTTGCCGCAATTGATTGTTATTTTCCGTCATTCACTGGTTTTGTTGACTGCAGCATTGGCTTGGCGACTTTTTGTTCTCTGTGTTTAAGCCACCTAAGATCTTTAAAGCATACCAATGCATGCTGCAACACGACCACTTAATGCATACCGACTATCAAAGCCACTATCCTGCACAACAGCAGCTTTTTTGCTTTTGTTTCAGCTTTAGTGATACAATATTGCCGCCCGGGACGCATTTTAACGAAGTTTGTTCTTATAATTACAATGTATGGCTTTTCCTCATTAACTGGAGGCAAATGCGACACTGACAGAAGTATAGTGGTTAAGGCACGCTTCTGAGAAGTCTCGAGTTCGATTTGCGCTACGTTCATTAATTCTTTTACTTTCTGACCTTGCATTAGAGTAGGGTTTGGCAGGCTTGTCCCTAAGACATGTTTTTCTGTCCCATCCCATTCCATAGCAGTTCATGCCTGTCCCATCCTATCCCATGAGATTCCCATCAAAATACAATTCAATAAAAGTTAATAAATTGATGAAAGTTTAAGTATAACGTGTACTAGATAGGACTACACGTACAAAGAGAGATACAAAACGACAAAATTTATTGACTTAGGTAAGTTTAAAGTTCAGAAAATTTCACTATTCATTATCATTTTGGCACTCATATTCCGAGTTACTGTGCTTATTCAACAAATTTTTAAGTTCCTGCTCATCAATTTCTGTCCCATAGGGCTCATGGCAAATGCAATGCGTGCTGTCCCATCCAATGGGAATCCCATTCCCATGGACAAGCCTGGGGTTTGGGCAGCGATGCCAGCCTGAGAGATCTTAAATCGAAGTGCTATAATCTAGGGTGCACTTCGAAAACATGCGACCGGTACATTTGAAGGCCCGTTTATGCACAATGCCGAACCCGAACTAAAGTAGGCCGAAAGCCATGATCTGCTGTTGCAATAGAAAGCGGTTATTCGCGCAAAAACCGGATTTTAGTTTGTCGCGAAACTCGATGATTCAAAGCAAAAGGAATCAGATACTGTCAAGGTTTTTGGAGGAAAAACCTCGACTTGCATCTGTGCTCGAAGTGTTATAGAGACTGGCCTGTCTTTGTTGAATTCCAGCTTAGTTCAAGAGATGAATTTCAATCCTGATAAGTCAGAAAATATTTTAATATATTAAACGACATTCTGAAGAAAAGCATCAGTTGGTATGGGGCAATGGCTTCTGGGAAAACTACTCCCCATATTTTGTTTGATGTCAATGCTGAGTATTTCTCTGTAGCTTATTGTGTACTTAGACCGGCAGCTCAGTGAGTTTAGTTACCTGAAAAACGGCGGAAGCAATTGCTTGAAAAGTTTTGATATGTTATTTGTTTGCACTGAAGCTTAGCTTTGAACTGGATTCACTAACAACCTGTCTTCGAAAGGCAACGAGAATAAAATAATGTGAATATAACCCAGGATGGGCTGGGTAACACCTACGGCCTTGGAACGACCGACGCTCGCGTCGCGTGTTTTTGCTAGGCCATTTTCATCGTAACGTGTGCAAAGTTTCAGACTTATGCTTTTAACTCCGAAACGGTTTGGTCTACCTACATGAAATTATGACAGCAGTTTGAGGTTAATGAGTTGTATGTTTGTATCAAATTTCGAGGCAATATGTCACGTGACTTCGGTTTTAGGACCCGAAAACCGTCCGGAAAATCAGGCATAAAAAGCGGTCTCATTCAAAAACGGCTGAAGCATGGCAAAAAATATTTCACATGGTTATATGTCTTTAGATACCTTTTCATTCTTACCAACCCACTTTCAGCCGCGATGAGGTTTTTTCCTTATTTTTTTTTTCTTCCTAAATCTTGTATGCTCTTCTCCTAAACCAGAAAACATCGAAATCTAATTTTTGTGCAAAGTTTTTGAGTTGCAAACGCAATTTTGTCTCTCGAAATTTTTTTTTGGGCGACTTTCCCGCAACCCCTCCCCCCAAAAAATGGGGTCCCAAAAATCGATTTTTTTACCGGCTCAAGCTAGGGCGCCAGTTTTTTGATATCATCAGATATTTAGCGAACAAATATTTTAACATAATTTGGGGATACCATCCCCCGGAGACCCCCCAAATGGACTCCCCAAAAATCAATTTTTTGAATAGCTTAAGCTAGGTTTCTAGTTTTTTTTGAAATCTTTTGATATTTACGTCGGTCGTTCAAAGGGATTGCTCCTCAGCAAGCTCCTATCTAGTTTTACGGATATTTTTGGTGATAAAATGTCAAGCTTCAATCGCTTACATTTCTTGTAAGCACGTTTCGTGCAGTTTGTATGTAAGCACGTTCTTGGCAAATGACAAACGCATAATTTACCACATCTTTATGGTGGTGCACAATTATTTACCCCCATCTTAACAACTTTCACGACTCTTATGGTGATCTCCAAAAAACAAAAACAAAAAAAAAAGGTCTCGATTCGGGAAACGTCAAATTTTTCGTGCCTTGGACTGATTTCCAACTTTACTGAAACACATATGTGGTTTCTGAAGAGTTCCACGGTTGAAAATTGAAGTTTGCAAGTCAACAAATGTACCCCCGGTTAAGAACCCCTGCATTATAGCATATTTCGTATAGAATTAATTTCTGCAAAGTTTGAATATAGCTTCACTGATTTAAATTGGAGGCTCTTCGCAATGTCGGAAAGGTTTCCGCACTTGTGGTGGTGACAGCACAGTCACACCAGCCCCTAACCAATTCTGTTCCTGTCTTGACGACAAACGTTTGCAGAAATATTGCTGTGGTGTTTACGTACTTTCCGTTCTACTTGCAGCAGATGGAATATTGACCTGCAGTATCGCGTTTGTATTGATCTGTGCTAGTTTTCGTTTTCAGGTGCCTTTAAATATTTACACACCCTCCTGCGTTGTCGATTATTTGCTTTCTTCGCGTTTTTGGATTGCTTTGAGTTCGTGATTAATTCAGTCCGACTAAGTACTATCAATTCCGCAGACCTTCCGCAGTTCCAGTGTCGAGATGTTAGTAATTCAAACCGAAAGCTTTGTCTACAGTTTATACTGTTCTTTAATTTTGAGTTCACGCAGGCTCACTTTATGTTGGTTTAATGTGATTTGAAGTTTCACGAAGTTGCACCTTGAAATTAATGGTTGGATATATCTCTGTGTATGGTTGCCGAAACTGTTTGAGATTCGTGCACATGCGTTAAGCACGACTAGCACACAAAAACGTTGCGCATGGTGTAGACCGGCCCGTGACTTTAAGCGCCGACGCGCGGGACATTTAAGCGCCGCTGATTATGCACCTGGACGTCTACGCAACTGGATTTTTAAGCGCCTGAGGTGAGTTCAAAAAAATTTTTCAATTTTTTCAAAAAAAAAAATTTTTTTTGTTTCAAATAATTTTTTTTCAAAAAAACGTTTTTAATTTTTTCAAATAAAAGCTATTTCCAACAAAAAGGTTTTTCAAACAAAAAAGTGTTACTCAATTAAAATGTTAATATCTTCGAAGCTTTTCATCTGACACTTGTCAAGAAAAATCTTCAGAATAGAGATCGCAGGAAAATAAGCGGCTATAGCAAAAAGCCGAGTAGTGACTGGCAGGAAATGGATCAATGAGAGAGCGTCATTTCTGTACAATCTTAAAGCTGTACACAAATTTTTTACGTCGGCAGAGGGCGGGGTTAGAAGTTTCGATAAAGGTGACTACCGAGCCCAGTTTCCTTCTTCCCTATCTATCGTTGATCTATCTATCGGTCTGAGCTCTGGCTCAGACCTTGGGTGTGATCCATTTATTGAGTCTCTCCAGAGTTCCTCCGTGACCTTAACCCTCTTAAGAATGAGGTAAAATGATCGGCTGGAGGGCTACCCTCGACGACAGCATTGTGTGCAGTATTGAGACAGATCTTGATACGTCTTTCGTCTATATTTTTATTTTTGATTGAAGGGAATCCAGTGAGCGTGATAAATTTAAACTGTAGCACTTGTGTGAAAAGTTTTACATGAAAAATTGTAAAAAAAAAGTGTGTTTTTGAACAAAAAACTGTTATTTGAAAGAAAAAAGTTTTTTGAAAAAAAATTTTTTTGGAAAACTTTTAGGAAAAAATACTTTTTTCTCCAAAAAAAGTTTTTTTTACCTTTGACGCTAAAAGTTTCGGAGCCTAAGCGTCCGTGCCTAAAAGTCGAAGACCGAGGTAGACGAGCCTGAACTTATATGCTTCTCTCTTGCATTTGAGTGCTATACGTAAACTTTTGTGCCTTTGGGAAGCTTACGCATGAACGCAAGCTCCAAATATCTACGCTTAACCATCCATACCGGATGCCGAGGTTCGGTTTTTCGCCGTTGAATTCAACATGAACAAAATGCAGCTGATGGCGTCGAAGCGAAAAAAAAAAAAAGAGCTCAAGCTCAGCCACTGCGCCTAGCTAAACTTCGTAAAGCCAAAAGTTACGTTAAACAAAGAAAAAGTAAGCCTGCGTGAACTCTTAAACTAAAGCACAGTGTAGTGTAGGCTTTATAGTTTATATTGGCGTTCAGTTGATTTTTTCTTCTGTGGGACTTCAATCTGTTGCGAAAGTTTAGCATTAAATCTGAGAAAAAATACCAGAGCAAGTAATCGCACAGCTTGTGACATCTTGAGGAAATAAGAATGCCTTCATCAGACGTGCATGACGGGTCCACAACAACCGACCGCGAACTAGCTGACCGCCAACTAACTCTATTGTTGGCGTTCAGTTGGTTCGCGGTCACTTGATTTGGTTCGGATATGGCAACGTGCTTTTGTACATTGCTTGGTGAGGTTAGGAATCTTAGGATAGGCCATGCTGATTACTTCAGATCTAGCAATCTTAACTTGATCATCGGCAATCGCAAATAGTTTCTTCGTTTCTTCTGCCAAAGTTGCTTGTTACCATTTCCCGTTAATGATGATCCTCATGACCTTGCAACTTGAACCTTGTCTACACTGTGTTTCAAGCTTGAGTTCGCGCTGATTCACTTTTTTTACTGCAAGTTTTAGCTCCACTAGTTTCGGCCAAGTGCACTCGCTGAGAGGAAGTTTGGCTTGAGCTTGAATTTTTTTTTCGCTCCGTAGCGATTGGCGGTGCTCATGCGTTAACACGGCAAATGCAGAAACCTCGCGCGTAGTGTAAACTGGGCTTTAGACGCGACATTCAACGGAGCTCTTCCCCCATGCAAATGCTCATATTAGCGAAAGTTCGTCTGAAAGTTTTGCGTGTTTTTGATGAAACGTTTGTGACGTTGCGTAACAATCTGCTCAAGCAGAATACCCAGCAGCAGATGCTAGGCTATTTGTTTTGCAATCATGCGAGTTCTAATCGGCGCGTCGGCCGCCCCAGGCATCGTCGCACTTTTTGTTGCCGCTGTGTGATGCGGATTTACGTTGGCTTCTGCCAGACGAAAAAATACTGATTATTGTCGAATTCTTGTCGAATTATTGTCTGAATTATTGTCGAATTCTGATATAATGATTATTGTCGAATTCTGATCGTTTTGCAAAAAATTCTGTATTGTTGAATTCGCAGGGACGTTCATTAGTTCGTCAGGAAGATAAAGCACCCACTACAAACCGCTGGGCTTTGTTCGATTTCAAGTGCGGTCAAATATCTGATTTTAAAGTTTAGGAGAGATATCTCTTTGTATTTGTTGAATATTGTTGGAACTGCAACCTCAAAATGAGAACAAAAATTTTCAAAAACTACGTTTCTAATTTAGCTAGTGTAAACTAGCGAAATTGGCTCATTAAATTTTGAGCTGCGACTGGCTGTTCTTGAATTTTCACGAATTTTGAGTCCCATTTGTTCCTATCTTAATTGGAGAATAGAGTGCAACTGATTTATTCTTGCTTGATTAAAAATTGTCTTTCGTTGTAGATCACGATTACTGTTTGATAAATCAACAATGGCAATATAGAAAAGGTCAAAAACTCTGTTGATTACTTAAAAATGCGTTGTACTAGCCTTTGTTCTTAATTATTTTTACATGCTGAGCCTGGCATTGATTTTAAAATTTTGAGGAAAATAAAACCTCGTGTTTTTATAAGATTTGTTCTTATAAAACAATGATAGTTAATAAAAGTGCATGTTGTGATTAGAAAACGATTTTGCTTTGTAGCGCAGCAAAAGACTTAAGTGAATTTAAAACCAACCTAACAGAATGCGTTTGAATTCCTTTCTCTTTTTTTTGGCTCAGCGCTGGTCGCAACTCTTGGTAGAGATTTTCAAATTCAGTTTGGACGTTTATGATGTTGACAGATAGGGGAAATATACAATAATCTAAGCCTTAAGAAGGCTTAGATTATTGCATATTACTGAATTTGAAAATCTCTACCAAGAGTTGCGACCAGCGCTGAGCCAAAAAAAGAGAAAGGAATTCAAACGCATTCTGTTAAATTTGTACAATAAATACGTCTCTTCCTTCTTTTATAAAACAAACCTGTTTTTAGCATTCTTTCGGTGGATCTCGGCATTGGTGCTTGTCTGCTCGAGAAGATAATTATTATTTGTTAACGAAAAGAATGTGTTTGCTGAGGTTTTAGCGTTGAGATGTTTTCCCTCGGGTGCTTACATTTCAAGTGCTTGTCAGATTCTTTTCTCCCACAAATACCTGCTTGTGAATGCGTTGTTGGCTGTGACAAATTGTTATAAGCTTTAAACGGACTCATCGATTTTGTGGGTCAGCCAACTTCGAAATTTTGGTTATTGTTGTAGTTAAATGTTCAAATTTTAAGGGTGGCAGAATCGTACACACATTGAGTTACGGAATTAATATTCAGTTAGGGAATACCGATCAGAACTCGTGTGGACGGAGCGTCTGCGGCTGCAACGGTGGGCTTTGGTTCAATTCCAGATCGGGTCAAACCAACTACTACGAAAATTGGTATTCACAGCTTTCTGCTTGACCTTCAGCAATAAAAAGAAGCAGTGTGAAGCCTCTATCACGTGTGGTAGACATGTTAGAGGTGGTAGCTTTACTCCCAAAGACTGCAAACGTCCCTTCGCTGTTCCAGCCGAAGGCTACTAGGTGAAATTTTGTAAACGATGCAGTTACAATTGGTTCTAACAACTTCGTTACTACAACAAATATTTAACCCGAACTTCACGTTAGAGCAAATGTCGGTTTACTCTGGTCTACGGTAACTGACTGCCAGCAAATCCTGTTACCCTAATCCTAATGTTGGCAGTCAGTTGACTGGGTTCGGTCGACTCGTTACAATCAAACAAAACTGGAGCAAAGTGATTAGTACTTGAAAAGGCGAACGGTGAGTGCGTCGAATGGGAGGAGACAATGTAATTGTTTTGCACCAGCACCTAGTAATTTTTGGGTCTGTCTCAGCGCATAAAACGGTACATTATCTCATCCGAATAGCAGTTCTAGGTTCTAATTACATTTGGGTCAAAGTTGGTTGTGAAGCGACCACGCTACTGACTAACGTATTTAGTTGATTAACGTATTTAAACCGATCAGTGATCTGGTAAATTTAGCGTTTGGCACTAAAACCGTAGACTGGGGTTCGATTCCCGGTTGGGTCAAACCAAAGACTATAAAGCTTCGTATTCACAGCTTCCGTGCTTAATGTTAGGCAATTAAACGGACAGTGTGAAGCCTCCTCCGTGTGTGGTAGACAGGTGGGCAGGTGGCAGTTTAACTCGAAGGCCGCAAGGTCCCCTCGCTATCTCCTGGCCTAGGCAACTTGTGGAATAAACAATATGTAATTACATTTGGTTGGTTAGTTTCCTAACTGAAATTGTAGTTTTGTTTATCTAGATTAACCTAGTTAATGTGGTAATGTGTTAGTGATGGGCTGCAACCACAGCCGCACGCCGCGCCCTCACTTATTCAAGGCAAGCAACTTGAACGAGCATGACAAGACTGTACGGAGTGTCTACCTCGAAGGTAAGCTGCTGTTATGAGATTTTCTATGGCTGAACTGGCAAACCACAGCAAATTGGTGCACTTGTAGCCTAAAGGTAGCTTTCAGAAGTCATTTTTATTATATCATGACTAGGGCAAGTTTTTGTTGCACTAAAATTCTGAAAAGTTGCATTTATTTTTAAAAGTTGCTCTAAAAAGTTGCATTTATTTTTGACGAAAGTTGCAGTAAAAAGTTGGATTTACGCCTATGCACAACGAGTTTAAACAACACTGATTTTGTTGCTAGTAGCTTCTCACTAGTTACCACACAGTTAAATGTGTCAAATAACCTTGGTTTAGTCAAAATAAAGGAACAAAACTCAAAGCGCTTTTCTACCTCAAATCCAACCGAAAAGAAAAACATGCATACGGGTGTTGCCATCAAACGAAATTGAAAACTATTAAACTGGAAAAGGGAAAATCGCTATAGTTTAATTATTCAAGAGATTTATTAACATATAATGCTAGATACTTCCAAACATTGTCTGGAGAGAAATGGCGATCGTTTGACAACAGTTTCCGTAGTATGCTGAAACTTCGCTCCACAGAGCTTGAAGATGCTTGGCAGTTTAATAATTTTGCATATAGTTCGGGGCTAATGTTTGGCTGGGTCATTTCTGCAATGGCTCCACAGCCCTGGTTCTGACACCGTGGTACTAGTACTTCTACGGTTGTAGCTGAACCTCTTTGTGAAAACCAACTGTTGCATCATAGATAACATTGAGACGAAGCCAATACGTCACAAAACTCGATGTTGAACAATTCAAAGACAATACCAGAATTAAACTGAAATACTTTAGTTTTAAAGCAAATTTAGTTAAGGGGGTTCAGGACAAGAGCACTTGGGACATTGTTTCACAAAATGAATAATGATTTAATAACAATGAATGGATTTGAGTTATTTAGATATGACAATAAAGAACAATATGACAATAAATGGATATTGAGCTCAAATCCATATATTGTCATTAAATCATTATTCATTTTGTGAAACAATGTCCCAAGTGCTCTTGTCCTGAACCGCCTTAACTGAATTTGATTTACGTTCACCGTGTTAGTGGTTTGAGCACTCTCGGTTTAGGAATCTCGTGACTATGACCCTTGTCGTAGCCTTTCGCAAAATTCAAAATTTTAGTTTTAAAGCATATTTTTCAAAGCACATCTTTTACATTTTGCGCAAAAATAGATAAAAGTTGCAAGTAAAATCGAAAAAAGTTGCAAAATAAAATTTATGGAAACAGCTTAAAACATTGTACTATCTAAAGTCTGAGTGTTTTGGAAGCTGTAAAAAGAAGTTGCAAAAACTTGTCCTATTCATGACCATAACTACTGCTATTTCATTAATACCGAGCATACAGCTTGAAGATTCATGAGTGATGTTTTACTGAAGTAATTACCGTTATTAGATTGTATCAATGGTACGCAAAATTCCAAGCCAGTTTAGGAAGAGTACCAAAAACAAAAAAGGTTTCCACTATTTATTGGGCCGAAATCCGGGCTAACTTAAGGGTGGAATTAACAAAAAAGGTCTGTAATAGTTTTGTGAAGCACCGAGCAGCTAATGTTTCAGCATGCTATCTTGTTCGATAGCTAGTTAGTGCTCCATAGCAGTAGCTGTGGAGTATCGAACAACGCAGTACTCCTCACAGGTGAAAATTAATTAATGTTTCTTGTGACGAGTACTAAAGTCCGTTATTCCCAATACCAACAATTGGAGACGTCACATCTCCCACTCCCATCTGAACTTCCAAGTCCCCAAAGTCTCTTCAGAGGAACTGCTCCTTTCTCGCCCCATTTGCTGTGAGCTTTGCCGTCTTCGCTACCATGGCCACAGTCTTCTTTTATCCTCATATCTCCACAGGATCAGTCGGAAGGAGAATTCTGCTTGTAGTGCCTGTGGACACCCTCTACAGGACCTCAATCATCTCCTGCTCGACTGTCCTGCCTCTGAACCCTTTCGTAAATCTATCTTTGGCTCCTCTCTTTCTATTCTTGACCTATGGTCCAGACATTGGGGTGTGGCCCTACTGTTGGGTCTCCGCGGAGTTCCTCCGCGCCCCCATCCCTCGGAAAGGGTTGGGTAGTACCACCACCACCAGTACTGTTATGGTATGTGATGGTATTGAACCTGCTGTAGTTTATGGAAACAATTGGGTATTATGCCCCTCATTGGGATGGGCTTGTTTCATTAGCTTCTGCATAGGGCTGAAAAAACAGTATTAGGAGAGGAAACGTTTGAAACTAAAGATGTGATATTATTGTATAAACTGCAGTTCGTAAATGGTTTACTGGCTCGTTATAACGTCAAAATTAGTTGAATATTGTTGTAAAGTTAAGTTCTAGCAGTGCCTTGTTTAAGATTCAGAGCTGGGATTTGAGCGAAATTTTACAGCACCAAACAATTCAGCCAGCATTAGGATGGACGAGAATTCAGGTGAGGTCTTGCCTAGAAAGAGGTCTTCAGCGCTTTTAAACGGGTTGTTCTAGATAGGCGTAGTAAGCATAATATGGCTTAGTAAGACCCAAACTCTAACTCCCTAACCCTTAACTCCTAACCCTACTATGCTATTTTAGAACAATTGCGTTTGAACCCTATTTTTGGGCTATTGTTAAGACAAAAAGCAGTGGGCAGCAGGCGTTTTTTGGATGAGCAACAGCGTTTTAGGACGGAAGAAGTTCATCTAAAAGAGCCCTGACTTGTAATTTTTGAGATAAGATAAACATAAAACCACCAACACATTTATGCTTGATAACAGTGTAGAGAAAAAGTAAAAAGTACCGCTTGATAACAGTGTTCATTTAATTATGCAATGCTTTCAGTTCACAATTCGACAATCACAGTGCAGAGCCGAAGCGGGAAGCTGATGGCAACGTGGCCATTGCAGTGCATCCGTAGATACGGAGTCAACGACGACGGGGCTCTGTTCATTGAGGCAGGGAATGGATGCGACACGGGACAGGGTGAGTCCTCACATTTTTTGCCAGGCAACCTATTTATCATCACCTTAAGATGTTTTAATGACTGAATCTCAAGAAGCAAATGGAAACAATTGTTATAATGCGTATTTAATTTATTATACTATCACGATCGTCGTAAAAACAATGTCTTTGCCAATGACAAAAATGAAGTGGTAACTCAGCTGTTATGTCATCAAGTCATTTCCAAAAGTAAAAGGAAAGCAGCCTCAAGCAAAAACTAAAATCTGATTTTTATTTTCGCAGACTATAAAATTTATTTCAACTCAAGCGGGTCGTCCTCAGTTATTTAGAAACAAACCAAATCAAATCATTTTGTTTTCAAGATGTTAAAGTTCAAAGCAGACAAATTTCCTTAACTTCACTAATGTAATCAAAAATAATTTTTTCGTCACTTCAAATTGCTTCAGGCAACATCAAAAAAGAATTATGGTAGTTAGGTAAATGTAATTAAATTTTTTGAGAAGGTTTTTAGTTGGCAACACTAAAATTCTTAACCTTAAAGGGTAGATCGAAAAATGTGATGAAGGCTTGGATCTTGCATAGCCAGAGAAAACTATGAAACCTTATTGCTCTTGAACGACTTAGCTCTAGTTAAATCTGTGTAGGGATGTACTTGTTCAAGTGTGAGAGAAACGAAGAGGTTTTTGAGCTTCTGAAGAAGAGTTGGGCCGAGCTTCAGGGGGATCAGGCATCAATGCTCCGCTCCTCACTGCCCTTCACCATTCCTGTGCACAACACAGGTAAGCCTGCTGGCTGGTAAGCCCAGCCAGTTGATGAGCCTTTCTGAGAAAATTCTCCACGAAATCGTTAAGAATTGCAGCTGCATAACCTTTCATAAACGCGTTGCAGTTAACGACTCGGATGCAGCTTCAAAAGGTATTACATCCGGATTGAAGTTCATTTATTTAGTGTCATACAAAGTTTAGATTTTTATGACAATTTTTTGTCGTAATAATTCCAGACTTCTGCACCCTCCAAATCAGAGGGTAATTTCGTTTCTTTTTACTTTGATAAATAGTATTGTTTTCCCAACATTTTCAAAAATAATTTTCGAGTTGCTGATCCATGATACAATGTATTAGTTGTGTCAATAGCGATCTTTATGACCGGCCTGGCACCGATATACTGCGCTCAAAAACCGTATTTCAAAATGTAGTATTATCTTGTACCACTAGCTTTTACTACCATCAGCACCAGTAGATTTTATTAAACTTAACCCTTATTGCTCACAGGTAGCATACTTTTTTGGGGGCTGGGGTTCTGCTGTGCTACATTACCTGGCCTACAGGCCAAGTAGTCATGCGCTTCGCGCGAGTAATTACAATAAAAACAACTATTATTAGTTTAAGTTGCTTTCTAATTGCAGCAAACCGATTTCAGTTGTTAAATGAAGCAATTCAAACCAATGAGAGTAGTTTTGCTTTCGAAAAGCAACTTTACCCAAATTCGAAACTGTACCACTATATGCAGTATATATCACATCCCAACCCTAAAAGCTGAGACTTGCTTCTAACCCGAGTTTAAAGTTGTCGAGGCAACCAAAACGGGTCCACGGACTCTATGACAACTGACCGCTGCAAGCTAGTGAGGACAAAGTTTTTCCCGGTAAAGATGTTGAACGCAAAACAAGGAAAAAATGGGACAAACTGCTGGTAATAGTTTTAAAATTCAAAAATTAGGTAATAATGCCCCTTCTGCTTTCGGTTTGCTTATAGCCTCTCTTTGAACTTTGACGATGGCACTAGTCGAGGGCCAAAACGTCCGCAATACGTTTATGTTTAAAACATATCTCATTTGCTGCCAAGCTATTTCAAAGCTGACACTTCAGCGAAGGCAGAGCGGAGTTTCCTGCTTCGATGGCCCCCATTTTCACTGCTTTTCAGCTCTTCCTCCGATCCGGCCACAAGATTACGTCAACAGCTCCCCCACCAGTCAGTATATAAATGGAGACGTGCGTGCGCCCCTCCCAACTCCAACCAACCAAAGTCCTCCTCCAAGAGGGAGCACCTCTTCGCAACACACAGGTAGATGCGGCGTGAGCGCTTTTTTCAGGCTGTAAGTAAACGCTGTTAAATTCAAGTAATTGTAATTACATTTTATTCTACAAGTTACCTTGGCAAAGAGACCGCGTAGGGATCTTTTGGTCTTTCGAGTCAAGCTGCCATCTGCCCAGTGCCCACTTGTCTACCACTTACGGTGGACGCTTCACACTGTACCTTTTAGTGCTGAACGTCAAGCAGGGAAGCTTTGAATACCAATTTTTTGTAGTCTTTGACCCAACCGGGGATCGAACCGAGTCTACCGTTTCAGTAGCAGACGCTCCATCCACCCAACCGCTGATCGGTTGATATAAGCAGTACGGTAAGTGTTTAAAAACGTATGATTGTTGGCAAGGGAGGAGACTGCGAGTTGTTCGGTCTTTCAAATCTGCAGCCAACTTTTTATTTGAAATAAGGAAAAACAATTATATCCGCATGAAGCAAGTGTCCAGACTTTCAATTTCAATATTTGGTAATTAAAAAATTCTCCGAAATTTAGGATTACTTGTTTAGTAGATGATTTTTATATGAAACTTTATAAATATGATTACGTGTCAAGCAGATTGAGGGTTTTGACGTGTACTGTGTTATAAAACTTCGAAAGTGTTGAAAGGTCAATTAGAATTTGATGGGTGGAATTTTGTTCCAAATTTTGATTCCTGAATCCTTATGCCTGACCGTTCTGTAAAGAGTAGAGTCGTACATGAGCAGTGCATGATAACCCACTGAATTTTTGAAAAATCTTTTGAGTTTTATTGAAAAATTAGTTTAGCAATTTTCTCCTTGAAGCTAGCTTGTGTTGTTTCAGGGCCGCTCCCCTCACTCCCCGAGGACAGCCCGCTAATACGCCCCTTCCCCCTCCAACCAGCGCCAACGTCACGAAAGGTGTGTGTGCAAATGCTTCGTAATTTCTTGTTTTCATTGTCAAGAGAAGACCACCGCCAACATTATATTGTAGTGCTTCTAAACTAGTTTTTAAAACCACGATCGAAGCAAATTTTTCAGATTTTCGAAGTGATTGGTTAGTTTATTTGTTCCTCGCGTTTAAATGGATGATAGCTGCAGCATTCAAACAACCAGCGCTAAAAACCCGGAAGGCATTCATAAATATAGTCCTCTTCTACTCTGCCAGCTCGTTTCAGCTGCAATAATGAGCTGAGCAGAGTTGAAGTGAAATCATAAAAGAATAAGCTTAAGTTTAACTCCTCTGCGCTCAACTTATCATCATTTTGCTCCAGGAATTAGGATCTTCCTTCTATTTCTGTAGCCCAGCAGATTTTCCTTGCACGCAGGGATCAGCCGGTTTTTGTAGCCTAGTCTCCATCTTTCACGATCTTGTGCATCCAACTTTTGCAAATCTGTAACAATCACATCACATTCCAGCACTTCTTTCCATCTTTTTCGGTCTTCCTTTTTTTTGACCCATCAACTTGTACGTGTAGTGCCTTCTATAGGGTGTTGCAGTTGCCCCGACCTTTTCGGATTTTTTTCTACCTTCTTTAAAATAGGCCAAAGAAAATCAAGACTACTAAGTTTGAGAAAAAAAAATTGAGGTTTAGAGGTCGTACAGAGACTTTTTAACTTGGATTTGGTATTTGTTTGATTTTGTGCCGCTAGTTGGCGCTATGTGAAATTATTGTTACTAAAGAGTCATTGCAAAATTGAACATTTCTTTTTGGTCTTATACATTTAAAAAAACTTTACTACAACTTCTAAAACTGTTTGCACTTATGTTTTGTTTTTTTTTAGAATTAATAGTGGTCAAAATTGATTACGTTTCTGTGCTGGGAAACTACGTCAGAAACTCTATTTGAGTTAGACCTACAGTATTTTGGCTGGTTGTGTAAAACACAGTGAAACATAGCCTACAATGTTACTTTTTTAAAGAATAACGGTGCAGACTCTGCTTTAGGCATAGTAATTGAAATCTATTAAACTGCTGTCCTAACTTAACGATCATTAGCATATTTGTTATGCTTTGCTGTGTAAGATACGGAGTCAGTGCAATCTACTTAGCACAAGCTCAATAGAAGATGAACATATTAGTAAATCTACTAGCAATATGCTATTACTAGATTTGTAAATTCATGCAGTTGGCTGCCAAGAACTATTTCCAGACCTGATAACATTACTGTCAAAAGCTCCTGTTTTCCAACCACGACACTGGAATTCCTACAATTCGTCAATTAAAAATAATTGAGGAAGTAAAGAAGCTGGTAGATGAAATAAAAAATTTGTACAAATGCAACTTTAGCAGAACAAACAGTAGAAAAGCAAACATAACCATTGAAAACTTCAAGAAAAATCTCACTCTCTTCATTGCCCTCTTTTGCGTGAAGATTGCGGTGGCAGCAGCTCGAGACTAAGCTACCACACTTCACGGTCTTCCATCACCCCAATCATTTCGCTTGGTTGAAGTCCCAAGCAATTCTACCCAAGTTCCTCAATGTAATATTGATTCATCTATAGTAGTTCTAGTTCATCCAACTTTGTTTTCCCATTTGCTTTGGCAAGTAAAGCTTATTTGGAAGTTTTTCCCGAATCATTTTGCTTACATGGTCAAACCATTTAAGCTGAGATCTTTCAATCTGGAGAAGTAGTGGCTCTTGAGGTTTTTGAATCTCAAGATATGCGTACCTTGTCAATAATCTAACTCCTTTGATTTTTTGGAAAAGCCTCATTTTGGACGCTTGCTCTTGCAATCGCACCCTTTCAGTCATTACCGAATTTTCACAACCATGCAGCGATACAGTAGGTAAGAAGGGACAAAGACTGTTTCAGAAATTGAGAGCTTTGCTTTTTTTAGACCATTCTCATCTCACAACAACTGAATAGTGCAAAGCTCTCTTTATCGCAATTGCCTTGCCAATTCGGATATCCAGTTCTTCGTCATGCCTTCCGTCACTCGTAAATGCAACCCCAAGATACTTGAAATTGTTTTTGTTCCAGTCCATTCAGTTGCAACTGATTGGTGTTTCTTGAAACATGAAGTACATCAGTTTTGACTGTGCTTATTTTTATTCCTGCAGTGTCATAAGTAGCTGCAAACCTATTTGATGTGCGCTGAAGGCCAGATTCTGCTGAAGCGGAAAATCATCAGCACAAAGCAGGCAACTGATTTTTAAATTCCTATTGTGGCAAACTCATCAACTTGGTTGCATTTGTCGATCCAACTCATGTAAAGAATGAAGAAGAGAGGAAACAAAGCGCACCCTTGCCGGAGTTTAATGCCTATATGGAAAGGTTTGATTGCTTGCCATTTACTCAACAGCGAAACTCCAGTGAGCACCATAGAATGCCGTAATAGCATATAACAACTGAACATCAACGCCATTCTTCTACAGAACCCTCCAAAGTTAAAGACAATCATATTATACTTTTCCGAGATCGACAAAGCATGCAAAAAGATCTTTGCCATATTTCCAAGATTTCTCAAACCTTGATAAAAAATTGAACACAACAATGAAATCTTGGTCATCAAATCAACGCCGCAACATGATTGAAAAACGAAGACGAAAAAATATTTTTGCATAGCATGATGTCTGATTGTATCGTATCGAGAATAAGGGGAAAACTTTGGCTGTCAAAGAAAACAAACTGAAATAATGACAGCTTATCAGTACAATGCTGTTTGTATACACAGCTGTCTAGAATAAAAAAAAAAAAGGCTGACATTGGGTAAACAACAATAATGAGCGCATTTCAGTTTAAAATTAGAGCCAGATATGACATTAATTATTAAATTAGAAAAATATGCAATAATTTGGTTTTAATTATGCTTGTGGCAGTAGTTCTAAAATCGAACTTCTGACAACTTTGATTTAAGAAGTTCTCTATTTGGCTGTGTACGAAACAACATCTCCCAAAAACAGTAGAAATGATCAAAAGTGACCACAGGTTTGACTTATAGCCCAAAAATATGCAAAATAAAAAAACTTTTTTTTTTGAAATTGCCAAAATGTTGATGTCACTGTGCGACCACCCCTAAACATTGACAAATTTTTACGAAACTTAACCAAAAGGGTTTTTGTGCGAAGCCTTCAACTTGAGCCAAGGTAGAAGTTACCACGATAAATTTTTCAAATTTATGTGGTGGCTGCAACACCCTAGCCTTTACTAGACCTCTCTCTTATCTATTCTCTCCACGTGCTCCAGCCGTCGTTGGCTGGAGCACGTGGAGAGCATATGTTCTTGTTAACCTGTGTTCTTTCAGGAACTCTCCAATCTTTCCACACCCGTCATCTCACGAATCTTCTCATTATTTCATCCTTCAAGGTTGTTTTCCCTGCAGTCTATTCGATCAAAACTATAAACCTGCCAAGTGGCAAGAATCCATTTGATCAGCCAAAACGTCGTAATTGAATATTACGGATTCATTTTATGTTGCAGGAGATGATAATCAGACGGCGTATAAACAGCGAGGCGCCGGCCGCCTTCCACCAGCGGCCAAGCGACAAAATTCGGCCAAACAGTGCAGACTACCAGAACAACGAGGTGAATCTGCGGGTGCTGTACAAGAAGAAGAGTGACCAGGTCACGCTGCCAACCGATGCACCGGCCAGTGCCGCAGTGAGCAACTGCTCGATCAGGTCCGACTGCGAGCTCCTCCTCACTCCGAACAGTAAGTCGTCTGGGGTCGGCAGTATGAACGGAAACCCTCCACCTCCTGTGCCTCCACTATGCGACCCCTGGCGTAGACACCCCGCGAAGTTCAAACACCCCGGTATTCTCTCCTGCGGCCCGCTCTCAGCTCGTGATTATGTAAATACAATGAACGCGAGTCTGGACGTGGCGGGTACTCCGCTCCCCGCCACGGCGATCGGGGGCGTGCACTTTAGCTTCGACTTCGAGCCTCCATCGCGGCGGGTGCACTCATCGGGTCTTGAGAGGAGCACAATCAACTATGTCCCTGTCGACTGCGGGGCCTCATCCACGTCATCAGGAATTAACGGCACCCCCAGGTCCCCAAAGACACCCCGAACTCCGCTGCTATCCAATACAGAATACACAGAAATCGACCACAAGAAAACTCGGGCGCTTTCGCACACCGGCTCGCATCGCGCGCGACAGCGCGTCAAGAGACACACAAACACAGAACTTGCTGTCATCAATGCACTATGACATCACGTCGGTCTATTGGGACATTCTACTAGTTGGAGTGTGGGAGGAATTTCGTTTCAGTCCAAAGACTTAATCACTGAGTCGACGCTTCAAATACTTGGGATCCCGTGTTGTCGGCCGGGCGAGGTTAAGGTCCATCTTTCTTGAACTGTTTTTTATTTATTTCGCATCCAAAGTTGAGAACAGGGACGTCATTAGGTATCTTCCTCCACAACTGCTGGCTTTGGCGTTGGAGTGCCTGCGAATCGTCCCGAATGTTTTTCAATTTGGACGTGATCACAGATTCTATCATGCAGTATAGTTAAATACTGGACGTGAATTTAACGTGGTCCTAAATCCGCGTTTTGCCGATTTTCATTTTTGCGCTTTTTTTTTTGTTATGAAAGGAACGATTTATTGCACATACAAATGATCCCATTTTGTTAGTGGTTATGTAAAAATTTTGTATAAAAAGTTTTGTTGATTTGAACAATGAGACTGGCGTTAAATTGAACACTTGAAATGAAAAGGGCCCAATCTGCTACACTAGGAGGAAATGCGTTTAAATTTTTTTTTGTTACTTATGCTGGTGAAACAGCTTCAATGGTTGTATTATGAAGATTAACCAGCGTAAAAATTGTGCTCTAGATTATTGAACAAAATTAACTTTGGCCGGAGCCACGCGATCAAGTTTTTTGTATTAATCGTGTGAGGGGTTGCGCAAGTCTATGACTCACTGTTGCGGGCAGCGTCGGGCGTGTGGGCAATAAAATTGAACAGCCGGTCTA
This sequence comes from Trididemnum nubilum, assembly GCA_963965965.1. NCBI lineage: Eukaryota > Metazoa > Chordata > Ascidiacea > Aplousobranchia > Didemnidae > Trididemnum > Trididemnum nubilum. The sequence continues at coordinate 15,353,161 of OZ014485.1, read as the reverse complement.
AAAATGAAAACAACGTCTGGAAACCCCTGCTGAGTTGTTGTGGAAAAATAGAGCCGAGCTTTATTTTGCCAGCAAGTTGTCAAAGTGCGATGCGGGGTATAAGCCTACGGTTTTCTGATTGTTTAACTTAAACCACACAACTACTTGAAGTTTTGGTGCGATAAGATGTAATGATGATTTGGTTATAAAGTTGTGCTTGACTATTTGTTTATGATCGCATGTCCAGTTCTTCCTATAAACTTGTGCTTATCTTTTTCAACCTAATGAGTAATGCAAGTTGCAAATTTTCTTCATTCACGATGATTTTCAACAACTTGCTTTTAACTAATTCGAACTTGTATTTTCCCAAAAAATATTTTCCCAAATCTAAATAACTCAATATTTTTCCAAAAGTTACACTCGAACTAGGAAAATCAAAATAGGAAATTTATTAGCTAAAGCATGTACTTGAAAAAGTACATGGTTGAACTTAAAAGGGCATTCAAGTCAGAAAATTTTTTGCTCGATTTTTCCTCAAAAAATTTTGACAAATCAGATGACCAACTTCACCAAATTTAAGCTTTCTATAATCTTTCGTTCCGGAGATATAACAGATTAGATTTCCCCTAAGAAATTTTGCCAGGGTTGCCAATTAGAAACAAAATTTCAAAACTTGACAGCATGTTCTTGATTCCCTACAAACATTTTGTGCCAGAGTTATTGTAAAACAAAGTACAAGTTTAGAACTGTAAAATTAGCTGCTTTTCAGTAAGTGTAAGCCAGCTTTCTCCAAGTTAATCTTCTGTCACAATACTGATAAAATGGCAACACTAAGGTAAGTGGAAAACGGCTAATTTTATACTGCAATATCTTGAAAACGGGAAGGCGTAGAAACTTCAAATTTGGTGAGAATGCATTTTAGGCATATCCCAACATTTTGGTTAAGAGTGAAAAACCGACTTGAATGCCCTTTTAACCTCGCATAAAAAATCTACCGAGTTTGCATCCAACATTAATATGCGTTTTTCTATAACTATTAAATTGCATTTTACACCTACATTTTACGACAGGTGAAGAATAAAAAAAACAAAAAAATAAGATACAAATTAGTTGCCATTTAACGAAGATTATTTTAATCCGCTAAAAACGGAAAACGAAATTATTTTTTATTTGGTTTCTGACAAAAAGTACATTTTTTTCGTAAAAAGTACATTTGTAACTTCTGAAAAAGTTCATTTCGGATATTGGACACAAATTACATTTCAGCGGTTAATCGTTATCCGAATACCTTAACTCCATTCAAGAACAAGTGGAGATAAAATTTTGCTCAGCGTATTATGGTTAAATAATTTTTCAATTTGTATTATTTTTATCATCTTGCAATAATTTTTTTTGTCTTTCGAATTATTCTTTATCTTTAAACAATGTTTGTACGAATATTAGAATTTCTGGCATAAAGTTGGGTTAAAAAATTGACATTCATGTTGCATTCATCTAATCACGGGTTGTTTCCGAATTTCACTTTTTTGCTTTTCGCCGTTAACAAATTAAATGAACTTCGAATATTCGCATGTGTGCGCGTCGCGAAGTCCCAGTAAATTGACAAAGCACATACCACTACCGCCGTGGCAAATTTTAAGAAGTTCTTTATTACCGCGTAACCACTTTCATAGGAAAATAGATATGTGTGAAGATGGGCAATTTGTTTGCGGGAAAAACGCACACTCTTTTGTCTCTTTTACGAAGCTGTGGAAGAAAATAGTGTTTAGATATGATAGCTCCAAAAGTATTGATTCAAGTTGAACAGGCAAAAAACTTGATCGTGCGATCCCGGCCTTAAAGTTTACCCCTCAACATTGGGCCCTTTTTGAAATCATCGATAAGTCGTATATGCTTAACTTTGTTTTTGCAACAAAATGGTGAAGAATGTTACAAAATTGGAGAAAAGGTGCTGAATACAACAAAATTTATATTTTTTAAGCTTTCGAAGCAAGTAGGCTTTGGTACTTAAATTATAAACAGTGCTGTTTTTATGAGGCTTAGGTTTCATCAATTTTTTTGAATTTATTTTTGAGTCGATTTTTTTGTATTTGAACCAGCGTCTTGATTGAACTAAAATTTTGGCTTTTTCTCATTCTTTGACTATGTGGTCCAGACCTTATGGGCATGGCTTGGCCAGTCTTGGTTAAACTTTTTGGCTAACCAGTGTTGTGTAACTTTTGACCAGTGTTGGCTAACCGACGGGTGCCTAAATTTTTTCAAAACCGTTTACGTGCCCTAAATAGTACTCCAATCCTGTATTAAGGCATACTAAAAGTTTTTTCTCAAAATTTTGTTGTCTTTTCTAAAGCTATGTTTACTATTTTGCCATAAATTTTTCGCCATTGAACCACGCTTTCAAAAATCGACTTAGTGGGAAGGGAACACTGTGCCAATGTGCCAGACTGAGTGTTCTTTGGAAGGGGTCGGACAGCACCACCATCTTGTTGTAATTACGCTTGAAAATTATTTAGCGCCAATTCGGGTCGGACAAAATCAGCGCAATAAATGATGGAATTAAACTTGCTCGCCCCCAAGCCGGCTTTCGTAAGCTGCGATATGCCGCGTATTTCCGTTGTCTGAGTGCCAGCTGGTTCAGTTGAAAGCTGAAGTCGCGCTCCTGGAACACCTATTAGCCGCTGCAATCTAGCTATTCTGGGATAGTCTGAACTCCATTGGACGGGCGAGAGGGTCGCTATGTGTAATAGCCAATCTGGTCCATTACGTAAGTGCTCGGTAGGTCTGCATTTTTGCCACAGAATTATTGTTGATTATTTGTTTTTCTGGAGGAAACGCGACGTGAATGTGACCGAATAATACTTGTAAGCGACGTGAAAATTCCATAAAAAGGTATTTGTTTAGATTTATTTCCGCATTTTGGCATTTTCAGAAACCTCTAAACACATCCGTTTTTTAAAGATTTTGGAATATCCTAACTTCCCAGGAATTGAAAAAGCTGTGGTCGTGCTTATGCCACGCGTTGCCTCCTAAATCCCAACTTTAATATTCAATTTCACTGTTTTCTCCGTTGGTGTGTAGTTCTTATAGCGTTTTTATTACTAAGTTGCCTCGGTTAGGAGACAGCGAATGCATCTTTTGTTCTACGAGTCAAGCTGCCCCCTGGCCGCTACGTAAGCTGAAGGTTTCACGTTGTCCATTGTACTGCTGAACGTCAGCAGGAAAGCTGTGAATACTAAGTTTTTGTAGTCGTTGGTATGACTCGACCCAGAATCGAACCTTAGTCTGGCGTTTCAAGTAACAGACGCTCTATCCACCCGACCACTGATCGGTGCGGTGTAGCCTCGGCATTAATGACGTTTATTTCGTGCACATTGTTTTATTTCGTTTGTTGCATCTACTTGTGCAGTTCTGCCTTGTTTGTTAAATCATAGTTTGTTTCCATTGCTTGAAGTAAATTACGACCTTTGCAGTAGCGGTGGTATCTAGCCTGAATATGACTATTCGATTCGGAACCGTCACTTTCAAACATTGCGAGTTCGAAGTTTTTATTAGTTCCTGGCCGCGCTGTACGTCTGAAGATGAGTTTGCTGGTTCCCTGACCAAAGCCGGTGCTTTCCTGCCTGCCGTGATGGCGTCGTTACTTTCTCTCCTGCTATTGCCAAAGCCTAAGGCAATAGGGAATAGTTGTGTTTTGTTTGGAAAAAATAGCCTTTTTAACACCGTTTAAATGGCAATGCCCACATGTTTCGAGTTTTGTAACTAAGAAGTATTTTACAAGATTCGCATAGGCTAGAAAAATTTGATAGATAATCGGTACCATTAAAGCATAACTATTTTGTTAAGTCACACACAACTTAGCTTACAAAAAAATTTCTAACTCAAAACTCATGGCCGGTTTCAACGGCTAATTTCGTGTAATTTTTTTTTCGGCTAATTCAAACTTGTAGCCGATTTCAACGCTTCATTTGCATTTAATCGCTGGCGAAACAATAATTTTGACTTCAAAGCTTATGTTTGTCTTTACCGATTTTTTGTTTCGGCCTTCTATTTTTTCGGCTTGGCCTGTTTTGAAATCAAATCTTTCATTATACTCGCTGTATTACGCCGAAGCGTGTAACGAGTTGGCGGGACCCATCGCGTTATTGCGCCCTGGCAACACAGCTCCTTTCAAAGAAATGTTACAGCGGTGGCAAGCTATTGGCAACACTGTCCGATTTGACCGGTCCGAGATTTTAACTTTGGACCTACCGTTCCACCGACAAACACGTTACCGCTGGACCAAATGGCCGGTTCTGGCCTGTTTTCAGCTACCTGAAATCGTATAAATGCTGAGAAAAAAAATTGTTTTATTATTTCGATTCATGCCAGCTCAGCTAACGAGATTTGGTATTGACCGAAATTGCGCTATCCTGCGCAGTGCATAGAGGATTATTATACTCCAAAAATTCTTTTTACTACAGAAAATAATTTTTCCCGCACAACTGTTTTGCTTGGTGGGTAGTTCGGTCCAGAAATTGACTGAACTCTTATGACGTAACAAAATAGTTGTGCGTTGCTGGTACCGACTCTCAATCAAATTTTCGTAGCTATGCGAATCTTGTAATTATGATGGCTTAATAGTCATCCTCGGTTTGCAGTGAATTATAGTGGAGTGTCTAGCCTTTCTTTAGGTTGTTTCTCTGATTTCAAACACTTGCGACTGAGAGCAGATTAGTGCCTTCCACGTCTTTTCAACGGTATTGATGTTTGCGATGCCCAATTTTGTGGCTGATCCCATTTATTGGTGAATTTTTAGCCCTATCCACTACGAACTAACTGATTAGATTTTGAAACCAGTTGAAAGAATTAAATTGTTTATCCCATTCAGCCCCTCTCCCAATTACTACTCAACCCCAAACTACGGTTTTAAAGCTTGCGTATTGAGGTTAAATTTTCTACGCGACTTGTAAGTTGGGGCTTCAGCCCCCTTACCCCATTCCTCTGATTGCGCCACTAACTAGAGACGCCGTTTTTACAACTACCGAATACCGGTATCGCAATTGCCAATTAAATACGTAATTCAAATTCAATATCTGGAGTTCCATGCCAGTGCACAAATAATACTAGAAACGCGCATTCTTCAAATAGAAGCTTAAGTTTTGTTGATTTTTCATTGTGAGTACGTAATATCTAAAATATGACTCGAGTCGTTGGGACAAAAATAATTTGAGTTTTACATTTTAGTAGTAACTAGTACATAATCCACTCGAAAATTGCGTGAGAGATTTTTGTTTTGTCATGAAAATAACCGGTTGTAGGAGTACATGTACGACCAGGGGGCCCAGACCCCCGTAATTCAAATTCTATAGTTTGTTTAATGAATAGTTTCCCTAACTAAGTATTTTTTCGCGTAAAAGCTGGCGACTAGCCTGCTGGAAGTAAAACTCCGAAGCGGGTGCGGATTCGTCCAAAGCATAGCGCACCGTCGCTTTCTCGTGATAGGAGGATAAAGATGCACCAATCAATCATCATAAATGGTGCAATCGATGGTTAGGCCTACTAATCATCAGAGGTGGAGTTCTCGAGGACACATTTTGAAGTCCTTGGCCTTGGCCTCGAAGGTCAAGTCCTTGGCCTCAAGTCCTCGAAAATTGGCCTGTCCTCGGCTCGAGGACAGCACTATTTTTTGGAATGTTAAAATTTTGTGAAGACTTTTTTTTTTTTTTGGAGATCGCCGGAAAATTTTTGTGAAGACCTTTTTTTTTTGGAGAGCACTTGCGCTTTGTGTCCTTGGTCCTTGGCCTTGGCCTCGAGCATTCCTGTCCTTGGCCTCGAGAGTGTCTGTCCTCGGAAAGGCTGTCCTTGGCCTTGGCCTCGGATTTTTTTTGTGTCCTTGGCCTTGGCCTCGAGCCTTGTGTCCTCGACTCCACCTCTGCTAATCATGTTATTGCCCGAGCCGGATTTACATTGCGTGGAGTCCGTGGCACTTTAGGAATTTTCGCTACATCTTCCGGCCAAATATAGGTGAAGATCAAAAAAGGTCTTACGATATGAGCGCGGGACCCCTGGCACGGTGCCATATGATAAATTCTGCCTGGACGATTTCATTACGTTCATAAAATGGTTAGGTGAGGGCCTGAGGTTCTAACTTTTGAACAAAAGACTTAATTTCTCATTTTAATTACTTGGCGAAAATTTGAATTGAGGAGGCCCGGCTCCCTGGTCGTCAATATATCAATGTTATTGTTAATTATTCGTGAACGCGTGTACTGTTGTACGCAAAAATACTAAAAGAAATTGAACCTGAAGACATAATGGGCTTTTGCCACATTTTTATCATTGGTGGCATTTCAGTTGGGGGGCTGGGCCTCCCTGGCTACGTCTATGCATTGCACTGAGAATTTGTTTGCTTTTTACACAGATCTTTATGCTTTGTCGAAAATGGTATCTGAAACTCTAAAAAGTTGCGGATGTTGCATCTCCATGAGTGGCAAAACTTTTCACAAAATATGCACAATTTTTTCCGCGCAGGCTAAATCGAGACTTCAAAACTCTTAAAAAAATTAAGCAAATTCATCACTAGTTTTTCTGATCTTTTATTCTAGGTCAAATGACAATCAATAACACGTAAATTAACTCGCAACTATGTGGATAGCTGAAACAGTAATGTCATGGAAGCATAAGCGTAGCCAGGGGGGGGGGGCGGGCCCCCCCAATTACAATACCACCAATAATAAAAAATTGTGACAACATAGCCTAGGGATGTTTAGTTGCAGTTACAGACAACGAGGGAGCCCCCGGGGCTCTTAACTAACAACCAGGGACCTCAGGGCCTCTAACTAACAACCACGGGGCCCCTAACCGACAACCAGGGAGCCCCAGGGCTCCCCAAGTGAAAAAAGGGGGCCCAGTGGCGGATTTAGGGAGGGGGATGCATCCCCCCCACCAGCCTAAACATAACGTGCATATGCATAATATTAGACATTAAAAAAAAGCAATCAATGAATACTCAATAGGCCGGGTGACTGCGATACAATTTCTGAAACCATTGGGGGGGTAGGGTAGGGCGGGGGAAGGAAAAAGTTATTTTTACAGCGAACTTTTTATAAATTAGTTTTTTACAGGTCCGATTGATTTAAAAGCGCCAAACTAGCAAAATTCAAAACTCGCACTTTTCAACGATAAAGGCATAACCATAGATGGGCACAAGTCCGTTAATCGTTAATCCGTTAATAACGAAGCTAACTTTTTCATTAACTCGTTAATCCGTTAAAAAGTTTTTTCATGTTAACGGACTAAATTAACTTCCGTTAAGTGCTGTTAACGGACTAAAGTAACTTCCGTTAAGTTCTCTGAACTTCGGTTAAGGTTTTTATCGTTAATATCTTGCAGCTTCGTTGTGCATTTGAACGTGTTTTTATCTTGAAATTAGGTTAGACTGTAAAATGTAACTTTCAAAACACAAAAAGACCACCATAGCAATAAATATTTCCTTACAATCAGCTCAACAGCGTCAATACGTTTTGTAGAAACGAGTAAACATAAAGAAATGTAAATTACACGCAAAATGTTAACGGATTAACGGACTTTATTAACTTCCGTTAATTAAAGCTGAAAATAACGGATTAACGTTAACGGAGGTGTGAAGTTTGTTAACGGACTAGTGGTTAACGAAGCTAACGTTTTGCATTAACTTGCCCATCTATGGGCATAACACAACAGGAGTTCAATTATGGCGCATTTTCGCTCAAACCACACGCAATACCAATAGCGTAGCCAGGAGCGGGGGGTGGGGCTATAGCCCCCCTACTAATATGTCGACCAAAATGCAGAATGGGAAAAACACTACGTTTTTAGCACTTTGGAGACTGTTTTGTGCACTGGAGTGGACTAAATAGTGATTTAAAGCATCTTTTGAAACATATGTTCAGGGGAAGGGGGCTAATTTGCAGAGGTGGAGTCGAGGACACAAGGCTCGAGGCCAAGGACACAAAAAAATCCGAGGCCAAGGCCAAGGACAGCCTTTCCGAGGACAGACACTCTCGAGGCCAAGGACAGGAATGCTCGAGGCCAAGGCCAAGGACCAAGGACACAAAGCCAAGTGCTCTCCAAAAAAAAAAAAAAAAAAAAAAAGGTCTTCACAAAAATTTTTCAGGCGATCTCCAAAAAAAAAAGGTCTTCACAAAAATTTTTCAAGCGATCTCCACTAAAAAACGTTTTCCAAAATATTTTTCAAGCGCTCCACAAAATTTTAACATTCCAAAAAATAGTGCTGTCCTCGAGCCGAGGACAGGCCAATTTTCGAGGACTTGAGGCCAAGGACTTGACCTTCGAGGCCAAGGCCAAGGACTTCAAAATGTGTCCTCGAGGACTCCACCTCTGCTAATTTGTCAAAAATGAAACCAACAAATCTATGAAAACTTTGGAAAATGGTTAAAAATAAGCTATCAAATTTGATCGCAAGTGTAAAAATGCTAAACATAGGTGTCATCAACAAATATACTGTAAACAAAGAAATAAGGGGAGGGGGGCTATTCAGTATTATTTCCTCACCAATCATTTCTCTCAAATCTCTTTTCATTAGCCCCCCCCCCCCCCCAAAACAATTTTTCTCTATAAACTGTATACGAAATAGATTACTCTGTGTGAGTTTTATTGAACTATTCGATTTTATAATTTACCATTATCTAAAAAAAGAACTAACATTTTACCAATAGCCACCTCCTAAATAGCCCATTTACGCCACCAGTTTAATCTTGTTTGCATTGCCAATTTCTAAGCCACGTTTTAAAAGCATTAGTTTTTAATCAAAATAACCCTAAAATTACGTTATTTTTGCAAAAAAATGCAAAATTTTCGAGCGCTGGGGGCTTTGCCCCCAAACCCCATTGGCCTCCGGCGGCTGGATGCTCCACCACCCCACAACACAGCCCCCCAATTGCGAATTTCTGCCTACGCGCCTGCGCAATACAGTAGTGCGGTTTCGCACAAAAAGTGTGTCGATTTGATAAAAACGTCAAATGCTTTTCTAACAAAAGAGCTAAGTTTATCAGATCTCTAAAAAACTTCAATTCAGAAAATTTCGTAATTGATCTGCAGAATAAATTGTCAACAATCGGTGCAGAAGTTGAGACAAATGTAAATCAAGATGTTGCTAACTTACTGTAACTACCATGTTCAATTCTGTTCTAGATAAGCACGCTCCAAAGCGGCTTATGTCCAGAAAAGAAAAACGCTTAAGTGATAAACCTTGGATCACTCGTGATATTTTAAAATCAATAAAAACAAAAAATAAACTTTTCAAGAAATACTTCAAAAGCAAACAGGGCATCAGCAATGATAAAAAAGTGTTATAAAAAAAGTATTTGAATAAATTGACACATGTTAAAAACCTAGCTAAACGTAATTACTATGAAAGCATCATAAAAATAACAACAAAAACCCATCTCAAATATGGTCAGTAATTAATGAAATTGTAGATTACAAAAACTCTGCTTCTAAAGGTAAATATCCTTCTGCAATAACAATTAAAAATGAAACCGTTAAAACCGACTCGCAGAAATTTCTAGACAAACTATGTAAATATTTTGCCAACATTGGTGCGAATATGTCTAAAAATCTTCCACACACGAACTCATCATCCTTTAAAATTCACCATAAAACATGCACGAAATCTTTTATACTTCAAGATATTTTTAAGGAAGAAGTTAGTGATGCCATTGCTAGTATCAAGTCCAGTTCTGCCCCTGGAATAGACGAAATTACCCCAAAATTTGTAAAAATAGCGAAGGGCATTTTATCTCCTATTCTTGCAAAGTTGTTTACAAAATGTATACATCAAGAAACTTTTCCGAGTGACTTCAAAGTAGCGTATGTAATTCCGATACCAAAAACTTCTTCCCCTAAATCGCTCGATGAATTTCGCACAATCTCCCTATTGTCTGTTTTTTCAAAGTTGTTTGAAAAAATTCTCAAAATTAAAATGTTAAAATTCATTTCAAAAAACAATATTCTAACTCCCTTCCAGTATGGTTTTAGAGAAAACAACTCGACTGAACTGGCAATTACAGCATTTTATGATAAATTGCTCAAGAACCTGAATGAAAATAAAATTACTTGCTCTATTTTTCTTGATTTAAGAAAAGCCTTTGATTCAGTAAATCACAGCATTCTGCTTAAAAAATATATCATTATGGATTTCGTGGTAAAATATATGAATTATTAACCTCCTATCTTGCAGACCGACAAATCATGACAAAAATAAATGATAAAAAGTCTGCACCACGCATCATTGATCATGGAGTGCCACAGGGTTCAGTTCTGGGGCCACTGCTATTTTTAATCTATGTAAATGATCTTCCATCGGCATCTAATTTGGAAACAACACTCTTTGCAGATGATACCAATCTGCATTTATCACATCACAATATTATCACCCTAAAATCTCAAATTTAACAAGAAATCGACAAAATTAATAATTGGATGATTAGCAACAAACTAACAATTAACTACAAAAAGAGCTATTACATGATTGTTGGCAACACCAAGTCTGTTGATAAAGCTAAATTCAACCTCACTATTAATCATAATTTAATAAAAAAATCGGAATTTGTGAAATATCTTGGAGTTTTTCTTGACGATAAATTATCTTGGAAAATACACATTGAGAAAATATGCCAAAAACTTTCAAGAGTTTGTGGAATGATGTATAAACTAAGATATTGTGTTCCATTGTCTACTCGGAAGTTAGTTTACTTTAGTCTTTTTCATTCACAACTTCAATATTCTTTATTAAATTGGGGTAGAGCTGCTAAAAGTAACCTCCAAAAACTTGTAATTCTTCAAAACAAAATCTTACGAGCGAGTCTCTTTCGCCCGAAACATCATCAAACAACATTACTTTATTCTGAATTTGGTGTCTTAAAACTGGAGGACATGATTAATATGGAATTTGCCAAATTTATGTACAAATTTAACAATAAAATGCTACCAGAGTCTTTCAATAATTACTTTACTAAACTAGATGATGTGCATAAATACAAAACAAGGCAAAAACATCGAAACGAATTTTATCAATTTTATGCATCAAAAACAGGACAAAAGAGTCTTTGTCATATCTGTATAAATGTTTGGAAGAATGTTCCCACAGAATACCGACAGTGTTCGTTTTTCAAATTTAAGCGATACTTTAAATCAAATGCGCGGCTAAAATACCGTATAATACCAGCGTGCCTTAGCAAAAAATTTTTAAAAGTTCCGTATTTATTTATTTATTTATTCTTTTTTTATTAATAATATTTTTTTTTTTTTTTTTTTTCTTTCTGCTTGTTATATGGCTAAGTTGGCTTTCACCAAACTCATCCTGATTGTGGTGTATTATTTTAATTTTAGTCACTCTTTGCTTTAAATTTTATGTTAATCTGTGTGTTTTTAAAGGCAACAATGTAATATATGTTTAACTGCATTTATATAATACATTATACAATTAAGTGCTGGACGGCCTACCATTTCCGTTCCTGGGTATAAATTTGTATGTTATTTGTTCAATGTTGCTATAATACCTAAGAAAGGATGATTTACTGGAAATTTATGTCCAATCACTGTTCGATAATGTTTAACTCTTATACGATGGGAATAACTAAAAATAGCAGTTGGAGCGAGCCAAAAATGAAGCTGTTATTTTCAATTCATGTTGAGATTATGTGTGATCTCAGTCAGTTAATTATTTTTTTAGTGAAGGGAGGGGGAAGGCATGAGACAATACAAGGCTAATTTTACTGTCATTGTTATTATTTATTTATGTAGGTAGTTATCGGCCCTCTCATAAAGCACGACTTGCCCATCATATTTGTAAATTGATGTGTATGTTTTAAAGTGTTTGTTTGTTCATGCTTGTAAGCCATTGCGACAAATTTTCCCGTGCAAGTTTCAATGCGATTGGGTGCAGCAAACATTAGATGACCAAATGGTCTTTCGCTGCAACCCTCCTGCGCTTGGTTGCGTTTGGGAAAATAAATTGAATTGAATTGAATTGAATTGATAGAACATCAAGTGAAATGTATTCTGGAATGTAGTTTTATTACATTGTTAGTTACGGTATGCTGAATGAACACTTGAACAAAATAGACTTTCGACAATAGAAATACCAAAGTCCGATGCAGGTAGTTTTTACTCATTCTGTGTGAGTAGCGCAGCCAAAGAAGGGTCACAAATCAATAAAAACTTTGAAAAATGGCCAAAACTAAGCAATCAAATTTAATATAGCTCATTGCAAATGCTTAACATAGTTTTTATCAACAAAAATATTATAAACTCACGAACAGGGGGGAGGATCTATTCAGTATTGGTTAATTACTAATCACCTCTCTCAAATATCTTTCCATGAGGTTCCCTCCAATTATTTTTCTCTATAAAATCTAGTCAAAATAGATTACTCCGAGTGAGTTTTATTAAACTATAGGATTTTATGATTTACCAGCATGTAAACAAGAAAAAATTTTACCACTAGCCACTTCTCATATAGCCCATTTATGCAACCGGTTTAATCATGTTTGCACTGCTAATTGCTATGCCACGTTTTAAAAGCATTAGTTTTTATCAAAATAGCTCTAAAATTTAGTTATTTTTGCAAAAAGATGCAAAATGTTCGATCGCTGGGGGCTCCGCCCCCAGACTTGAACAAAACCAAAAGACCCCCAAAGCAGCTCCCTCATTGCGAATTTCTGGCAACGTGCCTGTTCTGTGTAGATGCAGACGGTTAATCGGTTACGCTATAGCGAAAGTTTAATAAATACGATTTTAGACGCAGGAAAGACGAAAAGAGCGTTTTATGTTATTAATTTGCATTGAATTGGTTAAATCAATGACATGAAACTAGTTTTATGTCATTGGCTAAATTTTAAATATATTTTATATACTGGTAGCGTTTTTGGGATTGGACGGATCAAAAATATCCCCAACAAGTTTGCGCGAGGTCAAGAACATTAATCATAAACGTGCAAAATTTTGAGATTATCCACAATTTGTGCTCATAAATTTTATCATCCCCCCCACCAAAATTTTCTAGATCCGCCATTGCCCGTGGCCTCTAACTGACAAACCGGGGGACCCTAATTGACAACCAGGGGCCCCCAGGGCCCCTAACTAACAACCAAGGGGCCCCGGGGCCCCTAACTGACAACCAAGGAGCCCTAACTGACAAACGGGTGCATCGGGGCCTCCAACTGACAACTAGGAGGCCCTGGGGTCTCTAATTGACGACCAGGGGTCCCCAAGTCCCCTAACTAACAACCAGGGGACCCCAGGGCTCCTAACTGACGACAAAGGGCCCCAGGCTCCGAACTAACAACCAAAAGGCCCCAGGGCTCCTAACTTAAGACCAGAGGTTTCTGGGGCCCCTAACTGACAAACAGGAGGCCCTGGGGCCCCTAATTGACGACCAGGGTCTCTCATGGCCCCAAACTAACAACCAGGGGGCCCCGGGGCCTCTAACTAACAAAAGGAGACCCTGGGGCCCCTAATTGATGACTAGGGGCTCCCAAAGACCCTAACTAACGACCAGGGGCCCCGGGCCCCTAACTGATGACCAAGGGTCCCGTGCCAGAAGCCACGCAATTTAAATTTTTAACGATATATACGCAAAACCTGTGAAAAATCTAAAAGTTTTGTGCTAAAAGTTGCAATCCCAGGCCCTCGTTTAACGTTATAATGAACTTAATGCTATAACACAGACGTTAATGCAAACCCCCAACTGAAATACTACCAACGATAAATTTTATGAGAGCATAGCCAGTAACTTGTCCTTGTCCGGAATTGCAGTTTCTTGAATTTAGGATTTACGCGTACAAACGCGTAATAATAATGACGACTACTTGTCCACGTCATAATAACGTCATGCAATTCCTGGAGGTTTCAAAAAACGGTCAAGTGACTTGACTCGAGTCCTCTGCGTTTTGGAAAAAAGTTATTTTGATTTTGCTTTAAATGTTTTTTTTTGTATGAAAGAACTTAAGGGCGCGATCTTATCTCAAAATCATAGGCGTTGCCAGGGGGTGGCCCAGGGGGCCCGGGCCCCTCAATTGGAATGCCACCAATGACAAAAATTTAACAAAAAAGCCTTGTTTCTTCATTTTCAGTTTCTTTTAGCATCGTTGCGCACAACAGTACACGCGTACAACAGTAATTAACAATAAATAATCTTGACGACCAGGGGGCCCGGCGCACCCCTTTAATTCAATTTTTTCCAACTAATTTAAACGTATAACCAGGGTGAAATCAAGGGTTTTTGTCTTAAACATTGCAACCTCAGGCCTCATCTAAACTTTTTATGAAGGCATTGCAATTACCAGCGCCGTATTTGCCATATGGCACAGCGCCAGGCCCAGCGCTCAGATGGTAGGACTTTTTTTGGTCTTCACTTATCTTTGGCTGGAAGATGTTGCAAAAATCCCCTAAGTGCCAAGGGCCCCGCGCAATGTAAATCCGGCCAGGGCAATTACATGTTTAGTAAGCGTAACCATCTATTGTACCATTTTTCAATAACAATTCAACTCCACCTCGCCAGTTTTTACACACAAAATACTCAAAAAAAAGCTGGAGAAAATGCTTATTGAACAAATTACTGAATTTCAATTGAGGGTGCCTGGGCCCCCTGGCCGTACATGTACTCCTAAAACTGGTTAACTTCATGACAAAACAAAAATCTTCAAGGAAAATTTTCGAGTGGATTACTATTTACTGCTAAAATATTGCAGGAAGCAACGTGCCTTACTTACCCCTACATGGACCAAATCACTTACACTTAAAATTTTACACCATAATGCAAGATTTTAAACGTGTTTTGGACTATAATTGCAAGTAAAAGGAGGACTGAACAGTTCAATTTTTTCGATTGGCTTTCAAATGTTAAAAATGTAGTTCTTTCAAATGCCTTTGAACACGTGCGAAATGTGATCCTATAAGATTAAAATAGCTTTTTTTCAAAAACTTACAAAAATCGCCCAGCGACTAGGGGCTTTGCCCCCAGACCCCCATAGCCACCGGCGGCTGGGGGCTCCGCCCCAAGACCCCCGTCTGTGATACGTCTGAGTACACTAGCTTACTCAACACGTCTCCCAAGTTAGATATTTGCATTTTCTAACAATTAGTTTTCGCCCTCTCCCACTACCAAAATCCTGGTTAAGTGCCAACATACTACAGCTTCAGATCTTCCATTCTGCGATATCTTTGCCCCACAAAAAGTTCCTTTTTTGAAAATTTCATTGACGTCATTGCATGTGATTTGTGGTTTGGGCCCCCCCAATCAAAAATCCTGGCTACGCCTATGCATAGAAGTAAGGTTTCACCAGTGGCAGTTTTTTCTATCCCACCCTGTATGATTTCAGAAGATGATGGACTAACCGTTTTTGAGAGCGAGGGCATTCGACCGTGTCATTGCCGTCGCCAGAACAAACGAAATGAGGGGGCACTAGCCGACAGTGGCGTAGGAGCATACGCTGACGCCCCTGACTTTCTTTGAAAATGCCGCCCTAAATAATAGGGGGGATGCGTCCCCCATCGAGACTTCAGCGCTCTCCATTAAAAGGAAGCGTCTGGACAATTAGACAAAAAAGTTGCTGTCAGCACCAATAAATCCCCAATTCCGGCAGAATATGTAGAACCAAATTGCGGTGAAGACCTTTTTTGGGGAGTCTTCAATCGAATTCGGGGACAAAACCCTTTCAAATTTTGGTGAAACCCTTTTTTTGGTATTTAATCGTATTCCAGGACATCTAAACTTAAAGCAAAAATTTCACTAGATTTCAAGCGCATTCGGCATGCGTTTGGCCAAGGCTGGGAAAGCGCCCCCCAGGCGCGTAGCCAGAAATTCGCAATGGGGGGCTGTTTTGGGGGTCTGGGAGCGAAGCCCCCAGCCGCCGGAGGCACGGGGGTCTGAGGACGGATCCCCCAGCGTTCGAAAATTTTGCATTTTTTTGCAAAAATATCTTCGTTTTAGGGCTATTTTGATTAAAAACTAATGCTTTTAAAACGTGGCTCAGAAACTGGCAGTGCAAACATGATTAAACTGGTGGCATAAAAGGGCTATTTGGGAGGTGGCTGATGGTAAAATATTAGTTCTCTTGTTCAGATGCTGGTAAATTATAAAATCGAATAGTTCAATAAAACTCACACGGAGTAATCTATTTCGTGCTTAGTATATAGAGAAAAATAATTGGGGAGGGCTAATGAAGAGATTTGAGAGAAATGATTGGTAATTAACTAATACTGAATAGCCCCCCTATTCCTTAGTTTATAGTATTTGTTGATGACACCTATGTTAAGCGTTTTTATACTTGCGATCAAGAGTGATTGCTTATTTTTGACCATTTTTCAAAGTTTTCATTTATTTGTTAGTTTTATTTTTGACAAATTATCACCCCTGGATATATGTTTCAAAAGATGTTTTAAATCACTATTTAGTCCACTCCATTGCATAAAACAGTCTCAAAAGTGCTAAAAACGTGGTGTTTTTCTCATTCTGCGATTTGGTCGACAAGCCAATGGGGGGGGGGCTATAGCCCCCCCCCCTTGCTACGCTACTGGTCCCTCCATGCAAAATTTTACAGTTTACTGCAAGTACTGGCTCTAACAGAGGTGGAGTCGAGGACACAAGGCTCGTGGCCAAGGACACAAAAAAAATCCGAGGCCAAGGACAGCCTTTCCGAGGACAGACCCTCTCGAGGCCAAGGACCAAGGATAAAGCCGAAAGTGTTCTCAAAAAAAAAGTCTTCAAAAAGTTTTTCAGGCAATGTCCAATTCATAGGCGTAGCCAGAATTTTTGATTGGGGAGGCCTAAACCACATATCACATGTAATGACGTCATCAAAAATTTGCCTGTTTGCATTTAACCAGGATTTTGCAAAGGGAGATGGCTTAAAGTAATAGTTGAAAAGTGCAAATACGTAACTTTGGAGACGGTTTGAGAAAGCCAGTGTAACTCAAACGTATCACAAACGGGGGGTCTGAGGGCGGGGCCCCCAGCGACCGGAGGCTTTGGGGGTCTGGGGGCGAAGCCCCCAGCTGTTGGGCGATTTTTTGAAAAAAAAAGCTATTTTAATGCCATTGAATCACATTTCGCACATGTTTCCAGCCATTTGAAAGCACTAGATTTTTGACATTTTCAAGCCAATTAAAAAAATTAAATTGTTTAATCCTCCTTCTAGTTGCAATTTAAGTCCAAAGCACGTTTAACATGTTGCATTTTGGTGTTAAAGTTTAATTGTACGTGATTTGATCCAGGTAGGGGGAAGTAAGGTGCATTGTCTCTGGCTACATTTTAGCAGTAAATGAAAACCCACTCGGAGATTTTCCTTAAAGATTTTTGTCATGAAAATAACTAGTTATAGAAGTGCATGTTAGCCCAGGAGGCCCAGGCCCCCTCAATTGAAGTTTAACGATTTGTTCAATCAGCATTTTCCATGGCTAATTTTTTTTTAAGTATTTTGTACGTAAAAACTGGCGAGGTGGAGGTGAATTACTGAATTGTTATTGAAAAATTGTACAATAGATGGTTACGCCTACTAACCATGTTATTGCCGGGCCGGATTTACATCGCACTGGGCCCCTGCCACTTTGGAGATTTTTGCAACATCTTTCTGCCAAATGTAGGTGAAGACCATAAAAAGTCTTAAAATGTGAGCGCAGGGCCCTTAGCTGATACTGCGCCATATTGTGGTAAATCCGGCCTAGATTAATGCATTACGTTCATAAAAAGGCTAGATGTGATCCTGAGATAGCAACTTTTAGGACAAAAACCATCCATTTCTTCCAGGTTTACGCTTAAATTGGCTGGCAAAAATTGATTTGAGGGGGGCTCGGGGGCTCTGGTCTTCAATATTGTTGTTCGCTGCTGGTGTAAGCGAAAAATGCTAAAAAGAAACTGAAACTGAAGAAACAATAGGCTTTTTTGTTTCATTTTTATGATTGGTGAAATTTCAATTGGGGGGGGCCCGCTTGGCTAAGCCCATGCTCTAATTTCGGAAAGCAAAAAAGGTATTTGCGAATTTTCCGCGAGGTTTCTGGCGTTTTCCAAAAAAATTTCAACGGTTCAAAAAATAGTGCTGTTCTCGAGCCGAGGACAGGGCAATTTTCGAGAACCTAAGGCTTCGAGGCCAAGGACTTGAGGCTTCAAGGCCAAGGACTTCAAAATGTGTCCTCGAGGACTCTACCTCTGGGCCCTAATATAAGCAGACTGTAGCAAACTTTGAAATAGTGTCACGTTCAAGCAATCGTTTTAATAAAATAAGTACAAATAATGAGCCGGGACTCAGAAGTTCTACATTCCTTGAGAAAAGGACAAAAATAAAAAACAAAATGGTGAACACATGTATTAGGCAAAAAAGATCAATAGCCCTCTTCGCCCATAATTTATGGAAAATATACAATTAGGGGGGCTAATGGAAAGAAGTTTAAGAGAAGTGATTGGTAATTAACTGATGCTGAATAGCCCTCCCTCTATTCCTGAGCTTATATATTTTTTGATGAAACCTACTACATGTTAAGCATTTTTCGAAGTGATACCAAATTTGAATGCTAATTTTTAGCTATGTTTCAAAGTTTTTTTTTTTATGATTTATGAGTTTTAATTTTCACAAATTACCCCCCCCCCCCCTAAATTAACGTTTCAAAATATGCTTAAAATATTTTCTTTTTTTGACTCTATTTCGGTGCAAAAGACAGTCCCAGAAGTCCTGATACGCGGTATTTTTCTTATTCTGTATTTTGTTAAGCAGATCAATTGGGGGGGGGGTATACTTAGTGCTTAAACCGTAAAATTTTGCACGAGGGGGCGCTTTCGTAACCTTGACCAAACTCATTCGGAATGCGGCTGAAATTCAGTGAAAATTTTGCTTCAAGCTCGGATATTGTCCCCGAATTCGATTGAAGACCAAAAAGGAAAAAAGATCTTCATCAAAATTTGCAGGGATTTTGTCCCCACACTCGATTGCAAGTCAAAAAAATAGGTCTTCACCGCAATTTTAGTACTGTATTTGGCCGGAATTCGGGATTAATTCGGAATCCCGAATTCCGAATTCGGGATTAATTCGGAATCCGGAATTCGGATTTAAGCTGACAGCCACTTTTTTGTCTAATCATGCAGGCTCTTACTCTTAAGGTGAATTTACACAGTATCCGTTTTTCGTACGTTTTCGTCCGTTTTTTTACGTTTTTGCTTCTTCTTGAAAAAGTATGCGCTTTTTCATCCGCATTTTTATAAGTCCATATCCGCACTAAGTAGACTGTTGTATGTAGGTAAAAAAAAATTCCAAAATTTTGTGTATGAAGGATAAGAGCGATATTTCAAAATAGAGCCGTACCCCTTTACAAAAAAATTTTTTCGCAAAATTTTTGTTCAGTATGTGACTGTTTGGTTAGTGCGGATATGTACTTTTAAAAATGCGGATGAAAAAGCGCGTAATTTTTCAAGAAGAAGCAAAAACGTAAAAAAACGGACGAAAACGTACGAAAAACGGACACTGTGTAAATTCACCTTTAATGGAAAGCGCTGAAATCTCGTTAGGGGGGATGCTGAAATCTCGATGGGGGGGACGCTAAATCTTGATGAGGGGACGCTAACTCTCTATGGGGGGACGCGTCTCCCCGCGTTACCCCTACAATTTTAGTACTGGCTATACCCTCCCCCCTTGATACTGACTACAGCATTATACAAGCATTGAATTTAGTCTGCATAGTTCTGTTATGTCATACACCATTTTGACAAAACAAAACAAGTTGGGCATCCAGCTGTGCTACATGATACGAATGGGGAAAAGCCTATCTGCGGTCATCGTATATAATAAAGTCTCACTATGAAACGGCGCCTATTTAAGTAGAATCTACGGCTACGTTACGAATGACGTTTTGCAGAATTGCACGAGTTTTTAGCGACAGTCATGAATCGCTAAGAGTATACCAATTTCACCCTCGTTAGTTAGAAGCCCTGGGCTCCCCTAGTTGTCAGTTAGAGGCTATGGAGCCTTCTGGTTGTCGGTTAAAGGCCCCGGTGCCCCATGGTTGTTAGTTATAGCCCTGGGAGCCTCTGGTAGTCGGTTAGGGGCCCCAGAGCTCCCTGCTTGTAAATTAGGGGCCCTGGGGTTTCCTGGTTATCAGTTAGGGTCCCCGGGGCCCCCTGGTTGTCATTTAGGGGCCCCGGAGCGCCCTGGTTCTCAGTTAGGAGCCCTAGAGCCTCCTGGTTGTCGGTTAGGAGCTCCGTGGCCTCCTGGTTGTTAGTAAGAAGCCCTGGGGTTTCTTGGTTGTCAATTAAGGGCCCTGGGGCCTCCTGGTTGTGATTAGGGAATCCGGGGGCCCCTGGTTGTTATTTATGGCCCTGGGGCCCCTGGTCGTCAGTTAGCGGGCTCCCTGGTTTTCGGTTAGGGGCCCTGGGGCCCTTGGTTGTTAGTTACGGGCCCCGGGGCCCCCTGGTTGTCAGTTTGGGCCCCTGGTGCTCATAGGTGGAGTCGAGGACACAAGGCTCGAGGCCAAGGCCAAGGACACAAAAAAAATCCGAGGCCAAGGACAGCCTTTCCGAGGACAGACACTCTCGAGGCCAAGGACAGGAATGCTCGAGGCCAAGGCCAAGGACCAAGGACACAAGCACAAGTGCTCTCCAAAAAAAAGTCTTCACAAAAATTTTTCAGGCGATCTCCACAAAAAAACGTGTTCCATAAAATTTTTTAAGCGCTCCACAAAATTTTAACAAATAAAAAAATAGTGCTGTCCTCGAGCCGAGGACAGGCCAATTTTCGAGGACTTGAGGCCTCGAGGCCAAGGGCTTGACCTTCGAGGCCAAGGCCAAAGACTTCAAAATCTGTCCTCGAGGCCAACGACGTCCTCGAGTACTCCACCTCTGCTGGTGCTCCCTGGTTTGTTAGTTATTGGCTCCCTTGTCGTCATACAACTGTTAATTACTGTTAATGCGTAATTACTGAAAAAAACTGCAACCAAACATCGCTAGGCTATGTTGTCATAATTTTTTATAATTGGTGGAATTTTGATTGGGGAGGGGGCCGGGCCCCCTGGGCCCCCCCTCTGGCTACGCCTATGCTCACCGACATCATTAAGCAATATTGCAAAACGTTCAAAAATTGCAAAATTATGAATTTTTTCTGTGACAGAATAAAGCTTTACAATAGATTGTAGTTTTTCTTATCAAATAAAACATTTAGTCAAGTGAAAAATCAAAACACACAAGAATCAATGCCAAGTTGTCAAGTTTGCTATGAGGAACAATCATTTTTCATTCTTTTTTTTTTTAAGGATTAAAATAAGGTGTGGGTCAGGGTTAGGTCTGATGTTCTTTTAGCGTAAGGATTTAATTTTGGATTGTATTTGGGTCAGAGTTAAAGGAGGACTGAAAGCAAAATCAACGGTTTGTTTTAAAGTTAGAGCAATTTTATTAAAATAGATTGACATTCACTATATCTTTTTCGACCCAGCCGTTCCAGAGATATTATATTTCAAAAACCACGTTGGGGCCTCCTTAATTATAATTTTTATTGGAAACTCTGATGTTTAAACGCAAAATCCTAACCCGCACAGGGTTATATTACCTCATATACTGTATATACAAAAGGCCTCTGTAGTCTGTGACTTAGTCTAATTGCGGAGTTGCATTTGATAGAACTAATATGGCGTCGCCAATGTTTTCAACGTCAGGGTTGCCAAAAAAAATTATAATTAGAGAGGACCCTACGTCGAGTTTGAAGTCGAATATCTTTTGGCTGGATGAATAGAAATGGAGTCAACGCCAACGAAATCTAATACGATGGCCTCAGGTTTAGATAAACCCATTGATTTTTCCTTCAGTCTTCGTTTAATAAACAAAAAACTAGATAAAAATTTTCAGTGAAATAGCTTTTTTCATATACTTTTTTGCATCTTTTTCACTTATAAACAACACTGAAAAATCTGAAAATTTATGCTATAAATGATCTAAATTTTCTGATTCACCAATTATTTTTTATGAGTAATGACTCTTTAGAAACACGGCCACAATAATGGTCTAGCGTTTAAGTCCACTGACTGAGCTTACCGGTAAATCTATAATTTAATGAATGTTTATATTTTTATGAAATTTTGTGATATCTCGAGACTAGTTTCCATACCAGATATAGCTTGCAATTAATAAAAAGTATATTTAGCAATTCTAAAGTCTTAATAGCAGCTGTGCTTTCATCTCTTTGGATGTACTAACACTTGGCTAAAATCTCGACGCTCTTCATGGGAAGCTCATCGCCTTTTCCTTTTGCGGGAAATTTTTTTCCATTTGTTTGATCTTCTAGAGCAGGGCTTCCCAAACTTGGGGTCGCGACCCCCCAAGGGGTCGCGTAACGACGTTCATGGGTCGCAAAGAGTATACCAATTTTTACAAGAGAGGGTGAAATTGGTATACTCTTAGCGATTCATGACTGTCGCTAAAAACTCGTGCAATTCTGCAAAACGTCATTCGTAACGTAGCCGTAGATTCTACTTAAATAGGCGCCGTTTCATAGTGAGACTTTATTATATACGATGACCGCAGATAGGCTTTTCCCCATTCGTATCATGTAGCACAGCTGGATGCCCAACTTGTTTTGTTTTGTCAAAATGGTGTATGACATAACAGAACTATGCAGACTAAATTCAATGCTTGTATAATGCTGTAGTCAGTATCAAGGGGGGGGGGGGGGTATAGCCAGTACTAAAATTGTAGGGGTAACGCGGGGAGACGCGTCCCCCCATAGAGAGTTAGCGTCCCCTCATCAAGATTTAGCGTCCCCCCCATCGAGATTTCAGCATCCCCCCTAACGAGATTTCAGCGCTTTTCATTAAGAGTAAGAGCCTGCATGTTTAGACAAAAAAGTGGCTGTCAGCACCGATTAATCCCGAATTCCGGCCAAATACAGTACCAAATTGCGGTGAAGACCTATTTTTTTGACTTGCAATCGAGTGTGGGGACAAAATCCCTGCAAATTTTGATGAAGATCTTTTTTCCTTTTTGGTCTTCAATCGAATTCGGGGACAATATCCGAGCTTGAAGCAAAATTTTCACTGAATTTCAGCCGCATTCCGAATGAGTTTGGTCAAGGTTACGAAAGCGTCCCCTCGTGCAAAATTTTACGGTTTAAGCACTAAGTATACCCCCCCCCCCCCAATTGGCCTGCTTAACAAAATACAGAATAAGAAAAATACCGCGTATCAGGACTTCTGGGACTGTCTTTTGCACCGAAATAGAGTCAAAAAAAGAAAATATTTTAAGCATATTTTGAAACGTTAATTTAGGGGGGGGGGGGTAATTTGTGAAAATTAAAACTCATAAATCATAAAAAAAAAAAACTTTGAAACATAGCTAAAAATTAGCATTCAAATTTGGTATCACTTCGAAAAAAGCTTAACATACAGTAGGTTTCATCAAAAAATATATAAGCTCAGGAATAGAGGGAGGGCTATTCAGCATCAGTTAATTACCAATCACTTCTCTTAAACTTCTTTCCATTAGCCCCCCTAATTGTATATTTTCCATAAATTATGGGCGAAATAGATTACTTCTTGAGTGCTTTATTGATCTACCAGTATAGGATTTTGTGTTTTACCAGCTTGTGAAAAGAGAACTGAAATTCTAGCAATAGCTACCACCAATACAGCCCTCATAATTATGGCTTCGCACTGCTAGTTTTAATGCCACGCTTTGATAGCATTAATTTTTATCAAAATAGACCTAGAATTAGGCTATTTTTGCCAAAAAATACACAAACTTTTCGAGCGCTGGGGGCTCCGCCCCCAGACCCCGGAACAGCCTTCCCCATTGCAGAATTCTGGCTGCGCACCTGGCTGTAGTACCGATAGTTTAGTAGAGGAGTTGTAGCGTAATATATATATAGTTTAGTAGACGTATAACTACCTTACTACCACTACTGGTTAGATTCTGTTCAATCGATAGCTGGTTAAAAAAGTCGCACTACAACGGTACTAAGCGTACTGCAGATGATGTTAAAGCAGTGGTAAAGATAAACCAGATGCAAACAGGATGTTTGCAAATGTGTTTGCATTTTCTACGCATTGAGTACCAGTACCTTGTGGTTCTTTTTTTCCATTGAATAACTACCACAAATCCACAACTCATAGTGTTTATTATTTTAACCGTCAGGGGTCGCGAAGGTTTTTAGAAGATTAAAGGGGGTCGCGAGCAAAAAAGTTTGGGAAGCCCTGTTCTAGAGAAACGGGGAATTTTTAGGCAGTGTCTGCTGCACCGGCCCGGTTTCCAACATCTAATCGCTGCTGCACCGGCAGCGGGCGTCGTTTTATTTTGCTGTTCAATTTACTATCTCTCAAGCTGGCATCGCTGCCCCAACCCTAACTCTAATGATAAGATTTCAGGGAAAAAAAAGGAATAGTAGCGTTTTAGCTCCCTAGTGCAATTTTTGGTAAATGTGTCCAGCGTGACTCAATACCTCAACTCTCGGCATGGCAGCCAAGCAAACTAACCACTACGCCATCAAGGCTTTGAATTCAATGGGTCAAAGTGCTGTATTTAAATCGAATCAACGAGAAAAACGCAATTTAATAGGCTGCCGGTGCACCAGCGATTTGATGTCCGAAACCGGACCGGTGCTGTAGACACTTCCTAATTTTTAATTTAATTGTTGAAAACGTTAATAAACTGTCCAGATCTACAGTCTACAATACAGCTTTCGTTTATTAAATTAGAACATTTTTAAATAATTTTTTAAGTTACTAAAGATGAGTTTCTTAACTTCGAACCCTACTCTCTCTCAAGAAGTCATGAATTGTTAATTGATGCAAGTTTTTGTGATTACATTAAAATGGAAAAAAACAACAGCAAGATTTTGAGATTTGAAAATCATGTCTTGCAGAATTTACTTGGAATTATTTCATAAAACTTATGATAACTTAACTTAATCGAAAAATTGCCGGTAGAAAACTCAACTGTTCTGACAAATTTGAGGTTCAAAATTAAAACTACGGTACTTTGTACTCTTCTAAATCAAAATGGTAGTTAAATAGCATTACTACTTAAATAGCTACTTTTGTTGCGTTACGTCACGCTAAAAGTAAGCAAATGAAAGTAGAAAGTATCCCAAAATATAATTACTTTAAAAGTACTCGTTTTCGACAAATTCTATTTGAGTAGGCTACTTAAGAAGACCTACATTTATTACTTTACACCTCTGGATACAATTTTTCCGGTTCGGTATAAATTATATAGTCAATTTCGCTCCTTAATAGTGGTGTTCCACTGGCAATGTTTTGCTAGCAAAACAAGGTGCAATTTTACCGTACATTGTTGGAAGCAAAAACTACAGCACATTGTTCATATTTTAATTCTACATCATGGTGTCTAGTAAAGCACGGTACGAGGCACTCCCAAATTGTTGCAACCGTTTAAAACCACAGTATTTTAACCAAATTTTGAAAAAAAACATTGGGGGCTGTCAGATTAGGGGGTCATTAATTCAGGGGCGCAAAACCCCCGAAGGGGAGGTTTAATCAATTAATCATGATTTATTTAAAATTTTGAATTCAATGGGAAATTTTAGGATACAGTAATAGAATGTAAACTTGACTTTGGGATATTCGAAGTCGATAAAATTGAATTTAAGTTTCCAAATTGTTTGCAGTTTTTGAGTCCTAATGAACATCAATCTAGAGATGATGCCCTGACTTAAATTACTAACACATAACCTGTTATGTGAGTTTGGACTTGACCAGTATGTAAAGGGGTAGGCTAACGTGGTGGACAAACTAATTCTTTCAACTGGCTTCTAAATTGTGCAATTTAGCTACAGCAATAATTCTCACTGCTGCAATAATTTGCAAGTTTAGGCCTGATCTGAAAGCTTATTTCTTTTGCCACTATCAAAGTTCTGGTAGGCTACTTCGATTTTTACTAGTTACATGTTTTCCAATTAGGCTGGGTGATTACGTAAATTGCACACGCAGAGCCCAGACCGTACAGAAATTGTGATTATGGACGTGAACGGCTTGAAATAAATAGTAATATGCAAAACGATACTTACTAAATTGCATATTGACTAAACCCGAAAAATGACACATACCAAAATGCGCTATTTTGCATATTTGACTAATTACGCGATTTGGCTCGTGTCATTTTTACACAGATTACAGATGCTAAGTTGCATATTTAGCATCATTTTGCTTTTTTAGTAAAATATGCGTTTTGGTATGAGTCGCTATGCATGTACTTGTTAGATATGCAATTTGGCATGTGTCATTTTTCTAAGAAAAGGTAAACGTTACTTCTCTTCATTGTCTTCTAAACTGAATGTCAATGGAAGCCCATTAACGAACCCCTCAAGCATTTGTTCCGAGCTCAACCAATATTTTTCCAATAGTTTACCAATATTTTTACGAGATGGCCAAATCCATTGATAAATTTTGAATAAAAGCAACTTCGCAGTCCTTTTACAGAAAGCAAGTCTCACATTCCGTTTATTTTGAACCCCCCAATGATGAAGAAATTGTGAATATTATAAAAGATCTAAATCCCAACAAAGCACCCGGGTATGATGTTATTGATGGATTGCAGCTACGTCATAGCTTTTTCCAGCCAAAACGATTGGACTTCAAATTGCCTTTACAAAGCATTGGACGTTACCGTAAATCAACGTATAATTCCTTCAGTGGGCATATTTAAAGAATTTGATTGTAAAGCAACACTTTTGTAGATAGCCTGGCCTTAATTGGTAATTACTAGAAGCGATTTAAGCAGCTTACACAGCTCAGCGGATCTGAAAACTTACGCTTTTTGTAAATTCTCATCATCCATTGCCTGCTATTGTCCACTTTGGCCGGTTTTTAGCTTTGGTTCAAATCGTAAATTCGGCCATATACTAAAATACTTAAAATTCTATGTCACAGCAGTAACACATGGCCGATTAATGTTTAGTTTAAGCATTATTTATAAATAATATTTAACATCACTAGGTCAAGTCGAAATAAATGCAAATTAAGACTCGATCAAAGTTACACCGTTACACTGAGGCCAGTTAAATCATTAGTTTAAATGACATATCTACGAAATAATTCAATGAAAACAACTGCTAATGCATTTTAACTCCTAGCAACCAATAATCATAGCCATAAGCCGCTAATGACTACACGAAATGCAAAGAATCACCAAGATCCTGCAAAATAGACTTCTGAAATTCAAAAGTTTAAAAATGCGCTAATTTTGTCACAAATAAAGGAGATACAACTGTTCCAGCATAGTGCCATAAATAATAAGCCACGAATTTGATTACCAAAACTAGCTACCACCATCCATACTACATGATTCTAATGGGTTACTTAACAGCAAGCCGGATTTACGTCACTGAAAAAAAGCAAACAAAACCGAATTCTTACTAATTAAAATCTTTTTCAGTTTTTACAGACTTTTGCCTAGCATTTAACTTTAATGTTACAAAGAATCAACTGTTTTATAGCCTGAAAATATGCTCCATATCTTCGCTGTTGGTGTTTTTGCACGCATTTACATAGCGCCGATTTGCGATTTTGACGTCCAGCGTTTTGGCTAGGAGCGCGATGACGTCACGTGCAATCCATCAATACCTCCAAAATTTATTAAGGCAGCTGCACACTCGCCATCTCCTTTTCTATCTGGTATATTTAATTCATGTTTGGAGAGTCGTCACTATCCGGATGATCTTAAAATAGCGCAGGTCACAGTTTTGCATAAAGGAGGTTCCAAATCTGCAAATGAAAACTACCCTCCTATATCAATTCTCTCTGTTTTTAACAAAATATATGAAACAATAATCATGCGGAGACTTTTAAACTTTTGGAATAAGTACAATGTTTTTGTTCCGACACAGTTTGGATTTCGAGAAATCATTCCACTTCCACACTTGCTATTGCACATCTGAATGAACTAACCATCAACGAGTTGGATAATAATAATAGCGTTTGCACAATATTCTTGGACTTAGCTAAAGCGTTTGACACATGTAATCACAAAATACTACGATTTAAACTAGATCAATTTAGAATAGGAGGAGTTGCCAATGATGACATTAGAACTTATCAGAGGTGGAATAGAGAACGCAAGGCTCGAGGTCAAGGACACAAAAAAAACGAGGCCAAGGACAGCCTTTCTGAGGACAGAACCTCTCGAGCCCAAGAACAGGAATGCTCGAGGCCAAGGACACAGGCGCAAGTGTTCTCAAAAAAAATAGGTCTTCAGAAAATTTTTTTAGGCGATTTCCAATTCATTGGCGTACCCAAAATTTTTGATTGGGGGAGGCTTAAACCACAAATCGCATGAAATGACGTCATCAAAATTTTTCCAAATAGGAAGTTTTTGTGGGACAAAGATATCGTAGGATAGAAGATCTGAGATCGTTGTTGCATGTTTGCACGAAACTAGTATTTTGCAAAGGAAGGGGGCTTAAACTAATAGTTGAAAAATGCATATATCTAACTTTGGGAACGTGTTGAGAAAGCTTGTGCGACTCAAATGTATCACAGACAGGGGTTTGGGGACGGGGCCCTCAGCTACCAGAGGCTTTGGGGGTCTGGGGGCAAGGCCCCCAGCCGTTGGGCGATTTTTTTGTAATTTTTTGAAAAAAAAAGCTATTTTAATGCCATTGGATCACATTTCGCAAGTGTTCAGAGCCATTTGAAAGTACTAGATTTTTGACATTTGAAAGCCAATTGAAAAAATCAAATTTCTTAATTCTCCTTTTACTTGCAATTAAAGGCGGTGAATCATCCAGCCATTTCCGGTGGTTTACAATAGCTAAAATTGAACTATAATTTTTGATATTTTTTGTTTTAATTTTGGGACTGCGGTTGCAAAGATATTCAGCAGATACAAAAAGATGTCCCCCCGAAAAAAGTTTTTGGAAACTCTGAGTTTTGATCTTCCCGCCAAAACCACAGTAGGCCGAATGGTTTAGAGAACTGTGGTAGGCCTAATAGTTTAGAGATAGTTTATTTCTAAATAGTTTAGGCCTAATTAGGCCTAATAATAGTTTAGAGATAGTTAGGCCTAATAGTTTAATAAGACTACAGTAGGCCTAATAGTTTAGTGAACTGTGGTATTGGCGGGAAGATCAAAACTCAGAGTTTCCAAAAACTTTTTTCGGGGGGACATCTTTTTGCAATTATTGAATATCTTTGCAAACGCAGCCCCAAAATCAAAACAAAAAATATCAAAAATTATAGTTCAATTTTAGCTATTGTAAACCACCGGAATTGGCTGGATGATTCACCGCCTTTAAAGTCGAAAACACGTTTAACATTTTGCATTTTGGAGTTAAATTTTAATGTAAGTGATTAAATGTAAGTGATTTGGTCCAGGAAGGGGGAAGTAAGGTGCATTGTCTCTTGCAACATTTTAGCAGTAAGTAATAATCCACTTGAAGATTTTTCTTGGAGATTTGTTTTGTCATGAAAATACCAGTTATAGAAGTGCATGTACGCCAGGAGGCCCAGGCCCCCTCAATTGAAGTTCAATGATTCGTTTAATCAGCATTTTCCATGGCTAATTTTTTTTAAAGTATTTTGTGCGTAAAAACCGGCGAGGTTGGAGGTGAATTACTGAATTGTTTTTGAAAAATGGTACAGTACATGGTTCCACCTACTAACCATGTTATTGTCAGGCCGGATTTACATCGCGCTAGGCCCATGACACTTTGGAGATTTTCGCAACATCTTTCTGCCAAATATAGGTGAAGACCAAAAAAAATCTTACGATTTCAGGTCGGGGCCCCTAGCTGGTACTGCGTCATATTATGGTAAATCCGGCCCTGATTAATGCATTACGTTCACAAAAAAGCTAGATGTGATCCTGAGATAGCAACTTTTAGGACAAAAACTCTCCATTTTCTCCGGGTTATATGTTTAAATTGGCTGGCAAAATTTGAATTAAGGGGGGCTGGGGGCCCTTGGTCTTCAATATTGTTAATTAGTTATCCTGCTGTCAGCGAAAAATGCTAAAAAGAAACTGAAGAAACAATAGGCTTTTTTGTCACATTTTTGTCATTGGTGAAATTTCAATTGGGAGGGTCTTTGCCCCCCCTACCCTTGCCTACGTCTATGCTCCAAGTGAGGAAAACAAAAAGGTGTTCCCAAATTTTCCGCGAGGTTTCTGGCGTTTTATAACGAAATTTCAACTGTTCAAAAAATAGTGCTGTCCTCGAGCCGAGGACAGGGCAATTTTCGAGGACTTGAGGCCTCGAGGCCAAGGCCAAGGACTTGAGGCTTCGAGGCCAAGGCCTAGGACTTCAAAATGTGTCCTCGAGGACGTCCTCGAGGACTCCACCTCTGGAACTTATCTCACAAACTGTAAGCAATTTGTTAGTGGAAACGGCTATTCATCATCGCTCTTAGATATAAACATTGGAGTACCCCAAGGCAGTGTAATAGGCCCAATTCTCGTCCTCATTTATAGCAATGACTTATCTAATGGTTCCAACTTAAAATAACGTTGTTTGCAGATGACAATGTTTTGACATTGTCTCATAAAAATGTAAATTAGTAGATAGGTCTAAAAATTCATTAAGAAAAGATGGGATCAGCCACAAAATAGGGGATCACAAACATCAATTCCGTCGACAAAACCTGGGTGGCAGTAATCTGCTCAGTCGCATTATTGCTGACCGAGTATCACTATTAAGCCATCATAATTACAAGTTTCGCATAGGCTAAGAAAAACTTTTGGTGGATAATTGGTACCGGCAAAGTCTAAAGCATAACAATTTTGTTAAGTCAAAGAGCATAACTATTTTGTTAAGTTGACTGAACAAAATTGTTATGCTTTGGACTTTGCCGATACCGATTATCCACCAAAAGTTTTTCCTAACCTATGCGAATCTTGTAAAAATGCAAATTGTTTAGAAACTATGTTCAATTTCGAATTACCAAAGATCAATGTTTGGTTTAAGTCAATTGTCACTAAATGTTAATAATTTTTTTTTTTATTAAAAGCAAAAAAAATCTTTCCACTAATAAATGATTGTAAAATGAAGCAGGACAATTGCGTAAAAAATCTAAGAGTAATCTTGATGGCAAACTAACTTGGAAAAAGCACATTGAACAAATTCGAACCAAACTATTGGCTGCTTCTGGTGCCATCTATAAATTACTCAAGTATATACCTCAAAGAGCTTTAATGTCAGTTTATTACAGTTTAGTATATTCTCATCTCCAATATGCGATTATTTGCTGGGAAAATCCTTTCAAAACCATTCAACACAAACTACAAGTCAAACAAAATTGTATCATAAAAACATCATGCAACAAATTTGTTTCCAGAACTAGACTAAAACCATTGTATTAACAACTGCAAGTTCTAAATATCGATGAAATTTACAAATTAGAAGTTGCCAAATTTATGGCCAAAGTTAGTTTAAATAAACTGCATGTATTTTGTGGCAATCAATTAACGACTTTTGAAATTTTGTCCTCCACCCATACGTTCTCGACCCGAAGTGCTTCTTCCAAAAATTTTTATGGGGAAAGAACCTCGTTGGTAAAAACTAATCAATCGCTAAAATTTCTGATGTTAAAATTTGGAATAGTTTACCCAGACACATAAGAGATAAAGTTTTAACTTCCAGTGACAAAACATCATCAAAGATACTAAAACTTTACTTTTTGAAATCCCGGACCTGTTTATAACCGAAACCATTATTTATTTGTGTGAATATTAAAATGAAGGCCAATTGCATGTGCGTGTGCGTGTTAGTTTTTTTTCCTTTTTTTTTTGATCAATTTTTTTTAATTACCAAAATCAAAACAAAACTTCCTTTCAGTGTCGAAATCCTATAGCCGAATTTTGAACTATTTCTAGAGGAGGAGCAGACTTAGCGACCGTGTCGATTGATTAAGCGACGTTCTTATTTTAGTCTTTTGCTCCTTCTCGTCAAGCTAAATCGTGTCTTCAAATGATTGTTGAATTTGCAATTTATGTATTTGTTTTTTCTGGGCAATAAAAGAACACTACTACTACTACACTTTGCATATTTAACCGAATATGCAATTTGGCATGTGCCGTTTTGCATATTTAATTAATGCAATTTGGCTTGTGTCATTTTCACACAGATAACAGATGCCAATTTGCATATCGCATCAATATACAATATGGCACCCACCAAACAAATCGAAAAACACACATTTTTATGGTTTACAATATTTGACGCCCCACTTGCACATCTACGACTACTTGCGCAAATGTGCAACAACCTTCACAAGTTACAGTTTGTTTGATGTAGTATAATCCCTAATGTTCGCTAAATATAGGAACTATGGCTGCAGTTAATCGCAGATTGTTGTAGTTTAATATTTGGCTTTGAAACAGCAAATATGGTATGTTTGTGCTAAAAATTGGAAACAGTCGCAATTTTTTGTTGTACAGTACCTTGCTACGTGCAAGCAAATTATCGCCAATGGGACATCACGGTAAACGTGCTGGATAATATACGAGTATATTTTTAAAACGCTTTTTTTCTTTCGTAATGGTGCCCCACTGGTTTTGCTCTTGTGCCGGATCGCTATATACGCTGTACCCAGCAGTTTTTTGCAGTATGCTGTTCTCAGCGACTTTTCCTCAGAAAGATGCCAATGTAAGCAATTGTAATTACATTTTATTCACAAAGTTGCCTTGGCTAGGAGACAGCGAAGGAAGCTTTGGGTCTTAGAGTCAAGCTGCCACCTGCTCACCTGTCTAGACCACACACGGTGGATGCTTCACTCTGTCCCTTTAATTGCTGAACGCCACGCGAAGATCGAAGTAGTGAATACCAGTTTTATGGTCTTTGATTTCACCTGACTCGAATCGAATCCAAGTACGCCGTTTCAGTAGCAGACGCTCTTTGCACTCGACCACTATTTGGTTATAGCAACTAGCGACAAAGACCGAAATAAAACGGTTTTCTGCTGAAAAACAACGTTACAGTAAGTTTCGGGCAATTTTAGACATGGTTCTAGCAGAGAACTACCGCAAAAAATACTTCTTCTGTGGGTCATTTTCACGTAAAGTAAAAAACAACGTAAAAACGGTTCGTTCGTCCGGTCGTTTGAGCTTTTCGTCAAATGTCGAATCACGTTTCTTGCAGCCAGCTGGTTGTATCTTCATCCTATTGTGCCAGTTCATTTGTACCGAGGGATGGAGAGTAAAGCTGCCTGTTTTGTGGTCTGCCGTTTGGTTTTCAGCACGGCATTCACATGCTGCATTTGTTGCCATATGCTATATCTCAGTTGTGTGGGAAAAACAGAAATATCCAACACCAGTTCGTAAACGATTCAACTAGACCCATGAGCGTCTTGATACTTGAGCAATACATTCTTGACGACAGAGCATCAGTGTTAAATGAACTTATGGAGTCTGGTGTTACGATTGCTGGTGTTACGATTACAATTTTTACGATTGTCTGGTATTACAATTATTAGTCCATGTAAAAAAAGCTCTAGAACAGAATAGCTCCTCTTTTTTTGGTCAATTTTAGGTATAGATCAAAAAACCATTGGAATGGGCTGGACCAAATTTCGTTTTAACTTTTGTCAAATGTATGTCTGGTAGGTCACTGGGTAAGGGTTTGTTTTTGCAGGTCTGTGCTGTGGCTTCGGCAAAAAAGAAATGTTTTTAAAAGTAAAATTAGACTTATTGGTTGGAACAAAGTCTTTTTCTTTACTAGACTAGATAGCCTACAGACGTTCGACGAAAAAGAAAAAAATCGAATTGAAGAAAAAAAGTTTGCAATTGTTGCAAACGTTTTTGGCGGTCACGCGTGTTCGACTGATTCGACTGGACATATTCGTAAAACTAGTGAACCGCAAGAAAAAAAACACGCTAATCGGACGAATCGGCATATTTTAGAACAAATGAACCGCGAAGAAAAAAAGACAAAACTATTGGTTTCCAGACTAAAATGACAGGATCGGCTAATAAACAGAAGTAATAAACAAAATGTTTTCAGGTGTATTGGCTCTAAGCTTTTTACTGAGATTTATTGTCAGTTTCCAGTCTAAAAGTCTATGGTTTGAGTTTTCTTCTTTTAGCACAAAGATATTCGACCTGGTGCACGTTAAGCTAGAAAAATAGAGCTGGGCTCATCGAATAACATTGATAATTTTGACGTATGTCATAGAGGCCTACCTACTTTTTTGCAATTACTAGAGTAAATTAAGTCCGGGATAAAAACGCAGAAAGCTGAGAAGACATTGTCGAAAGAGGGTTCTCACTCTATACAGAAAGACATACTGTATTAAAACCCAAAACAGCTGGGCTAAGAGACAATCATTTCGAGATGCTTGAATTTTCACAAAGTAAATGGTTACCCATAATCTTGGTTTGTTGTTCTTTTTTTCAATAAAAATTGCGAACTTTTCGTAACAAACGGTTTTGAGACAATTAAGTTGAATCAATAACGCACGGTACCAAGAACGGTACCGCAAAACTTTTCAAAAACAATACCGGTTCCGATGGGACGTTTTTCAAAGCAAATACCGGCACTACAGTACTTCAAAAAAGTACCGCGCCAACCTCTGTTAATGATGCAACCTTTCTCTGAAACTCGCCTAAATGTACTTATAAAAACTA
Source organism: Trididemnum nubilum (assembly GCA_963965965.1). Classification (NCBI taxonomy): domain Eukaryota; kingdom Metazoa; phylum Chordata; class Ascidiacea; order Aplousobranchia; family Didemnidae; genus Trididemnum; species Trididemnum nubilum. Next base: position 15,318,603 of record OZ014485.1, on the reverse strand, counting down.
ATGTTATTACGGGCTTAATAAAAACGAGAACTATTTTCATAGGAAAAATGAGAACTACTTTTTGAAAAACCTAGTGAAATTAGATTCGAGTCCAGTAAATTTAAGCCTTATTTTTTTTCGAATTTTAGCACCATTTGTTCTAAGGTTTTGAGATCATCGATGTCAATTTTAACGACGATGTTTGGAAAACTGTTCCAAACGCTCTGTCAGTTTGCTTAAACAATTTTTTGCTGCTTTTACAGCAATTTTCTGGAAAAGCGTTTTACAATCTGCAAAAACTTTTGCACAGCCATACTTCTTGGATATTATGAGTGCTCCAAAGCCAAGGTTGACAATGGTAATCAAACGAATAAAACCAATTTTCGCAATAAAGGAAACTTTGTAAACAAGTTCAAGGCATCTTTGTATTACTCCAAAAAGTTCTCAAACGTAAAACACAACTGATTCAGAGCAATACTATTTATTTGCTAACAACCTAAAAAGCAATTGCTGTTTTTGATAAACATTTAGTAAACAAGGAATTCGACATAGCTTGGGGGTGCGACTCCCTAAAAAGAATTTTTAAAATGAACTTCCCAAACACTATTCGTTAAACAACGTAGAACACCAAGGTGATAATCTATTTTTGGACAATAAAATTGCCTATACATGGAAAAACCAAAAAATGGACATGTTTCGCAAAGCCACGTGCTATTACAATGAAAAAAAAGCAAACTCAAAAGTGCCAAAAAAAACCTTTCTCGAAATCACGTTGAAACATCACACACACCACCTAACAACGAGTTGACCAACCCAATACCCAACACACGGTGAAGCTAAACGAAAGCAAAAATCACACAGTACTTGAATCAAAACACAAATGTTCGGTAAAATCGCTTTGCTATCACCTCCAATAACGAAGCGTCGAAAGTTAGACTTGTTTCTTGTGGAGGAAGCTTCGGGACACCAAATCCATTCAAACACGGAGCTCGAGTGGTGTCGGAAAGTTAAATAGGACGAGTTTGAAAGTGGGGGTGCAAAATCCCGGTTTTTGCCAAAAATTGATGTTTTTTGTAAAATTATTCTGCAGGCATTCCCGGCAATGGAGCGCCCGATGTTAGTCTTGTTTCTTGTAGAGGAAGCTTCGGGCTACCAAATCCATTCAAACACGGAGCTCGGGTGGTGTCGGAAAGTTAAATAGGACGAGTTTGAAAGTGGAGGGTGCAAAATCCCGGTTTTTGCCAAAAATTGATGTTTTTTGTAAAATTATTCTGCAGGCATTCCCGGCAATGGAGCGCCCGATGTTAGTCTTGTTTCTTGTAGAGGAAGCTTCGGGACACCAAATCCATTCAAACACGGAGCTCGAGTGGTGTCGGAAAGTTAAATAGGACGAGTTTGAAAGTGGGGGTGCAAAATCCCGGTTTTTGCCAAAAATTGATAATGGGGCGCCCGATGTTAGTCTTGTTTCTTGTAGAGGAAGCTTCGGGATACCAAATCCATTCAAACACGGAGCTCGAGAGGTGTCGGAAAGTTAAATAGGACGAGTTTGAAAGTGGGGGTGCAAAATCCCGGTTTTTGCCAAAAATTGATAATGGGGCGCCCGATGTTAGACTTGTTTCTTGTGGAGGAAGCTTCGAGATACCAAATCCATTCAAACACGGAGCTCGAGGGGTGTCGGAAAGTTAAATAGGACGAGTTTGAAAGTGGGGGTGCAAAATCCCAGTTTTTGCCAAAAATTGATATTTTTTGTAAAATCCATTCTGCTGGCACCCCGGCAATGGGGCGCCTGAATTTGGACTTTTGATCATGAAGAGAATATTTTGAACATTTTATTGTCTAGGTTGTTTGTTTGTTTGTTTAGGAAATGATGCCTGTGTTTATTTTTCATTCAACAAGATGGTTTTTTTTTTCATTTTCGTGTTTATTTTGGACATGAACTATTTCGGTTTTGATTTTGGTTTATTTTTGGCAACACTGTTTAGTTATTTGCGTTTCAGAGGAAATGTTTCTCTCTTTTAGGTGATGTCAATGTTTGTTTTTCGATTTAATTGTTGGCAACACCGATTATACGCAACGACGTTTTTCGTTTTTTATTTGTTTTTGTCTGGCAACACTTTCTGCTAGAATGACGATTTTTATTCTGCCAGAATGACGGTGGTCGTTTAAGAATTGGTGTTTACAAAATACCAACAAATTCGAAGAAGTACGTAGTAATGACGTATTCTATAGCCCTGGCAACATGCTATACGCGTCGCCACTATATGGAATCGACACATGTTAAGCAAATGATGCACAACTCGATTCACGTAACACTAAGTATTTTTTTACGAGTGTAACTCCATAACTAAATTGTCTTTCAAGCTTGTTTATTCCTGGTTCAATCTATTCTCAGCGCAATATAAATTTAATTCTCAGTTTTACTTTTCACTCTTGAAGCAAAATTTATTGTATTATGCATTGATGTTACCAGGGACGTGCGGTCAGCGGAAGTAGGTGAGGCCGTACCTCACCTGAAGAATTGTACAAAGAAAAACAAAAAGAAAAGTATATAATTAAAATAAAATGTTTTCACACAAATCAAAATATCTATCAAAAACTTTATTAATTTTTATCATATTTACTGTTTTTGTGTATTTACTGCTTTTATGTTATGCTCTTCGCATTAAAACGTCCAAAATATTCGGTGTAATTGCTATCTCTACGGAGCGTCAGCGAGCATCACTTCAAATATACGACGTGAGGAATTGTCGATAGTGCCTCACTTCAACCAAGCAAATTTTAATAAACGAACTAATAGTATGCCTTTTTCTCTCAGACAAATCGCGGACAACCCACAATGCTTTAAAATCTGATTTTGAGGCACGCCTCAAATATGACGTCATAGAATGAGAAAAAGTCAAAGCAGTTTTTTTGTAGCCTTAAAGCCAGTAAAGACCAAAAAAAGTCCAAAAATCAACCAGCGCTCAGATGCAGACCATAGTCAAATTATTGGGGGGATGCCGAAGCAGACCATAATCAACTTATTGGGGGGTTATATCCCCCCATCCCCCCGGGTTTCGGCACCCCTGCATAAAAGTTTAGTGTTTACTGCTCGGCAAATTGGAAATCGCCAATAGTCTGTCACCAAGTCAGCAGCATGGCCGAGCGGAACTGAGCGCTGATTATTGCGTAAGCAATACTGCAACCCGAGTTCGATTATGGCTGCAGGCCGCCTGCTTCGACATATATGCGGGTGGCTGGAGACTCGAAGAGCGCGAGCTCACTTCCCAGTCACCCTCACCTGTCCGTTCTTATTAAGTTCGTTGAGTTGTAAATCCAATAGCTAAAAAAATTTAATTTCTTTTTTTGGCCTTACGCATAATATCATAAGAAAGAACGTTTGATAATTTAGCTTGTTTTCTCCAGTTCTTTTTATGCGTATTTTGTGCACGTTTTGCGCTGCTCAAAACAGGTCTTCCAAACCGAAATTTAACTTAAAAAGGTCAAAATTTATTGAGTTATTTTTGCACAAAACGCACTTGGAAAAGTCTCAATGTTTTTTTAGGACGCTATCAAAATCATTCGAAATCTGTTTTTTTTTATGCAAATCATCAATCTGAACTGATGCAAAGTTTGAAGATGAATGACCAATCATCCTAAACCTGCCTACAAACAAAATTAAACGCAAATCCGTAACAAATTCGTACTAAAACATCTCCGTTCTAAAAAAAAGTACAGCGTCCTAAAAAAAGTCTGAAACTTTTTTTAGGACGCTATCAAAATCATTCGAAATCTGGTTTATTTTATTATAATCATCAAGCTAAACTGATGCAAAGATTGAAAACACGTAACAAAGCGTCATAAAATGGCCAATAACATATTTCTTTCAATTTTGAAAAAGCAAAGCAAAAGGTCCTTGTTCGAAAAAAGTTTAATTGTGTTCTTAGGCGATTTCATTACATCGAAACTTCTGGTAACAAGAAACCTCTCACATTTTTTAAGGCGAAATGTAGACCAGAAAAATTTTTATAGAACTTTTAATATGTTCAAGATTTTTAACAATGTCATTTAATGACTTTTTGTGTAAATTTTGATTGAAAATTATGTCCTCATGTGGCATCCTGGAGACGCGAAGCATATGTGGCGAATTCATTTACTTCATTCATTCATTCATTCTTGGTTACAACCATAGGACATGCAATATGAGTGGACACCACACACGAAAGTAGTACAACAAAGTAAAACGGGAAGTAAGAAACCACCATACCCATCAATCACGGTTGGTATGATTTGGACTGAATAATCTTTATCCCCACATTTAATCACAAAGTGAAAGGTTAGTACTTTTCTCAATTTTTTGTTGCTGCAAGCTGTGCCGCGAAAAAGTTACTTACTTGTTGCAGTTTTTTGACCACATGCAGGAGCGTATTTAGGGGGAAGGGGCAGTGGGCCATGGCCCCCCTTTGGGTCGCCAGGATAGTATAATTAGCATAGAATAATATGCAAAATTGCGGCATGGCCCCCCCTTTGTAAGTTGGGCAGAAGCTTTGATCACACAAAGGGTATGTTTTATACGTTTGTTTTAGGCCTGCACGCAACTTTAGGCAAATAATGGGACTAAATTTGAGTGAAGAACTTTTTTTTTTGCTCTTCACCTAATTTTGAGCAAAAAATCAGACTAAATTTGTGTGAAGACATTTTGTTTTGCTCTTCACTTAATTTTGGGTAAAAAATCGGACTGATTTTGGGTGGAACAATTTCGAATTCTGATCTTTGTTCTTCCCAAATTTCCTGAAGATCCTGTCCTCCCCCCCTTCAAAATCCTGCGTACGCTATTGACCACATGCTACTGTATATATCAAATATATACCAAGTACTAACACTTAACAATCATTTCATCGTATTACAACTTTGATTGACAACAAGTAACTTCATGAAAATCATAACGTTATTAGTCAGTTAATTGCGTACACCTTAGTCAGTTAATTGCGTATGGGGGAGGGGCTAATGTTTCCGCAATCCTCTTTTGGCTCGTCGCATAATGCAAAAATTTTCAATAGCGTTAAACTCGTGTTCCACTGTCCCCTATTCGCAAAAATACGTAGGTTTAATCTGTTTGACTCCGTATACCATTCAACCCTGCGTTTCGAACTTTCGTGACAACTTTCAGAAAATGATGACTTCGCACAATTCCTCGCAAAATATCGAACATCACGTTGCTTATTCCGCTACAAATTTTGTAAAATCATCCTTTTCTGATGTCACGAAAGTTTGAAACGCAGAGTTCCCCCTGCGGTACGGATTCAAACGGATTAATTCTGTTTTTGCAAATAAGAGGAGTAGTGGAACAAAGTTTGGGGCACCTCTTTGTTACTTCAAGTAGCTCTCATTTCTTTAATGAAACCGATCTCCAGCAGTATCTCTTTAATTGCTTGAACAATTTATTAATTTTGAAGCTTCTAAAAAAGATGATGCCGGATAATTTCGAAACCAAGCTTCAAAACTATTCTTGTGATTTACGAAATTAGCTTTTAAGTTTGTTTTTTTAGAAGGAAAATTTAGGAGGTCAATTAAAAATCCATATTCCATTTCTAGTGTAGTTGCACTGACTATAGCAGGCGCGCTAACTGCAGTAATTCTAATGCGGTGGGGCAGAGATATCCTACGACAAGAAATCCTTGGAGAAGGATTTTAACCCAAAGACAAATTTTGTTTTCGGTTCAAAAACGGGCCTAAAGGAGCCAACCCAACCACAAGTGGCCATGAGAGTCTGGGTGCAATGCCACTTTAACGCAAAAAAAAATTAAGCCAGTTTAACGTCATTGGAATGCCATTTCGCACTTGTGTGGAGCAATAATTCAAAAGAAGCATTATTGCTGCAATTTGAAAGTTTTTTGACAAAATTAAATTACCTAGCCCCTTCAGTCTTCTTTTACGTCCAAATTATTTCGGTCTAGTCCAAAACACGTTGGCATAATGCCGTTCAATTTTCATTAACTGGGTATTCCTAATTATTGCAACATGTAAAGCCTTGTCTACAATTCAAACTGTGGGTAAAATCGTAAGCGTACCAACGTATCCTTAGCAACAAATTTTAAGCAACCGGCAGCTTGAACGCTGGTAAGGCGTTAAATCGGACGAACCGAATTTTTATTTAAAGTAAAGTAAAACTTCGTTTGTACGCACACAATTTTACGCGGAGTAATTACCGGGCCTAAACGCGGCAATCACAGCTTTTTCCTAGAAACCAGTGTAGTAACTGTGAATCGCGTAACACCAAAATTATTGCAAATGCAAGTATACTATCGCCAAATCGTTATGCGCGAAAAAGTACATCGTATTTGAATTTCTCAGCATTGTAATTAATCCAAGTTGCTGCGACATAAACTATGCAAAATCGACCTCACTAAACATCTCGAATTCAGATTTGCAGAGCAGTGAATCGGTAGGTCTATTCCATAAACTCGAACCCAGAAAAACAGCTTTGGTTTTACTTTGAATGATACAAAGTTGCCGCTGTTGCCTGGTTTAAAAAGTGGGCCAGTTATTCTTTCAAGCAATGTAGAAATACCATATCTGCTAAATTTTTGATTTTTGTACAAAGATTTTGGATATCTGAATATTAAAGGTCTTCCATTTCGACCTTTCCCCACTACTCCGTCTTTTCTCTCTCACCTTTTCAAGTTGACAATCCCAAACAGACCAAATGATGTTCATTTGAAAAGATTTTGTTGTTATAAAACATAGTTTTTGAATGAAAATATTTTCTGCAATTTCGTGAAATTTTGCGAAGTTTAACTTTGCCAATATTTAATTGCTTATTCTCTTTTGCTAAATGTTTAATTGCTTACTTTTTTTAAACACTTGTGTTTCTCTTCTCGTTCGTTTTTATGCGAAAAAAAAAGATTAGAAATTCACGTTTTCTTCCTCGTGGCAGCAACAGGCAAGGGTATCTTTTCTTTATTACGAGGAAATAGCAAAAAATGGTAATCGACAAGTGACCATAACAATGCATTAATGCTGCGATAGCAATAATGCTGTCAATTAGCATTATATTTTTTGTCCGAAATTTTGATAGAATTTGATGTTCTGAAAAGATTCTGAAATTAAGAAAAAAGATCCGAAAATATTCTATTACGCAGATATTCTAAAAAGAACATCCCTGCGTAATGTTAGTTTGTCAACAAAGATTTATATATACTACATGTATTTGAGCTTAAACACGTACTTTAGTAAAACACTAACTTAATTTGACGTTCGTCTCTGGAGCGAGAGGTCTGAGGTTCAAACCTCGAGCCGGTCAAATCGAACACATCAGTGTTGCCAATGGCTCACCACCGCTGCAACATTTTCTTCAAAAGGAGCTGTGTTGCCTGGGCGCAATGACGCGGACATGGGCCACGCCAACTTGTTACACGCTTCGGCGTAATGCAGCAAGTACAACGAAAGATTTGATTGTGATTTGATTTTGAATGCATGCGTGGAAATAAATTAATTAAAAACAGTGAGTGCGTAATTACGCCAAAATATAACATTTGTTTTGAAAATGCGAGAACGCCATAAAAAGACTTCATTGGATTAAGCGATTAACATTTTTGGCTTAAGTAGACAATTTTTAAAATTGTGAACAATTTAGACAAGCTTCTTTGATTGTCAATCTACGTTTAATTAATTGGGAAAGATGGTTTAAATTCTTTAAATAAATAGCGTGGATTAGTTATTCTATTGGCGTTAAAAAAATAAGCTTAGCTTTTTGTTATTCTGTGCTCTTTCAGTACGGCAAATGCATTTCAACTTATATCATTCATTTTTAATTGCATTGTAAATTGTTTTTGTTTGCGCGATCCACTGATCGCAAATTGCTTTGCAGGCTTTTTAACCCTATTTGTACCGGGGGAAGGGGCCAATTTGCCCCCCCCCTCTCTTAGTTATTTTAATATAGCTTCAAAACTAAAAAAATTTTGCTTTGATGCACCATGACTTTGAATCAAATTTAATAACACACATTTTCAGAAAATTTGGGGTCAGCGGTACAACCGGAAGTGACGTCATTTTTGCTTTCGTTGGAGGCACCCAAGGAGTTTTATGCAGTGTTGAGCACAATGCATGCTTATCAGTGCGCTTATTCTATTCATTGTACTGCATATTCATTATCAATGCTAATCTTTAGTTGGAATAAAATATTTTGTTTACAGATAAATGCATTGCATCATCTTTACGTCATTGATGACGTCCTAATTCAAAAATATTGATTTTTCTGCTGTTTCTCGAAATAAACTGCATTTGCATAAAAAATATTCATTTTCATCAGCTGTTGAATGATATGATGAAAATAATACTGCAGTATTCCAAAATTTTGTGAATTATGCAATATCTCAATTACAAAAGTTACAAATAATAATAAACACAATGTATTAAAGATGATATCATCATGCATGATGACGTCACACGTCACCATGTATGTGATGTCATCATCTGCGGTGGATTTATCAGAGATGATTTTGAAATAACAAAAGTCCCAGCTGAAAATAATACTTCGCAACATTTAGACAAATTTGCATGCTGTTATAAGGATTCACCGGTTTTGATGACGTCATCATTGTTTACGTGACGTCAGAATCTCAAAATTTTTATTTTTAAAAATTTTGCAAAAAATAGCTTTAACATGCAAAAAATCTTACTTCTATCACTTACCAATCAGTTTTTTGATAAATTTGCAGGCAAATTTGCCCCCCCCGGTACAAATAGGGTGTAAAAATAGCCCGGTATGTATAAGGTTAATGAGCTTTCAAAGTTTTAAGTACCGGTAATGAAAGAGCTTGACTTTTTACGCTACAGTTTGCACTAATATTTATTCAACTGATATTTTGAAATATCGAACAAACTTTTAAAGACTACTGCGGTTTAAGTGTGTAATTTAAGGTTGGCGATGCAGATTTTTCTTAGCAATACATAAAAAACACATCACCAACTCGCCAAGATCGTCAGTTTTGCAGCACTCAGCCGAAAGTTGCATTTTACTAGCCCGCTCGATTCCGTTTTGGCGAAAATATTTGATCCCGCAAACAAAACAAACTTGAAATGTTTTTATCATTTACAGACTAATTTTTTTTAACAGCACGCTTCCACAGCGCGTAAACTAGTCAGCAAAATCCAGGCGGCTAGAGACATTTCGCCCCCTTAAATGTCAGACTCGAGGGGACACCGCTTTCCGCCCCCCTGAAATCGACGACAGAGTTTGTAAATAAAAAGGTATTAACCCTTTATTTACCGGGCTATTTTTACTCCCTATTTGTACCGGGGGGTTTGTTAAGTGATAGAAGTAAGATTTTTTGCTTGTTGAAGCTATTTTTGTTAAATTTTTTTAAATAATTATTTTGAGGTTGTGACGTCACGAAAACGATGGTGACGTCATCAACACCAGCAAATCCTTATAACAGCATGAAAATTTGTCTAAATGTTGCGAAATATTATTTTCAGTTTAGACTTTTGTTATTTCAAAGACATCTCTGATAAAGTCACGGCAGATGATGACGTCACATGCATGGTGATGTCATCTTTACGATATTGTGTTGATTATTATTTGTAATTTTTTGTAACTGAGATGTAGTATAATTCACAAAATTTTGGAATACTGCAGTATTGTTTTCATTTTTATATCATTCAACAGATGATGAAAATATTTTTTTTCTATGCAAACGCAGTTTATTTCGAGAAGCAGCAGAAACAGCAGTATTTTTGAATTATGACGTCATCAATGACGTAAAGATGATGCAATGCATTTATCAGTAAAAAAAAATTTATTCCAGCTAAAGATTAGCATCGATAATGAAGACATAGTACAATGAATAGAAAAAGTGCCCTGATAAGCATGCATTATGTTCAAAACTATATGAAACTCCTTACGTGCCTATGACAAAGGCAAAAATGACGTCACTTCCGGTAGTCTGGCTTACCCCAAAGTTTCTGAAAATGTGTGCTATTAAATTTGGTTCAAAGTCAGGGTGCATCAAAGCAAATTTTTTTTTAGTTTAGGAGCTATATTAAAATAACTAAGAGGGGGGCAAATTTGCCCCCTCTCCCAGTACAGATAGGGTTAAGCATAAAGTAAAAATAGTGCACACTAAAACTTTCTGCCCAGGTATATTTTCACAATAAAGTGCGTCTTTCTATTTTAAATTATCTAACATTTTCAAACAAGAGCTTCAATAAATTAAGAACAAAATTGTTACTGCCGGACAGGGGCGCCGAGAGCCGAACGTAGGCCCGGGGCCAACTCAAATATGACGGATTTCCGCTTTTGTGAACTCCAAAACAGACGGAGACAATGCCGCAGTTTTGTCCAAATTATGATGTGATCTCAAAAAAAAAGGTCTTCACCGAAATTATAACGGTTTTTTTAGTAAAAATTAGGTGATCTCCAAAAAAAGGTCTTCAGGCACATACTGTTTTCTTAGTGTCACTTTGATGGGCCCCTTTCGAGCTCATGGGCACTCTGAAGCCAATGGGCCCCGGGGTCATTGTACCCCCTGCCCCCCCTCTCTGTGGCCCTGCTGCCGGACAAAGTTTTCTTGCATTGATGATGGAAATCTGAAAATAAGTATTCTACCAAAAAAAAGAAAACAGGACCAACATAAATTTGCATTGTATACACAATTTTTTTAAAAATCTGGATTTCCAAGCCTTAAGGAAACATAAAACAGCAAAGAATTGAACATTTGCTCTCGGAAGCTGAACAAAGTCTTATGATTTAACTAGCACCTTCAAGCGGATATAACCATCAAAGGATTAGGCTACTGTTTGTATGCCAGAGTGGTGATTCTTTTTGTTCTCCGTTAATATTCCAAAGAATAGTACTTTGACATAATTAGGGGGTGGGACCCCTCAGGAACCCCCAAAATATGAATTTTTAGAACGTCTTGAGCTAGGAAGATAATTTTTTTGGTCTTAGTTTATGCTTTAGAAACAAATATTTTGACATAGTTTAGTTATTGCCACCCCTGGAAACCCCCAAATACACCAAAAAAAAATTAATGTTTTGAATGTCTTTATCAAGAGCTAATTGCTGGTGATATTAATAAATATTAAGAGGCAAATATGGTTACTTAGTTCGGAGTTGCTTTTGCTTCGGAAATCATCCAAATAAGCCTCACAAAATAATTTTTTTAAAGCCAAAGCTAGAGCGATTTTTTGTACCATTGATAGAATACTTTGGCACCCTCAATCGGCTGCTAAGTTGCTGCGATTTTTTATTTATGCTACTGTATATTGATTGATAGCATTTCATTCGTTGCGAACTGCAGCATTTGGTCAATGTTGTAGTGTATTTCGTTTAATGACTTTAGTTGAAGGTGAAATTGCTGATCATTTCCTGTCCATAACAGCGCGACATGTATTTACTTCAACCAAGCGATGTTGGCTGGACGTGCAATAAAGAATAATATTTATAATTTACGGATACAATTTGCAATCGTAACCTACAAGGTGCTTCGCAATATGCTTTCTGGTTGGCAAGAGCCACCATTTTTTAATTATTATTATTATTATTAAACACACAATTCACAAAACAAAAAACAAGGCGTACACATACGTAACGCCAACAAATAGCATACATAATATTCATGAACCTGTTTCCAACCAATATAATGTATATCTGTTGATATCATAGACAGAGATGGAGTCCTCGAGGACGTCCTTGGCCTCGAGAACACATTTTGAAGTCCTTGGCCTTGGCCTCAAAGGTCAACTCCTTGGCCTCGAAGCCTCAAGTCCTGAAAAATAGCCCAGTCCTCGGTTCGAGGACAGCACTTTTTTTGAATCGTTAAAATTTTGTAGATCGCATGAAAAATTATTTTGAAGACCTTTTCTTTGAGAACGCCTGAAAAGTTTTTTTTAAGATCTTTTTTTTCGAGAACACTTGCGCCTGTGTCCTTGGTCCTCGGCCTTGGCCTCGAGTATTGCGGTCCTTGGCCTCGAGAGGGTCTGTCCTCGAAAGGGCTGTCCTTGGCCTCGGAATTCTTTTGTGGCCTTGGCCTTGGTTTCGAGCCTCCTCGACTCCACCTCTGATCATAGACTACCCACCTCATTTTCCATAATGTTGATACAATTTTTTTTGCCACTTTTTTTTCAGATGGATACACCGTTCGAATATAAAGTAATGCTTCATTTGTGGATGGTAAATTTCCTGAAATTCTAGACTTGTAAAGATAAAATCTGATTCATAACAACACACAATTTGACAGTTTGACTTGATTGTTTTCTCCATCTACTCCAAACAAAATTTCACTCGGTCGAAAACGTGTAGTGGTATTGGTATTCTTGATTTCGACCGAGTGAAGTTTTGTTTGGAGTAGCCTCCACTTTGTTCCATCCGTTAGCTCACCGTTGAGTGGCGACATTGGCTGGATATTTCAACTCAAAAGAGTACTGACTCAATGTAACACCACCAATTGACTTTTCAGTGGCTTAAATTGACGGGTGATTTTTTTAGCAGAGGTGGAGGCCTCGAGGACGTTCTTGGCCTCCAGGACGTCCTCGAGGACACATTTTGAAGTCCTTGGCCTCGAAGGTCAAGTCCTTGGCTTTGGCCTCAAGTCCTCGAAAATTGGCCTGTCCTCGGCTCGAGGACAGCACTTTTTTTTGAATTGTTGAAATTTTGTAGATCGCCTAAAAAAAATTTTAGAAGGCGTTTTTTATTGGAGAACGCCTGAAAAAAAATTTTAAGACCTTTTTTTTGAGATCGCATGAAAAAAAATTTTGAAGACCTATTTTTTGGAGAACACTTGCGCTTGTATCCTTGGTCCTTAGCCTTGACCTCGAGAGGGTCTGTCCTCGGAAGGGCTGTCTTTGGCCTCGGAATGTACATTAATTTATTGAAATGCGATACTCTTTTACTGGTACAGCAGTAGCTAGTGTTCCCTTTTAGGTTCTGGTAAGTCGGCATATGCCCCCCAAAAAATCAAAAATCGGCTATTTTCCTATAGCAATCCAAAAATGAGTCGGAAAATCAAAAATGAGTCGGTATGCACCCAATAAAAAATGCTGATTAGAATTGGCTTAATGACTACATAGGCAGTAGCGTATGGGGGAGTGATTGCCCTGTTGACCAAAATGCGCAATAAGAAAAATCTAACGTTTTTCACACTACTTCTGAATCTTTCGCGGTAAAATGCAACCAAATTAATTAAAGGCCATTTTTGAAACATGGCTGGGGGTAGGGGCTAATTTTTGTCAAAAATTATATCAGTAGCAACTAACTAAAAAATGGTTAAAAATAAACAATCCATTCGATCGCTTGATGCCCAAGTAGTATGCTTCACAAAAAAAATTATTGGGGGGGGGTACTCAGTATTATTTTACAGACAGACTGAGATTTTATTGCTAATTAACAATAAACAAATAATAAATAAAAAACTAAACAAAAACAATGCTGCATAATTAAAAAATAAGAAAATGAAAAACTACGCGCGATATTTAATTGCGTATTTTTAATATAGGTTGGCAATGTAGCTGTGAAGTGACCGTAAAGGTCTTTGAATCAAACAGCTCCTACCAAATAAATCGAATAAAATATTTTGAAAGAAAAATCAATTAATTTAATTCTGTTAATTACCAATCATCGCTCTCAAATCTTGTTTCATTAGCCCCTCCCAAATTATCTTTATCTATAAAATACAGAGAAATTAGATTAATACTTGAGAATTTTTCCAAATGATTGAATTTTATGATTTTACTGGCTGGAAGAAATAAAGCTACGACGCTCATTTAACCTATTCATGCAACCAGTTTAATCATGTTATTGCATGGCTATGCGCCTGGCTAGTTGACAGTGCTAGTAATGCAAATGCTTCGCATTAAATTTTTTTTTAAAAACAAGTACGAAAAAGTGGGTGCATCAAAAGAGTAATACCGTAGTAAAATTTAAGCTTTAAGTCTAGTAAAAATTCCTACAGTCCTAGAAAATGACCTAAAAAAAAGTCCTGAAATTTAATTTCGCAGTTCTTGATAAAAATTAGTTTGAGAAATGTATTAGGTTTAGCGAGCGAATTTGCATTTAAACTGTCGGCAGCGTGGCCGAATGGGGAAAGGCGTCGTTTTTGCGACGACCCTGATCGAATGATCTGGGTTCAACCCGCACCATGGTCACGTTGTTGCGTTCTTGGATAAGATGCTTTACGATGATTATCTCTGCTTGGTGGCTTCAAACAAGCAGCAAATTTAGTGGACAAAAATTCGAAGAAATCCACAGGAACATTGGATCATCGGAAACTCCTAAGCAAGTACGGATTCCTCGAATCACGAAGTAGCCCTGGTAATGAAAAGTGTGCGGATCGTCCACCAAGTTAGCGTCAGACGCTGTCCGGTTGCAGGAGGATAAATATGCGCTACAACAACAACAACAACTTACGGTATTTTCTTTTGCTGCTCGTACTCTTAGCACTGGATGATTCGCACTTTTACTATGCGTGATCAGGGTGCGAGTTCAACCCAGGTATTACGATTAGGGTCGGAGTAAAAAAGACGTCTTTACCCTATTGGTCATTAGCTAGCAAAGGACATCTTTACTCTTTTTATATTGATGGATTGCAGCTACGTCATAGCTTTTTCCAGCCAAAACGATTGGACTTCAAATTGCCTTTACAAAGCATTGGACGTTACCGTAAATCAACGTATAATTCCTTCAGTGGGCATATTTAAAGAATTTGATTGTAAAGCAACACTTTTGTAGATAGCCTGGCCTTAATTGGTAATTACTAGAAGCGATTTAAGCAGCTTACACAGCTCAGCGGATCTGAAAACTTACGCTTTTTGTAAATTCTCATCATCCATTGCCTGCTATTGTCCACTTTGACCGATTTTTAGCTTTGGTTCAAATCGTAAATTCGGCCATATACTAAAATACTTAAAATTCTATGTCACAGCAGTAACACATGGCCGATTAATGTTTAGTTTAAGCATTATTTATAAATAATATTTAACATCACTAGGTCAAGTCGAAATAAATGTAAATTAAGACTCGATCAAAGTTACACCGTTACACTGAGGCCAGTTAAATCATTAGTTTAAATGACATATCTACGAAATAATTCAATGAAAACAACTGCTAATGCATTTTAACTCCTAGCAACCAATAATCATAGCCATAAGCCGCTAATGACTACACGAAATGCAAAGAATCACCAAGATCCTGCAAAATAGACTTCTGAAATTCAAAAGTTTAAAAATGCGCTAATTTTGTCACAAATAAAGGAGATACAACTGTTCCAGCATAGTGCCATAAATAATAAGCCACGAATTTGATTACCAAAACTAGCTACCACCATCCATACTACATGATTCTAATGGGTTACTTAACAGCAAGCCGGATTTACGTCACTGAAAAAAAGCAAACAAAACCGAATTCTTACTAATTAAAATCTTTTTCAGTTTTTACAGACTTTTGCCTAGCATTTAACTTTAATGTTACAAAGAATCAACTGTTTTGTAGCCTGAAAATATGCTCCATATCTTCGCTGTTGGTGTTTTTGCACGCATTTGCATAGCGCCGATTTGCGATTTTGACGTCCAGCGTTTTGGCTAGGAGCGCGATGACGTCACGTGCAATCCATCAATAAATATTCGTAGTAAAAAACGACACCTTTGTCTTTTCAAATCTACTTGATCTTCTTGATCTAAGTAGAAATAAAATAAATTTAAGGGTTATGATGGGTTGTTTGTAAATAAACCACGACCTAAAAATTTTCACAATTCTCTTGAAGTGAAACCATGCTTTTGCGTTTGCAGAAACAATCATTTCAAGCAGAAAACAATGTGGCTGTTAAGAAGAGTAAAGTTGCTTCAATTTGGTCAATTATATTTTAAAGCTTAATAACGTTTAGCAAAAGTTACCTACTGTCGCGAAGTTTGGGATATCGCTTGCGATGTCACGATCTAGTTCAATATTTTGAGTACATTCATGCTATTTTTTTTCCAACAGATAGCTTTTTTATTGAAGAGTTTTTTAGATTACGTTTACATGTCATATCGTATCTTCACATTCCTTACTTCTATTTCTTGGTAAGACGATAAGCAGTTACGATTATAGCGTCCAAACTCGGCACTGTATTTTTGTTGCTTCGCATGTTGTGTCATAACAAGTTGTAGCTCTATATCAGGTGACAATGCAGGTATGACTACTGCTGTAAATCTCATGCAACAAAAATCTAACGAGGTCGCCGGAGATCTTTCAGTTGATGTTCACTGACCGTAGGCCGTAGCACCAAGGAGGCTCCATGAAAATATCTAAATTGTTTTTTAGCTAAAAAATGTCCACACTGTACAAAGTGTGTATAACTTTGTTCTTGAGTACCATAGGACATTGTTTTGGATACAATTACCATCAAAAGATTCAAACTGACGATATGGTAGCAGTGTACAACTGTACATTTGCTCAGTTTTTAAGCTTATTATTACTACATTGTTTGAAAACGCAAACTTTATTGAACGATCTCTGAAGCTATTACCTCTACAGTGCGAATATTTTTGCGAAACTAAGTTAAAATTTTCGATAAATGTCAAGTTCAGATTTTAAAACTGATCATTGCCAAAAATAATTTGCAGTATTGGGTGGCGTTGGAAAATAGTTCTTTTTTCAAGATGGTTTGTTGGATAATAGTTTCAATCGTTGGAAGATAGTTCCTTAAATCACTAACCATTTACATTTATTTTTCAGGCATATACACTGCACTCTAAGCAGTTTCTGAAAGGTATCGTCGGTTGGGATCAAAATTACTACACTCTTTCCTTTGGATGCGCTTCTAATTCTACTACCAACTACAGGACACAAGTACAAACTAGACCGGACGGCAGCCAGATTTTGGTTAAATCGTCGCCTTATTTGTTCTGGCATTGGACTGTTTGGATCCTTAATGCATGAAAAATAGTGGCTGGCAATTACTGTACCATCAAAAGATTCAAACTGACGATCTGGTAGCCGTGTACAACTGCACATTTGCGCAGTTTTTAACCTTATATATTGCGGGTGTTTTTAGCTTATTATGGAAATTTGTTTCACTCTATTCTCCATTAAAGTCCTTCCGCTGCTGCGGAGGCTCCGCTCCCAGATCTTCGTCTGTGATGCCTTTGAGTTGCACTAGTTTGCTCAGCACGGCGCCCTCTGAGGCATTTTTCATAGTAAAAAAATTTTAAAGTTGTAATTCAAGCCAGTAAAGCCCCCCCCCCCCCCCCCCTAGCAAAGTTCTGATCGCGCGCCCGGACAGACATGATTGTGATGTAAATTATGGGATGGTAAGGATAGTTTACTACTTTTAGACCTTTTTATAGAATTTATTCCTTAGAGTTGACCCTTAGGCTACCACTTGGCAGTGTTTGGTTCAGACCCTGTCATCTTGAGAAACTCTAATAAAAGATTGGTTTCATTATTGGCAAATTTAATTGTTTTTCATTAAAATAAGCTCCAAACTTTGGGGATTTCTTGCAGGTAACCTTTTTTCATATGTATGTGAAGAAATATTTTTTGTCCTAAATGAAAAAAATAACATTGCATCCCAAATTTATTTCCTACTGGTAGGCTTTGATTTACAGGGTTGGCCAAAAAAAATTGCACCCATAGACAAAGTGCCATAACTTTTTTTTGTATAGAGATAACAATTCAAAATTTTTACCATTTTTTTACAACAATATATTGCGTACCTGTTTAAAATTTTACAATGAAATTCCAAGAAGTTATAAAATGACGTCCATTTAAACATTGAAGACTGCAATCTCTTTTCACAAAGTGCGTTCAAAGAAGGGTGTCGAACCGTTTCAAATAACTGTTCGGGTTCAGGTTTAGCTCCTGCTCAAAATATTTTAGCGGTTTAGGTTAGGTTCGGTTTCACTTGAGCACCATTTTCGAGGTTCAGGTTCACTCAAGTAAAATATTAGTGGTTCAGGTTCGGTTCGGGTACATTGACTTAAAATTTAACTATCGTTACTCGTTTCGTCCAGAAAAAAAAAAAGCAGAAATTGCTGATCCTGTTGATGATCACCACTGCTCCTATTGTGCGTGTACCAGCGCCAGCGGCATCCGGTTATGGAAAAATATATTTTTACTTTTATTTGGGGTTCAGGTTCGGTTTGGGTTTACTTGAGCACAATTTTGAGGGTTCAGGTTTGGTTCAGGTTCATTGAAGTAAAATTTTGCTGGTTCAGGTTCGCTTCGGGTTCACCAAAATGAAACGGTTCATTCGGGTTTACGGTTCGGGTTCAGGTTCGGTTCGACACTCTGGTTTAGAGATGGCAACAGCGCAGCGTACGCGGCCGCGCGCTGTTGTTGGTGCACCGCGCCGCGCAGCGTGGCTACTAAAATCTGCATTACGTCACAGCATCAGCGCAGCGCCGCGTACAAAAATTTTTTTACATTTTTTTACAATTATTGTTGGTGATTTTCTCTTTTTGAACAACAATGGTTAGTCTGGATGTAGCTATATTATATGAATTCAACACAATGCATGCTACTAAAACAGGAAAAGCTGCCTTCGGTTCAAGTTTATTTTTTTAGAATTCGGAGCATCCTAGAATCGGCTATTTTGGCTACAAGAAACTTAGTTTTGATCAGCTGAACGTGTTTTTTTTTAGACCAACAAAAAGATTTTGGTTTTGTTAGGCTAGACTAGGAAAAGTTTAGGACGTTGGATGAGCAGGGGTGCCCATCTTTGTTGAGCATTGGGGGGATAACTTGCAATTTTACCCGAATTTTGGGCTATTTTCAACTTTGGGGGGGATGAACCTCGACCACGATTTTTTTCAGGTGAGCAAATTACCGGTAAGTGAAGACCAAAAAATAAGGTCTTCATCAAAAAAAGGAAAACTTTGTCCCCCGAATTGTAGTGGAGACCTGCGCTTAAATGCACACCAAAGTCAAATTATTGGGGGATACAGATGCAGGCTATACTCAAATTATTGGGGGAGATACATTTAAATTATTGGGGGGGATATATATCCCCATCCCCTCCTTCCGGGTTTCGACATCCCTGTCGGTGAGAAGATGAAACCAAAGCAGACAAATGTAGAAGAAACAGATTTGTGGGAAACAATCATCGGAGTAGAGGCACAAAACAAAGCCAGCGGCACACCCTCCCTGTATGCAGTAAGCCTATGGTATTGGTACAAGCCCAAGGCTAGACAACAGTTTCTACTACACATGCGCTTGCATTTCGGAGTGATAGAGTTAGTGCAGTGTACCCTATTCGTCAACAGGTCTTGGCATCAAGAATTAGGCTTTCGGTTCTATGTCTAGAGCCTATCTCAGATCTGGTAGACTTATGTCTGTATGTAGTAGGCCTAGAGTACGAAGACTCGGCTACGCAAATTTCCAATGACAAAATAGCCTACTGTACGTAAAAGCAAAATTTATTCCACAATCCAACGCACATGTAAACGGCAAAGGTATAATACATAGGGTAGTTTCATACAAGTGTAGTAGCTTGTGACAGCATACAGAGCACGTGATACCTTATATTTCATTATTTGAGCTACTGGTTCAGGATTAGTACAGTAGTTGCATGGAATCATCACGTAGACTGGTAGATTGTTTTTGATTGCCAAAACATGGTGCAGAAAAACTGATAGAAAGCACACACTAGGCAGATTAAACCTGAAAGCCTATAATTGAAACGACTGATCTCATGTCACATGTTTTTCAGTTTTTACTTGGCCATTTTCAAAGTTAACGAGTATGAAGTTTCAGACTTTTACTTAAAACTCGATAATGGTTTGGTCTAGCTACATGAAATTTTGACAACAGTTTGAGATTCATAAATTATTCGTGTGTGCCAAATTTCAAGGCAATGAGTTCCGTAACTTCAGGTTTTGGACCCGAAAACTACTTCAAAAGTTTGGCGTAAAAAGCGGTCTTATTCAAAAACGGCTGAAGTACGGCAAAAAATATTTCACATGGTTATATGTCGTAAGATACTCCTTCATCTCTACCTACACTTTTAGCCACATTGACTTTTTTTCTTTTTTTCTTTTTTGCTTTCTAAATTTTGTGCCCTCTTCTTCTCCTAAACCACACAACATCGATATCTAATTTTTGTGTAAATTTGTTGGGCTGCTAATGCAATTTTGTCTCCTAAATTTTTTTGAGGCTTCTCCCCAAACCCCCCCCCCAAAATGGGGGCCTAAAAATTTAATTTTTTTAATTGCTTAAGCTAGGGTGATAGTTTTTTGTTTTTATTGGTAGATATTTAAGCAACAAATAGTTTGACATAGTATGGAGGTGCCACCCCCCCTGGGGTCCCCAAATGGACTCCCAAGAAATTAATTTTTTGAACGGCTCAAGCTAGGGCATTACTTTTTTTTATACCGGCAGATGTTTAAAAAACCAATATTTTGACATGGTTTGAGAGAGCGACCCTTTTGAAAACTCTCCAAAATAATATCCCTAAAATCAATTTTTTTATATGTCATAAGCTAGAGAGCTAATTTTTTTCTGATGTTAGTGGAAATTTTAAGGATATTTAACTTGCGGTGCGGCACGGTGCAGCGTGAACTTAGTTGTGTTTAAATGCGGTGCGGTGCTGCATGCGGACAAAGTTTGCGGATGCAGCGCAGCATGCGGATGCATATTTTGTTATCCACGCCATCTCTACTCTGGTTCAAAGTTTTTTTTGCAGGTAACACAACTTTTTTTATAATTGGCCTTTCTATACTCATTGTGACGTAACAATGCCTGAACGTTTGTACGTGGAACACAGTGGCTTTCCTATGAGCCTCATGGTGTCTGTTGCCGTATCAAAAGTTAGCAAATCATTAATTTTCTTCGTTGAATCTGGGTCAAAAGTTAACAGTGCTTACTACCGTGTAAAGCTGTTAGCGTCGATGATACCCGAAATGGATAGACTTACTGGACATCAGCCATATGTGTTTATGCAAGATGGGGCTCGATCTCATACTGCAAATGAGACGGTTAGATTCTTGAATCAACAACGATACTTAACATTGTTGCAGCCAAACATGTGGCCTCCTAACAGTCCAGATCTTAATCCAGTCGACGACAGCATTTGGAGCGCTCTGGAGCGAAATGTTTACCGCGGAAGAAGATTTGAAAACACCATAGAATTGAAAGAAGCCATTCTTCAAGAGTGGGAAGCATTGCCCCAAGCGGTAATCAATAACGCCATCGATGGGCTTCGATCTCGTGTGTGGGGTGATTGGAGAAAACGGACAAAACATCGAAAAATATTGAACGAATGAACAATCGCTTACTATTTGTGTCGTGTTAATTTTCATGCAATTGCAGTTTGTGATACTCACTATTTAAACACCTGTAATTTTGTTATTTTATGAAAATTTTTAATAAAATTTTACACAGCTACGCAATATATTGTCGTAAAGAAATGATAAAAACATTAAAATGTCATCTCATTCCAAAGAAAAGTTATGACATTTTGTCCAAGGGTGCAATTTTTTTGGCCAACCCTGTATTTTCAGCCTTGCAGCAAAAAAATAACTCTGCATCCAGTCTAATTATTAATTCTCAAACAAACAATTACCGTACAATGCTAATTGTTAGGAACATTTAGACTTAAATGTGACGTAGCATTTTGACAGCCTCTATTATTGCTTTTTCAGCGCATGTTGTTTCAAATGGTGACATTACAGAACAAAAATTTGTTCGTAAATGGCTGTAAATTTTAAAATAAAAAAGGCATTTTGAATGCTGCATCATAGCTTTCTCTTGGCACAACATGTTTCAAATGCTGACGTCGCAGAACAAATACTTGGTTATAAATGTCTGTGAAATTTGAAAGAAAAAAAACGTACTGTACTGGAGGATAGATTTTGGTAAGTATATCCCTGGTTTTAGACGTTACCGGCAAGGATGGAAGTACGGTACGTTCAGAATTTGCGTACTACGTACCTCACATCTTGAGTCGTACTGTACCAGCGTACCGTACTTCAGTTCAATTTTTGAAGCGTACCGTACCAACGTACCGCAGGCCATATTTTAACATTATAACTGGGGGGGAAATTAACCCCCCAGTGAACTTTTTTGCCCCCCCCCCAGTGAAAATTTTCAGAGCTTATGTTAATGACTTTGTTTGGGTGAACAGTACACCGGCAGAGCTTGTCAAATTAAAATATTTTCGGTATACGGTCAAGATATAAAAATTAATGCCTGCTCAATATAAGAATTAAGGAGGATAAAAAAATAGACAATGGGCCTCCACAAAATTGTGCTTGCATAATGCATACGTTGCATGGTCTTTAATAGAGAACGCTTTGCTTGTAATAGAAACAGTAGTTAAAGTGTTAGACCATGAGCAGCAAGAGAAAAGTTACCGCTGGTGTAAAAGCAATATCAGAATTTTTCAGTCCAGTGCCACCAAAAGTCAACAGACGAGGACAGCAGAGTTTGCAAGAAGAAAATGCGTCAACCTCGGAGAAAAGTGCAACGAGGGTGTCAGAAAATGCATCAAGTTTAGAGGGCAATAATAATGCTGCACCAACTTCGCTCGAGAACGTACCTGCTGTTTCGGAAGAAAGAGCAACAACTGATTCCTCTATTGGCTTGGAAGAAAATGCAATCGATTCACAAAATACCAGTGGTGTAAAAAGTACTCGAAAATTGTACTCAAGTAAGAGTTTCGTGACTGACAAAAAAACTACTTGAAGTAAAGTACAAAGTACTGATCAAAAAAGTACTTGAGTAAAAGTAAAAAAGTAGTCATTTTAAAACAACTCAAGTAGAAGTATTTCTGAAAGTATTCAGGCAAAATAAACAAACTACAGTATTCAATTGACATATTTGACAACTGGTCGACTACCTTCACATCACTGCCACAAGCGCTTAATTTTCTAATCCCTCACTATCTTAAAAAGTCATGAAATATAAACTGTGCAGGTTTTTTGTTACTATATTCAAGGAATCAATTCATAAAATATTTGCTCAAATACTCATTCACTGCCATTGTTAAATTTATATGCTAAAAAGTAAAAACACCGTGGAAGTGCCTTATTAGAGAACAGCCTACTATATCGACAAAGTGCGCCAAAAGTCACTCACCAAAGCCAATTCAGTAGTCTGCAATAAACTTTTTTTAGATTAAAGAAGAAAATATTATCGAAATTTTTTTTAATTGATTTTATTTCACGACATGTGAAGGCAGATAGAAACCGGTAGAAACATGACTGAAACTGTGAGTGAAGCACAGTCACACATTGATTGATACCAGTTTCCTGTCGCCGCATTAGTAGGTTAGATTGCAGCTTAATTTAATTCTAATTCAATTTACTTGTTGCACTTTAGAAAACCTGCCTAGACGAAGTTTATCATGCAATTCCTGAATTCTACCATGTTTGTTTCCAGTTTTACTGATTTATTCACCGTGTTGCCTTGACCAGAAAGACCGCAAACTGATATTAGGGTCGTTGAGGCAAGCTGCCACCTTTCTACCATACAAAGGTGTAAGCACTGAGCAGCACATTATCACCTTCAATGCAGAATGTCAACCAGGAAGATGTAAATACAGTTTGCAGTAGGCTACCTATTTTTGAGTCTTTAGCTTGACTGGACCAGATTTGAACCCAAATTTTCAGCTTGATATACAGATGCTCTAACCACTAGGCTATAGGCTACCATCTTAGTGGCATATTTATCAGCTCAACCCCAGGCCCTCAAACTGCAAGACACTGTTGTCAAGAACAGAGAAACTAAACATTTCATCAGTTTATTACTCAATGATGAAGTTTTACTGCTACAGTGCTACTCAGCTGAGGTGGAGTCCTCGAGGACGTCCTTGATCTCGAGGACATATTTTGAAGTCCTTGGCCTCGAAGTCTCAAGTCCTCGAAAAATGCCCTGTCCTCGGCTCGAGGACAACAGTATTTTTTGAATTGTTAAAATTTTGTTGTTCGCCAGAAAAAAAATTTGAAGACCTTTTTTTCTGGAGATCGCCTAAATTTGGACTGTAAAACCAACTCAATCTGCGTGAAAACCGATCAAAATCTGGGATAAGATCGTTGGATGTTTTTTCCAGGTTCTGAATTAGCCCCCCCATTGCAAATTCCTGGCTATGCGCCTGCCAGGATCTCATATCTTCACTTATCAATAAATTTCTGCAATTGCCTAATCCTCCAGTCCTACAAAACAACTAAACGCGAGTGGACCTTTCACCCTAATTACGAACAGCTGGATTGTAAATGCACCCAAACCTACTAACTCTACTCATGACTTCAGGAAAACTGTCGATTCGTTTGCTTTTTGTTGGTGTTAAAATGGTTAGGTTAACTTATGGTGTTGCAGGCTAACTATTCGGTAGAGCTTTGGTTCCTAGTCCTGATTAAGAAGTCAATATAAGCAAACACAAATCTTATCCTACTGTTTTATTGCTTGTGTCATGTCCTACAGCTTACAGGTACCTGATGAGAAAAAATGCAATCATTTTCAAAAGCACATGAGCGCAGTCAATCGTGGAACTTAAAGAAAGAAAGGACCAAGGGAAAATAGCCTGACTACGCGTTTACGAATGATTGCCTGCAAATGCCCTCAGTCAAAGTGCAGTCAACACTGCGGCTCAAATTTCAAAACTACTTTGTACTTTTATCAAATAATAAGTACTTAAGTAGCGTTACTTCAGACTAAAAGTACTTAAGTAAAAGTAAAAGTAGTTGAAAAAAAACTACTCAAAAAAGTACTTGTTACCGAAAAAAACTACTTAAGTAATCTACTCAAGTAAAAGTATTTCGTTACTTTACACCACTGCAAAATACTGCAGCAATTGCAGAAACTAGCCGTACGGATAGCAGGGAAAACACAAGCTGTGGTGGAAACTCTGAAGCAACTGAGTGGTATAAGTCCATGAAACTTACACAACAATGGCTACAATCTCGTCACGAATGCTTGAAGTTCTACAACGACGCACAGGATCAAAGAAAACGATTGTTTGTAAAATGTCTTATATGTGAAGAATTTGAATTTGAAGCTAAAAAATATTCAAGAAATGGTGTGGTTCCACTTGCTGGGGGGTGTCGTGCTGATTCAAAAAAGAAATTAATCGATGTTGTGGATCATCTTTTATCTCAACCACATAAAAAGTCTTCGGATTATAAGCAATTAAACCGTCAATGGAAGTCACAATCAACTTCTCATCCATGGATACACTATTTGACGAAACAGCGTGTGGAAACGGTTGAAATGCTTATCAGATTGTCGATTGATGTATACAGTGACAGTCTTCTTCTGACCCCTACTGCCTTTTCTTGGCCAGGACGATCATTGGCTAGGTTGCACAGTGACCAACTAATTTCGTCTTTCAGAGAAAATGGCTTTGATCAATAGTTTGAAGAGTTCAAACCACCAGGCTCTGTTTTACACTACAGAGACCCTGTGATATATGCTAAAATGCTTAAAATCGAAGGAGAGCTTCAGAGTAAAGTTACTTCGAATCTGGTTAATGCAGCAGTTGTTTGGGCCATTCAGGTAGATTGCAGTTTGAGCCCGACAATGAGAGACAACAAGTTTGTGAGTGCTCGTATTATTGATAAGGATCTCAACATGAAAACAGTTTTTTTGTCTGTAGATGTCCCCCAAGCTAGAGGTGCTGAGGGTCTTCTGGAAATAGTGAAAGCCATAATAAATTCATTTGGACTTGTCAAATCGAAACTTGTGGGTGTAGCTACTGATGGCGAGTCAGCAAATACTGGCCGTAGAAACAGATTTTGGAAGTTGTTGCGTACTTACCTTGATCGTAATATTTTTTCCTTTTGGTGTGTAGCTCATCGATCAGATCTCGCTGTAGAAGACATGGAGCATGCTGTTCCCGAACTCCAGCTGTGGAAAGCGAACGTATTGGGGGTGGCAAGTTACTTCAGAACAAGCAAAAATCATAAAGCTACTCTTCTTAACTGTTTCTTGATGCACATGAATTTCCAGCGTATTTTGAAGTTCGCTTTGCTGAGCAATTGGTTAATGTAATCGAAGCGGTACTGCATAATCGAGATGGCTGCATTGAAGTTGGGAAACAAATTTCTGCTGAAGGAACACGACATGCAAAAGCAGAGGCTAGAGGTTTTTTGCGTAAGTGGACTACCGGATCGAATCAAGTCTGGCTCACTGCCTTGATGGGTGATGTTGCTAAAGTTTTTAAAAACTTGCAAAAGAATTTTTAAAGTGATGACCTTATATTAACCGATGTAATCACTTGCCGTGACACCGCTATACGAAAGCTTGACCTTATGTCGAATGCCCCTTACCCAGGAGGATGTGAAGAAAAATATCTTGAAGACGAAAAAAGGGCAATGCAAGAGTCCGAAAATGATTGATGATGAAGTGGAACCAACTCCAAGTCGCACTCGTTTGAATGCTTTTGTTTCTTTTTTTAGAAGTAGAGAGGCCATTCGCGTGGAAGTGATCATGGCAGCTAAGAATTACATGGCTCAGCGAATGAATATTGAACAAGAAGAGCTCATTCAGAAATGCATTACTTTGCTTTCTGCAAAAAGCATGAACGATTTTGTTTCTCACGGACTGACAATTGTGAGAATGTTATTTCCAGGAGAAGTTGAACAGTTTTCGGATGATGTGTGCAATTATTAGCCGATGATACACGATGTTGGATTCTTACCCAAAAACATGGACTTTGGCACAATGCTATCATGGCGACTAAAGGTGCGTTTAGACTGGACGCAAAGCAACGCGAAGCGAAGGTTGGCGACCTTCGCCAACCTTCGCGAGTGGTCGATTACGTCACTTGCGAAGGTTGCTTACCTTCGCGAGTGGTTGCTAATCTTCGCGACAGGTCGCTTCATAGGCTAATTTTAATAACTTATTTTTAAAATGTATTCAATGAGCAGAAAGCGTTGTGTACTTTATTATTGAAGCGCTATTATAGTAATCACAGGTTCTGTTTCGTCATAGAGCGCTGGAATTACCGGTAAAACAAAGATTGAGTTTATATTATGTTATCACGCAATAGCAGTGAAGAAGAGTGTAGACTAATAGCCTAGGTAACAAAACAATCTTGAGAAAAAAGTTTATAAAGTAAAAGTGAAAAACGAAGTACAGTAGATCGAATTTGGAAATGAAAAGACTAGTCATTTCTTCAAAAACGTAGTAGTACTTAGCCTATTTACTAGCTATCAATGATTTGTTCAGGGATATCTAGAACATCGAGATCGCTTACTGTAATTATGCGCTGACAACAGTGGTGCTAGAAATTTTTTTACGTTTTGTTGATATAAACTAGAGACAGAGTTGCAAAAATACGAAAACCATACTACATTGAAAACCGTACTATTTTCATGAGAAAATTATAGACCTGGGTTCAATTCCAGAGTCGTTTCTAAATTATGCAGATTGAAAATCAGCTAAAAATTTAATTGAACCGTAGCAATACTCAAATAAAAAGACAACACCCAATTTAAAAGTTAACTAGCAAAAAGCGAATTCACAAATTCAAACAATAAATAATAAATCGAACAAAATCTCGGTAAAACTACAGTATGGCCAAGTCCAAACTGGCACAGCATGTAACATTAGCTTTTGGGGGTGAATTTGGAAGCAAGTTTTCTAATGCCACGGCTCATATTTGCAAGAGTCTCGATCTCGCATTGGCTGATGCGCTTTAGCTCATTTTTAGCAAAACAGTTGAATAAAGCTTTCAGGATATGATTGAAATTGCAATGCTCTGCCGCGTACGTTTGAGTCACTAAAAACTCGTGTTGAGGATTTAAGCAATATCCTTTAGAAGAGTCCAGCAAAGGGCACTTTGTCTTTTAAACACAAAAACTGCAGTCGAGCGCTTTCACGTACAGCTACTTAGTTGTAAATCAGAACTCCCAAAACACAACTAGCATGGCAGTACTGCTTGGGACTTGGGAGCATATAGGCCACCACGATTCGCTAATACCACTAGAAGGCTTTTTGCTCTCCAAACCCGGGATATGTTCAGTATCAATCAACAATTCTTTGCAGCCAAAGCATTTTCTTTGCTGAGATATGCATCTTGCTATGTACCCAGCAACGCAATAGATGACAGCGATATCATCATCATAACTTCGTCAACTTCAATTTCTGAAGCCCATTTTTTTTAAGTCTTATTTCCTCCAAACAGTCCAAAGCTTCCATGTCATCCTCTGTTGAGTTAGTTGATCTGGTATTTAGGTGAGCCAAGGTATGCAAAGCATTTTGGCGAAGTACAGGAGACTCAGGCAACGAATCTTTTTTCAGCCTAAAATAGCTGCGGAATTGACACAAAAGTTGCCACCTTTTATTCGCCTATACCGGCCAAAGCGTCCTTCAACTGGATCATTGGTAAATTTGCCAAGTAATATAATACTTAAATCCATGCTTGTTAATGAGGTGGAAGGTCATTGCCACCATTGCCTACAGTGATAAGAGTGCAGGCAGTAAACGTTTCAGCTGTTAAGCCTGATTGACCAGATGCTTTACATTCTTTCAAGATTGCAAGTGCTTTTAGCAAAAACTGGAGAGTGTAGTTGCTAGATCCGTCTTCATCAAGACAAAGGGGTTTACACATTGAATCGTTCTTTCGAAATCCTGAAAAGTGCAATAGGTGATTAATTATTTTCAATTACATAGCTATAAACATATGAATAGGACTGGCATGAAAAATAACACTTTGGTTGCAATAACTGCCAGCTCAAGACAAGGCAAGTTGTTATTTAGTCACTTAGTAACAACATATAGCAGTCATAGAGATTGATTAAAATTGCGACAGGAAAGTTGCGAAAGAATCTGGCGGACAAGTCAAGCAACCACCCTAATTGTCAAGAAAACTTTCTAATTTAGCCAGTAATATTGAGGTCAATATTTTTTATGTTATGCACTGTTGTTAGATTCAAGCGTTTAAATGCAGCGGATATAGCCTGAATTTGAAAGTTACGAATAATTCAGCATTTAAATAAGTTCAAAATTTTAACTCCACCATCAAAGTTTCAAAAAAAGACCATCAATTTTACATGCAAAGTGCAGTTTATTATGTAAATTGTGTAGAACAAAAATTGAAAAGGGAACACCGTTTAAAAGGTACACTACGAAAGCAATCGAACAAACATCAAAATTCACAAATGTCATGCTAAAAGCAGAGAACAAAAAATTACAAGTTGCATGTCTAAGGCAGCTGTTTCGCCTAATTTTAAGGCTCATCAGTTAGGCTTAGCAGGGCCAAAATGACAAATATTACAGGGTTAAAACTTCCAAAAAAAAACTCAAGAAAATAATTAATTATTCGCAATAAAACTCTGTCCCATAACAATCTTTACCCAACAAATTATGCTAAATTTATTAATTCTTTCTAACTGAGAGATCGCTACCGAACGAAACTCTGGGTCTCGAAGTGCTAAACTCACAGAAATATTTACCACATGAAACTAGGTTACGGGCTATTAATCTAACTGAAATACTTACGGAATAAAGAAATTCTTACCGAAATATTCGATTCCTTTCATATTGTACCTTTTAAACGGTGTTCCCTTTTCAATTTTAGTTGGAACGACCGACGCTCGCGTCGCGTGTTCCTTTGTTTTTACTCGGCCATTTTCTAACTAATGAGTGCGAGATTTCAGACTTTTGCTTATAACTCGAGAACCGTTTGATCTAACTACATGAAATTTTGACAGCAGTTTGAGATTAATGAGTTGTATGTTTGTACCAAATTTCGAGGCAATCGGTCACGTGACTTCGGGTTTATGACCCGAAAACCGCCCCGAAAGTTTGGCGTAAAAAGCGGTCTAAGTCAAAAACGGCTTAAGTACGGCAAAAAATATTTCTAATGGTTATATGTCTTAAGATATCCTTTCATCCCTACCAACCCACTTTCGGCCGCGATGAGGTTTTTTTCTTATTTTTTTCCTTTTTTTTTCCTTTTTTTTCCTTTTTTTTCCTTTTTTTTCCTTTTTTTTTCCTTTTTTTTCCTTTTTTTTCCTTTTTTTTCCTTTTTTTTCTTCCTAAATCTTGTACGCTCGAGTTCTCCTAAACCACAAAACATAGAAATCTAATTTTTGTGTGAAGTTGTTGAGGTACATACGCAATTGTGTCTCCTGAAATTTTTTTGGGGCAACTCCCCCGGGAACCCCCCCAAAATGGGGCCCCAAAAAATCAATTTTTTGAACGGCTCAAGCTAGGGTGCCAGTTTTTTTTGATATCAGTAGATATTTGAGAGACAAATATTTTGACATAATTTGGGGGTACCACCCCCCCGGGGACCCCCCCAAATGGACCCCCCAAAAACAAATTTTTTAACCATTTAACCTAGGGTGCCATTTTTCTTTGATATCAGTAGATATTTAAGAGAGAAATATTTTGACATGGTTTGGGGGTACCACCCCCCCGGGAACCCCCCCAAAAAATCAAATTTTTGAACGGCTCAACCTAGGGTGCCAGTTTTTTTTGTTGTCAGTAGATATTTGAGAGACAAATATTTTGACATAATTTGGGGGTACCACCCCTTCGGGGACCCCCCCAAATGGACCCCCCAAAAATAAATTTTTTAACGATTTAACCTAGGGTGCCATTTTTCTTTGATATCAGTAGATATTTAAGAGACAAATATTTTGACATAATTTGGGGGTACCACCCCCCCCCGGGGACCCCCCAAAAGCAAGTTTTTTAACCATTTAACCTAGGGTGCCAGTTTTTTTTTTGATATCAGTAGATACTTAAGAGAAAAATATTTTGACATGATTTGGGGGTACCACCCCCCCGGGGACCCCCCCAAAATGGGGCCCCAAAAAATCAAATTTTTGAACGGCTCAAGCTAGGGTGCCAGTTTTTTCTGTTATCAGTAGATATTTAAGAGACAAATATTTTAACATAATTTGGGGGTACCACCCCTTCGGGGACCCCCCAAAAATAAATTTTTTTAACGATTTAACCTAGGGCGCCAGTTTTTTTTTTGATATCAGTAGATATTTAAGAGATAAATATTTTGACATGTTTGGGGTACCACCCCCCCGGGGACCCCCCAAATGGACCCCCAAAAATGAATTTTTTAATGGGTTAACCTAGGGTGCCAGTTTTTTTTGATATCAGTAGACACTTAAGAGATAAAAATTTTGACATGGTTTGGAGGTACCACTCCCCCGGGGACCCCCCCAAAATGGACCCCCAAAAATAATTTTTTTTATTGGTTTAACTTAGGGTGCCAGTTTTTTTTTTTGATATCAATAGATATTTAGGAGACAAATATTTTGACATAGTTTGGGGGTGCCACCCCCCAAATGGACCCCCAAAAATCAATTTTTTGAATAGATCAACTTGGGTGCCAGTCTGTTTTGATATCAGCAGATATTTAACAAACAAATATTTTGTCATATTTTGGGGGTCCCACCCCCCCAGGAACTCCCCAAATGGACCCCCCAAAAATCAATTTTTGAATGGCTCAAGCTAGGGTGCCAGTGTATTATGATATCAGGGGATATTCAACTGACAAATATTTTGACTCTACTTTTCTGGAGGTTCCATAATCAGATATTTTTGAATAATTGCTGATTTTACAGTAGACAAAAAGTACTTTTGAGCGTCACAGCATTAGCTATGCGTCGGTCGTTCACTGGGTTTGCTGGCAAACTCCCATCTAGTTTAATACGTGATTACTGCACCCCACTCAGCTTGGATGGATTTCCTTATGCTACAACTTTGTTATCCCTTTCTTTTAAATTGTATAGTGAATTTTTTGAACAAAATAGAAGTTTTTACCTTTCCATGAAGATTTGAGAGATATCACTTTCCACAAATTGTTAATAAAAGTCACAAAGTTTCCGGTTGCAACAAAGCTTGGATAATTAGCATTATAATGAATCAGAACATGGGTTGTGGATTCACGAAAGAAACCTGAAAATAAGCACACAAATGTGTTAAACACGAAATGCATCCCTAAACTACAAGGTTTATTTTTGTACAGAAGCATAGGCGTAGCCAGGGGGGGCTCCAGGGGTCCGCCCTCCTCCCAATGAAATTGCCACCAGTGACAAACATGTGACAAAAAGCCTATTGTTTTTTCAGTTTAAGTTTCTTTTAGCATCTTCGCGTACAACTGTACATGTGTGCAACAGTAATTAACAATAAAATTGACGACCAGGAGGCCCGGGCTACCTTAATTCCAACCAATTTAAATGTATAACCAGGGTGAAACTAAGAGTTTTTGTCTTAAAAAGTTGCTACCTCAGGCACTCATCTAACCTTTCCATGAACGTAATGCAATAATCAGGGTCGGATTTACCATATGGCACAGTGACAGGGGCCCCACGGTACGACTCTTTTTGGTCAAATAGTAAGACTCTTTTTGGTCTTTACGTATATTTGGCAGGAAGATGTTGCAAAAATCCCCATTCCACGGGCCCCACGTAATGTAAATCCGGCCCGGGCAATAATATGGTTAGTAGGTGAAACTATTTATTGTACGATTTTTCTATAACAGCTCACCTCCACCTCGCCAGTTGCTATGCGAGAAAATGCTTTTGAAAAATTAGCTAAGGGGAAAAGCTCATAGAACAAATTATTGAATTTGATTTAAGGGGGCCTGTACCCCCTGGTCATACATGTACTACTATAAATGGCTATTTTCATGACAAAACAAAAAGCTCTAAGAAAAATCTTCAAGTGGATTATTATTTACTGCTAATATATTGCAGAAGGCAAGATATCTTACTTCCCCCTACCTGGGCCGAATCACTTACAAAATTTAACACCATAAAATTTCTTTCCATAGGTTTTTAAATTAAATATCTAGTTCTTTCAAATTGCTCTGAACATGCGCAAAATGTGATCCAATGTCATCAAAATAGCTTTTTTTCGAAAAAATTTTTTCAATTTTTTTCAAGATGGGGGCTTCGCCCTCAGACCCCCGTCTGTGATATGTTTAAGTTACACTAGTTTGCTCACACACGTCTTCTACTTTAGACATTTTTGTTTTTTAACCATTGGTTTAAACCAAACTTTCCATTTAGCAAAAACCCAGCTAAATGCCAAACTCAGGCCATGGCTGAACTTTGTCCCACGAAAAGTCCCTCTTTTGAAAATTTCTGATCACGACATTGCATGTGATTTGTAGTTTGGGTCCCCTAATCAAAAAACTTGGCTACGCTAAGCACAGAAGTAACATGATTTAGCAGTAAAATGGTTCAAGTTAATTTCTCGGCAGATATACTGAAACGTTTCTTTTTCAAACACATACAAATAGACAAGTAAAAGAGATGTTCCCCATTATCACAATAACACTGCTGAATCCATATATATCACTGCTTTAGTTGAAATAACTAACAAGTAATGCAGGCTATACTTAGAAACGTAAAAAGAATGCCTGCAATAAACAAGCTATACTTTAAGAGGCCTAATCTCATTTACCAGTACGTCTAGGAACAAATACAAGATATAACTTACAAATAGCATGTTGCGGTAACGTCTTGGCTACAATGCAAGCAATTTTCAAGCTTTTGTGCTCTTTTTCAGAGTATAAATCTGCTTGATATCTCCAAATAGTCCAAAGCAAGGGTATCCAAGAATAGTCTCATAACTAACTTAAGTGCAAAATAGCAACGTATTGTTGAGTTAAATTTACTGTACTTCATCTCAACTACAATTTCAAAACGTAACTAATACATTTGCATTTACCAAGACGCTGAAAAAACTGCAGAAATTACAGAATGCATCTGTAGAACAAGACTGCAAATTAGTAAGTAGTAACTCTGAACTATAGCACATTTGACTTGTCCTGTAAACTGCGCTTTTCTAATCTACTACTCATCTTAAAATCACGTACATTTTTATAGTCGCAATCTAAACTTGTTACAAGTAAAAGTAACTAAACTTGTTACAACTGCTCAACAACTTACTGCTCACAACCCAACACGTGCTCGTGATTTTGTCAAAACGCAATGACCAAAACGAGCAGTTTCGCAATGTGATCGATCATTCAAGCGTCCGATAGTTAATCTAAAAGCGCTGCGTAGCACCACTGTTGTCAGACGAAACGTACGAAAAAGGCAAAGTAAGCGATCCCGATGTTCTAGATATCCCTGGATTTGTTTAGATCCTTCCACTGAAAACTTGCCATAATCTGTCTTGGCGATAACAGTTCTGGGTTTTAATGCAGAAACGCAAAAAGCTGGAAGCAAATGTCAAAAGTTCTCTTTAGATGTTTACTCAGTTTACAAATCCTTAAACGCTTTCACCATCCATGTCTCATTATGGTGGTGGTAGATCTACTGGTATCTTGTAGAGGGTAGACCAATAGGCTAGTCTACAGGTACATTTAAAGCATAAACTATGTTGTTTTTTTGATGTGCTTTTTCTTTTTCAGGCAAGCATGTTATGATACCTGTAGTAAGCTTAAACAGTTGTTTGTATTTGTTATTTAGTGCGGTTTATGAAGACTCCCAGTGTTAACGCTATGAGTGAAACTGAAAGCTGGATTTGTCATCAGTTATGTAGTGGAGTTTTTGCTTATTGTGCAATGGATTGCTGTGTTGATTTGCTGGAGAAAGCAAAAAAACACTACAGTTTTTGCATGATTTGACACTATCATCGAAGGACAAGAATTTAGCACAGTAATACCAGCAGTTGCTTTGAGGAAAAGTCAGCTTCTAAAACTAAGTTTGGTGTTTTACTCGCTAGCGGAGCGCTTATCGATGTTTAGTGCGAAATGCTTTTGAGAGCATTTTATTAGTTTGCATTTTCTTGCGGTACCAGTAGGCTACGTTGCGACGGTCGCGTTTACCTCAAAGGGCTTCACTCCAAACCACCGTTTGTAAGACACAGACAAATTTATAGCTGTAAGGTCAAGACCCCTCTTAGCAAGTTTTTGGTTATGCCCCTGATAAAAAAAAACATTTAGATTTTTTCTTGTGAAAATTGTTACTCAAGCATCTGAATAAAAGTGTTGTTAATTCTCACATTTTCATGTAACTGACGCTTCCTCCCCAGTCCAATTATTATTATTATAAATGCTGTATCAAGTTTTTTGTTTAGTGGTGACTAATAAGAATGGAACAATATTAATGAACTTGCTTGGCGTGTACTTCTCTACCAATAACAGTAACCTCAGCAAAAAAATAGAACTCACTTTCTACTGGTTAGATATGTATTGGCTTTCTAGTTCATCTAAATACACTGACTGTAATTGTAATGATTGAATTTCAGACTTAAAATTGTTAACTTTGTCGCTTTATTCACCATGTAAAGCAGTAAAAATTTTAAGAGAAAGTAAAAATGTTTTGAAATTCACAAACAACTAAATTCAGATATCACACAAACACACAGTAAATGAATATTTAACACACTTGACACTTCTATTTTCATCACATAGGACTGGAATGAAAAATCACTACCACCAGACTACAATATTCATGATTATAAAACTTGGGGTAGTCCAAAACCATTGCTTCCAGTTCAACTTGATCACTGTCACAAACCTTCAAAAACAAGAAGACTTTTAAGAGGACATTCAGAAGAAAAAATTCCATGTTTGTAGCTTTTCAAAGAAGTGACTACTAATTGGCCAATCCAAAAGTTCACAGAAATGTTTCGATTTTTCTATCTATCTAGCTCTTGTATGTAGCAATGTAGCTTGAAACCGATTCTAAATACAGCTTTATTCACCAAGTTGGCTTGGTCAAGCAGACAGTGAAAAAACTTTTGCGAGTTTTCCAGTATTCAAGGAATTGTTCAATTGTGGTTACTTTTAAAACAACAAGCTAACAAACAATGGGTAAAAACACTATCAACACATTCAAAACTAGCCTGTTGAAAGGTTATTTTATACTCTGAAAAAAGCACACCATGTTAGTTTAAGTTTACTTTAAGACAAAAAAGCAAAAGCTGCTCAGCCAAAAGAACCACTGGACTGATACAATAGCTTCTGCTATGCTGCACAGAATAAAAAGTTTTGTTTTAAAAGCTAGATGTCGTGGGGCTAGGCCTACTGCTTTGTTGTATTCATTATAATGAAGCTCTGAGATCCAGCATAGCAATAAAAATCACTCTAGGATTTACAGCCTTAGCTGTTTAGATCCGAATTAACTTGGCTAGCCTAGGCTATCGCGAATCTAACTTTTCCCACAGCGTACTCTTTGGACTGATAAAAAGGCGCTAAACCATACAAATATACTATTTACATGATTTTCTAGCAAACTGCGATCGTAAAAACCCAATCAGTGATTTAGTAGGTTATCTTACTACAGCCTGCAAGCAAGCGCAGTTGCGCAACTGCTCGCGAAGGTTGCGACCGGTTGCAACCTTTCGCTAGCTTTCGCGAGCTGTCGATGACGTCAAATTTTGGTTGCTTCGCGTTGCTTCGCGTCCAGTCTAAACGCACCTTTACTTTTAACTACTCGAAACTTTAACTGACTTTGAAATCACTACCGTAGGCTATAAATTAGCGATCTTAATTCACACATTTAGTGTCGGCTTCAGCTGTCTTTTACCTCTGCATAGAAAAATCTGGCGTAATGAGCAAAAATTCTGTGATTTTTAATTCAAACAGCGTACCAACGTACCGTACCCGTACTATTACAAAAAAGGCGTACTGCACCACCGTACCGTACCTCTTAGCAAAAATTGAGGCGTATCCTACCGTACTGCCATTCTTGGTTACCGGACCAACTGGCCTGTTACGATTGAAATGTATAATGTTTATTGGCAACTCTATTTTGGAAGGTCAAATTCGGAGGTAAAGAAGAACTTGCTGACACTAGGAATGGGTTGCAGAAATTGTCAAGATTTTAGCAGCGCAGCGAAATGTAGGTGATTAGGCCCAATACTACAGGACATACTGGTACCAGTAATATGCTACGTAAACAGATAGTGACTATGAGAATATGTATCTGATAAAACATTGTCAGTCACAGTATGGCAGTACGCTTAAACATAGTGTGTAAATTGTGCTGTACGGTCAAGTATGGTGCAGCGTATCAGTACCTGGTAGTTCAGATTACCCTTAGTTAAATTTTTAATGCTTGTTGTCAGATGGTTAAAAATAAGAGTAAGACAAGACAATTAAACAAAGAAAAAATCAGCATCAGATCAAGCCTAGCCTGCCAAATTAGCCTACTGCATATCTGTACCTACGGTACGGTATAGGCCTAAGCCTAGTGACTGCAGATTTATTTCGTGAAACAGGATTTGGAGCATTTAGATGCTGGATCATTCCACACCAAATAATCAAATTTTTCCAAATTCACATACTGTACCTACCGGTATGTTTTGCACCGTACTGGTATTTGGTACCAGGAGTGTCTTGCCTACTCTACTACACTGGTCCGGTTTGCGATATCAAATCACTGCTGCACTGGAAGCCTGTTACTGTATGTTGTTTTTTCTCATTAATTTGACTTTAGTATGGCATTTTATCGCATAAAATGCGTAGCCCTAGTAGTGTAGTGGTAAGCGCACTCACCTGTCAAGCGTAGCATTTCACTTTTTCAGATTTGTGTTCCATTCATGTTGAACACGCTTGGCAAATCTCACCATTTGGTTCAATTGCTCTGGGTTATTTCTTTTCTTTCTCTTTAGAACCTTGCACTAAAGTTAGGGTTCGGGCAGCAATGCAAGCTTCAGAGATGGTAAATTGAAGTGCAAAAATAAATGAATGGTGCTGGGTGTCGGCAGTGCAGCAGCGATTTCATGTTGGAAACCATGCCGATGCTCTAGACACTGCCTTTGTATTTTGATTGATGAAATTTGCAGTTTGGCACAGTTGTAGATCTTACATACTGGTAAATATAAAACCAAGAATGCAAAAAACTTTACAAAACGAAGTGACTTGGCGCA
Organism: Trididemnum nubilum; assembly: GCA_963965965.1. Lineage (NCBI taxonomy): Eukaryota > Metazoa > Chordata > Ascidiacea > Aplousobranchia > Didemnidae > Trididemnum > Trididemnum nubilum. The sequence continues at coordinate 15,280,874 of OZ014485.1, read as the reverse complement.
TGGAACGTGCGTGGTTAAATAAACAAAGATTCGAGTGACGTCACTCGTTTTCGGAAATTTATACTTTGATTATTACAGTTATAGGTTTGGGTTAGGGTTTAGGTTAGGCTTAGGGTTAGGGCTAGGATTAGGGTTAAGGTTAGGGTTAGGGCTTTGGGTTAGTTTTTTAGGCTATATTACAAAATGTTTGCGCGCACGGAACGTGCGCCAAGCCATTTCCTTTACAAAAAGCTCCAGTTGTTTGAGGAGTTATGACCATTTTTGAAAAGGCAGTGGCTGCCGTTACGTTATGTAACACTTCACTCGTAGGATAATATTACATATTTGTAACATTTCAGCAGTGAGATATTTTTACGTGAATTTTGCCACTTAGTTTTTGCGATGTTTATTGAAGCGACAAAACTGCAAGTGTAAGAGCGTGTTGCATCGTAGAAGGGAGAAGCCGCAAGTGTACCGGTAATTATTAAATTAATACTTTTTTTAGGACGCATTAGGACTCGTCATTACAAACCGACTTTTTTTAGAATGATATTAAAAATCAACTTAAATCTAGTTTGTTAATTAATAATTTAATTGGAATTCAATTAAAGTCACCTAATATCTGGTTGTGAACAAAAAACTAGATGCGAATTCATGTGGTAATAAACGCAGTACGGGTCCATATTAAAACACCTCCGTAATAAAAAAGTTTGAATTTAAGGCAATTAAAAGCTTTATGTTTGCACCTGGATTTGGTATCTTGCAGGATGGCATCGCTGCCCGAACCCCAACTCTTATGCAAGGTTCTGAAGCAAAAGAGAGCACTGCAAATCTTCCTAATCGCGAAACATGCCTTTGCACTCACAGCAAATCGAACCCATGTGGGAGAATCGGGGGACGCATGCCCCTACCACTGCACTAGTTAGATGTCGCTTTGAGGCAGTCAAAATTTCGTATTTAACTTGCAAAAGCCGTAAAACCTTTCGAACTTTTTTTAGGACGAAGGTGTTTTAGTACCAGTACTGCATTTATTACCGTATGAATTCGCATCTAATGTTTTATTTAAAACTAGATTTTAGTTGATTTTGATTGAATTGCAATTGAACTTTTAATTATATAAACTAGAGTTGAGTTGATTTTTGATAGCATCCTAAAAAAAAGTATCGGTTTGTTATGACGAGTCCTAATGCGTCCTAAAAAAAAGTATTAATTTGAATGACCGATGCTCGCGTCGCATGTTCCTTTGTTTTTAGTCGGCCATTTTGCAAGTAACGAGTGTGAAATTTCAAACTTTTGCTTATAACTCGAGAACGGTTTGGTCTAGCTACATGAAATTTTGACAGCAGTTTGAGATTAATGAGTTATATGTGTGTACCAAATTTAGAGGCAATGGGTCTCTTGTCTTTGGTTTTAGAACCCAAAAACCGCACCGCAAGTTTGGCTTAAGTGGTCTCAGTCAAAAACGGCTTAAGTACGGCAAAAATATTTCATATGCTCAATATCTTAAGATACCCTTTCATCCCAACCAGCCCACTTTTGGCCGCGATGAGATTTTTTCTTTTTTTTTCCTTTTTTTTCTTCCTAATTTTTGTACACTCTTCTCTTAAACCACAAAACATGGAAATTTAATTTTTGTGTAAAGTTGTTGAGCTGCAAATGCAATTTTTTCTCCCAAAATTTTTTGGGCCAACTCCTCCGGTTTCCCCCCAAAACAGGGCCCCAAACAATCAAGTTTTGGAACAGCTCAAGCTAGAGTGGTATTTTTTTTTGATATCAGTAGATATTTATTAGACAAATATTTTGACATAGTTTGGGGGTGCCACCCCCCCAGGGACCCCCAACTAGACCCCCCAAAAATAAATTTTTTGAACGGCTCAACTTAGAGTGCCAGTTTGTTTTGATATCAGCAGGTGTTTAACTGAAAAATAACGTAGTTTGAGGGTGCCACCCCTCTAAATAGACCCCACAAAAATTAATTTTTTCTACAAGTCAACTTGGAGTGCCAGTGTTTTATGATATCAGCAGAGATTTAAAGGTGGTGAATCATCCAGCCGATTCTGGTGGTTTACAATGACTAAAATTGAACTATAATTTTTGATATTTTTTGTTTTAATTTTGGGACTGTGGTTGCAAAGATATTCAACAAATACAAAAAGATATCCCACGAAAAAAGCTTTTGGAAACTCTTGAGTTTTGTTCTTCCTGCCAAAACCACAGTTCTTTAAACTATCAGGCCTACCGTGATTTTGGCTGGAAGAACAAAACTCAGAGTTTCCAAAAACTTTTTTCGGGGGATATCTTTTTGCATTTGTTGAATATCTTTGCAACCGCAGCCCCAAAATCAAAACAAAAAATATCAAAAATTATAGTTCAATTTTAGCTATTGTAAACCACTGAAATTGGCTGGATGATTCACCGCCTTTAACAGACAAATATTTTGATGTAGTTTTTGACGTAGTTTGGGGGTGCCTTCCCCCCCGGGGACCCCCTAATGGAACCCCCAAAAATCAATTTTTTGAGCGGCCCAAGCTAGGGTGCCAGTGTTTTTAATGGTGTCAGGAGGTATTTAACTGACAAACATTTTGACTCTACTTTTCTGGAGGTTCCATAATCAGGTATTTTTGTGAAAAATCGCTGATTTTACGGTAGACAAAAAGTGTTTTTGAGTGTCACAGCATTAGCTATGTGTCGGTCGTTCACTGGGTTTGCTGGCAAACTCCCATCTAGTTTAATTTAATAACTACGCTGGCGGCTTCTCCATTCTATGATGCAACACGCACTTACGCTTACAGTCTTGTCGCTTCAGTAAACATCACAAGAGCTAAATGGCGAAATTTACGTAAAAATATTCCACTGCTGAAATGTTACAAATTACATAATATTATCCTACAAGTAAAGTGTTACATAACGTAACAGCAGCCACTGCCTTTTAAAAAAGGTCATTTTTGCTTGTTCTGCTTCATTGCACATACTTAAAACTTTCTTAAATCTTAAATTTTGTTATCTGTGCTCATAGGAGATGGCTGAAAATTGCTAGACAAGGGTTTTAAAAACCCAAGGAATCCATAAATCTAGCTTAAAAATGATAAAAGAATGATTTCGTGGAGTGACTTAGCTTCCAATTTATTGATTACATTTTTTGGATGCTCAACATTGAGAACCTGTTAAAAAAAACGAGTATAAAATTTAAAAGCTGAAATTCACAAATTTATTTCTTGTACCATTGCTCTTTCATCTCATACAACAAAATTCAATTAATTTTGATGCCTACCATAAAAACTTTTGTTTTAAGTGACATACGTTTTTTCAATAAAAATAGCAATGAATCAGTTTGACATAAAAAGCAAAACAGCACAAAATCAAATGAAAACAGTTGAGGGAAAAAAACATACAAAAAATGACACCAACATTCAAAACAGAGTTTCTATCCAAGGGAAAATCTGCAACGCAAATTACTGAGCAGAGTGAGCTTGAACTTTTAAAGCAGTGAGCTTCTAAAAACAGAGCATGAACACTCAAGTACGATGATATCTATCACATATTCTGGCTTGACAGTCTGGTTTTTTGGACTACATGGTCTCTTTTATTCACATTGTGTAGTGTGACAAGAATGATGAAAAGCACATGATTGCAAAAGTTTGAAATGGATTTGATTCGTGTTGAATCAATGCATACTTCATTACAAAGTTTTGATGCTATCGACTATAATAGTTAAAACTGTATGTTGAAAAATTGCTCATTTCAATATTAAATATCAGAAATCTTTCAGGAAAATCTCATTTCCTAGCTTTGCTAACATTAATATTATTGTGATTATATCTGCTTGATGTAGCCCAGTTTCAATGTAATGGCCAACTGTTTTTTAACTCTAATTTTAGTGTTAGATTGTTTTATGTTATATTAGTAGTATCGGTAGTTCTGCAGTGTTTCACAATAAGATAAACGCAATGAGTTTGCTACAAAAATGTGGCACTGGCAGAACATTGAATGAGATGTGCCACAATTGTCCACAAAATCCACTTTGCAAAAAGCACTTGGGTTTGAGCATGTTGAACTAATCTGTTGCACAACCTCAGTGCTAAGATTGAGATGAGATTAGGAAGTATCTGCAAGCATTATCTCATGGAATATCTATCAAAATATCCTTTGCAGTGGAAAAAGTGCTGTAAATCATATGCAAAGCTTAAACACCAGTCAAGACAGGTCTGGAAGCATTTTTTGCTTTAAGCTAACAAATGGGCATTGGGCAGTGAAAACGTTGTTGAACTAGGTCAAAAGATCTGCCGAGCATGTAGGCACATGTTCATTGGCGTCGATTTTTTGTTGATTAAGCAAATTCCGAGGGGGCAAAATTTTTTTGCAAAGTTTTAATTGAAGATAATAATGCTATTTTAGTCCGAAATTTTGTCCCCAAATTTAGATGAAGACCAAAAAAAGGGTTTTTGCTGCATTCTGGTTCAATCTCGGTCCGGAGTTTCGGATTTCTTATTACATCTTTATTTTTGAGTACGAAGTGGGCATTACTTGCCAAAAAACTGTGGGGGCCAGACATATTTTGCCCCCTTGAGTGTCAGACCTGAGAGGCGCCACCCCCTGGCCCCCCCGAAATCGACGCCTGTGCACATGTTACATGTCTGAAGTGCTGATGATGCTACCACCAGCACATCATCATGCGCAGAGAGCGAAGTAAAAGCTTGGATTCTGAAGTTATGAACACATCATTTAAATTGTGCTCTATATCATGATCCTTAAAGGGACATGGTAAAAGCAAGCAAACACAAGTGGTTGAAGCTCGCTGCAAAGTTCTGAAAACTGTAACATACTTCTGAGCAAAGCAAACCAAGAAAACACATCCGTGAAGATTTGTGACGAACAAGTCAAAATAGTATCACAAAAAAAGTTAAAGAAAATATTGAACATTCAGACCAACTTTGCTAAGCCTTTAGTGAGAAGCTATAATCAGCTAACCGAAGTACCAAAATCAAACCTCTGACTGTAATCTCTAATACGTGGTCAGTAGAAAAGGCTGCACAACATTCTAGAGTTATCAAGTGAAGATGAAACAAAAAGTGAAGAAGAAGGAAGGAATGTTGTGCAGTTTTTCTTACTGACCAGGTATCAGAGATTAAAGTCAGAGGTTTGATTTTGGTGGTTTGGTTAGCTGATTGTACCTTCTCACTAAAGGCTTGGCGAAGTGGTCTGAATGTTGAATCTTTTCTTGAACTTTTTTTGTAATAGAATCATCTTGTTTGTCACAAATCTTTGATGATGTGCTTTGCGCAGAAGTATGATAGCAGTTTTCAGAATTTTGCAGCGAGCTGCAATGGCTTGTGTTTGCTTGCTTTTACTCTGTCGCTATAAGGGCGGTGACATCAGATATAGAGCACAATTAGAATGATGTATTTATGAATTTAGCATCCATAGTTGAATGGATGTTTTTTTTCCTTGCTCTCTGTGGATGATGATGTGCTGGTGGTGGTAGCATCATCTGCACTTAAGACTTGTAACGATTGTAAGAAGCGCCATTGTGCCAACATGCTCGATAGATCTTCTGCCTAATATAACAATTTTTTCACTGCCCAATGCCCATTTGTTAGCTTGAAGCAGAGAAATGCTTCCAGCTGTGTCTTAACTGGTTTTTACGCTTTGAATCTCACCTCTCAGTACTGAGGTTGTGCGACAGATTAGGTCAACATGCTCGAACCCAAGCGCTTTAAGCAAAGTGAATTTTGTGGACAATTCAGAATTGTGGCACATCTTATTTGATTTTCTTCCAAAGCCACATTTTTGTAGCAAACTCATTGCTTTTCTCTTATAGTGAAACAATGTAACATAAACACTACAGTTAAAAAGCAGTTGGCCATTACTTATTGATACTATGCTACATTAAGCAGATATGATTACAATATTATTAACGTTTGCAAAGCTAGGAAATGAGATTTTCCTGAAAGATTTCTGATATTTAATATTGAAATGAGCAATTTTTCAACATACAGTTTTAACTATTATAGTCGATAGCATCAAAACTTTGTAATGAAGTATGCATTGATTCAACACGAATCAAATCCATTTCAAACTTTTGCAATCATGTGCTTTTCATCATTCTTGTCACACCACACAATGTGAATAAAAGGGGCCACTTGGTTCAAAAAGCCAGAACATCCGTACTTGAGTGTTCATGCTCTGCCTTTAGAACAACTGCTCACTGCTCAGTAATCTTGTGTTGCAGATTTTCCCCTGGATAAAAACTCTGTTTTGAATGTTGGTGTCATTTTTTGTATGTTTTTTTCCCTCAACTGTTTTCCATTGATTTTGTGCTGTTTTGCTTTTTATGTCTAACTGATTCGTTGCTATTTTTATTGAAAAAACGTATGTCACTTAAAACAAAAGTTTTTATGGTAGGCATCAAAATTAATTGAATTTTGTTGTATGAGATGAAAGAGCTGTGGTACAAGAAATAAATTTGAGAATTTCAGCTTTTAAATTTTATACTCGTTTTTTTTAACAGGTTCTCAAAGTTGTGCATTCGAAAAACATAATTAATAAATTGGAAGCTCAGTCACTCCGTGACACTTCTATAAGATTTCGAATTCAACATCGGTTATGAATTCATAATCAATCTACAAATTCATTATCGTTTACGAATTACCGGTAGTAAAATCAGGGAAAAGGGAAAGTGAATGAGATTTTAGACTTTCTTGCTCTTCCATGTGTTGCAAAAATATTTGGCATTTGGGCTTGTTCTGGCTATTATGTTCCGCTTGGGTGATAAACTCTGCTTAAATAAAAAAAGAGCAAAAATTTTACCTTGGACTTTTCAAGATTTTTCTGGTTGAAAATTGGCGATTTCAGCGTTTCAAAAGATTTTGGGTGTTCTTTTTTCAGTCAATCCAGCAAACAAAGTTGATACAAGAAAATTTTTTAATTATAATTTTCTGATTCTGCAATAAATTCTGCTTCCATCAACACCAAAACTGTGAAATTTTAACCACAATTTTTTTGAGATATCGTTGTTTGACAATTGTCTATTTTTTATGACTTGTTCTTTTTCACTCGCAAAACATCGTGGAACTTGAGATTTTCATTTTCCAATGAATTTTACAACTAAACTAGGCGATGGGGCATGATGTGATTATGATTTTGTGATTCTGCAGACAATTCCACTTTGATCAAGACCAGAACTGTAAAATTTCACCTGAAACTTTTTGAATTATCGTCATTTGAAGAGAAGCAATTTTTACGATTTTTTTATTGTGGGATTTTCGATATTATTTCAAAGGATCATGCAATCAAACTAGGCCTTTACACGTGTCAAGGTTGTAATTTTTTGCTTATGTGATAAATTTCGATTATCAGTAAACAATCGTAATTTTGCCGTCATGTCTTTAGACTTTTTCATGCTGAGAGGTCATTAGCACTAATGCCGCTGTTAACACAGGATTGTTTAGAACAAATCCATCAAGCTCTAGAAAACCAATATGAATGCCATCATGAAAGTAAAGTAATTGTTTGTTTTTATGATTCATGCTGTTTTTTCTTATTGCGTTGCATGCAAGAAGTGTCAAAAAATAGAAAATCTGAAAGTCATAGTTACCAGAAAATATAATTAACATCTAAGTTGACAGAGCGGTAATGCGTTCATCTCTAGAGCGGGAGGTCCGTGGTTGAAATCGTACACAGTGTTGCTAACGGTTTGCTACTGCTGCGACATTTCTTAAGAAGCTGTGTTGTCGGGCGCATTGACCCAGAGATGGGTCATGCAAACTCATTACATGTTTTAGTGTTATACAACAAGTATGATAATTTGATTGGAAAATGCGATACGAAAAATAAACAAATTGGTTTTGTTTTATGAATAATGCTGTTTTTTGCACTGCGTATGAGAATTGTCAAAAAATGTGAAAATCATAGTAAATAGAAAATTAAATTAACAACTTTTAAAATACATCGCAAAAACAAAGTTGTTTTGGCAATTGACACTGTTTTAACAGTTGTTGGTGGTTTTCACGATTTATGCTATTTAATTTTTTTTGAGTTGTAAACCAGAAAGAGATATTTTTTGTTTTTCGATACTTCCAGTTTGCAACGCAAAAAAAAAACTGCGTAAATCGTGAAAACCCCCAACAATTGTTAAAACAGTGTCAATCGTTGAAATAACTTTATTTTTGTGGCGTATTTTAAAAGTTGTTAATTTAATTTTTTATTTACTATGATTTTCACATTTTTTTATTTTTTGGCAATTCTCGTATGCAGCGCAAAAAACAGCATTATTCATAAAACAAAAACAATTTGTTTGTTTATTTTTCATATCGCATTTTCCAATCAAATTATCAAACTCGCTATTTTATGTCAAAGCGTGTAACGAGTTTGCGGGGCTCATGTCTGGGGCATTGCACCTGTGAGCAAAACAGCTTGTTTTGAAGAAATGCTGCAGAAGTGCCTAGCCATTGGCAACACTGTGTCTGATTTGAGTTTCTATTAACCATAATTTTCAAGTAATTAATTTTCGACACTTCTCGTACCCAGCACAAACAAATTAAATAGCGTGAATTATTGAAACAAACAATTACTGGTAGTTTTTTTGTTGTTGCATTATTTGGAGTTGTAAATTTTAATTTTCTATTAACTTTGATGTTTACATTTTTTATTTTTTCGCACTTCTTATATGAAACAAAGAACAGTGGTAATCGCAAAAACAAACTGTGTTATCATAACACCAAAGTGTGTAACAAGTTTGCATGGCCCATCTCTGGGTCAATGTGCCCAGCAACACAGCTTCTTAAGAAATGTTGCAGCTGTAGCAAACTGTTAGCAACACTGTGTCCGCATTTCAACCATGGACCTCCCGCTCTAGAGATGAACACATTTCCTCTCTGTCAACTTAGTTGTTAATTATATTTTCTATTAACTACAAATTTCAGATTTTTTGTTTTTTGAGATTTCTTGCATGCAACACAATAAGAAAAAACAGCATGAATCATAAAAACAAACAATTACTTTACTTTCATGGTGGCGTGCGAATTGTTTTTTTAGAGCTTGATGGATTTGTTCTAAACGATCGTGTGTTAACAGCAGCATTAGTGCTAATGACCTCTCAGCATAAAAAAGTCTAAAGACATGACGGCAAAATTACGATTGTTTGCTGATGATCGAAATTTATCACATAAGCAAAAAATTACAACCTTAACACGTGTAAAGACCTAGTTTGATTGCATGATCCTTTGAAATAATATCGAAAATCCCGCAATAAAAAAATCGTAAAAATTGCTTCTCTTCAAATGACGATATTTCAAAAAGTTTCAGGTGAAATTTTACAGTTTTGGACTTTTGGTGTTGGTCCAAGCAGAATTGTCTGCAGAATCACAAAATCATAATCAAATCATGCCCCATCGCCTAGTTTAGTGGTAAAATTCATTGAAACATAAAAATCACAAGTCCCACGATGTTTTGCGAGTGAAAAGAACAAGTCGTTAAAAATAGACAATTGTCAAACAACGATATGTCAAAAAATTGTGGTTAAAATTTCACAGTTTTGGTGTTGATGGAAGCAGACTTTACTGCAGAATCGGAAAATTAAAGCATTTTCTTGTATGAACTTTGCTTGCTGGATTGACTGAAAAAAGAACACCCAAAATCTCCCAAAACGTCGAAATCGCGAATTTTCAACCTGAAAAGTCTAAGGTAAAATTTGTTCTTTTTTTATCGCAGCAGAGTTTATCACCCAAGCGAAACATAACAGTCAGAACAAGCCCAAATGTATAGTATTTTTGCAACACGTGGAAGAGCAAGATAGGCTAAAATTCCATTCATTTTCCCTTTTCCCTAATTTTATTGATTTGTAAACGATAATGAATTCATAAATTGATTGATTATGATTTCGTAACTGGTTCTGACTTCGGAAACATCCCAAAGTGATGAAATCATTTTTTAAGCAAGGTTTTTGGATTCCTTGATTATAAAACCCCTATCTAGCAATTTTCAACTGTCTCCTATGAGCACAGATAGAGAAATTAAAGATTTAAGAAAGTTTTAAGTATGTGCAATGAAGCGGAACAAGGAAAAATAGCATTTATTAGAAATGGTCATAACTTCTGAAACAATTGCAGCTTTTTGAAAAGTTTTTTGCAGTCTTGGTTTTTTATTAAGATCTACAACTGTGCCAAATTTCATCAAAATACAAAACATGTGGTATAACTCATTTTCTCATTTGGCATGGAATGACCTTGCTGATATTTTTTTTGGATTGTGATTCATAATAGATATTGTTTTTGATGTCAAGAGATGTTCTAACCAAAACTATTTCTGGTTTTATATTGGACCGTAGGCTAGGCTATTGTGTATTGTTCGCTTTCAGTTGTATTGAGGTTGCTATCATAGGTTGAGGTGGGCACATTAATGCAAAACGTCAGCTGGTCAGCTTTGTTAACCACTAGTCTGTTAGCAAACTTCATACCTCTGTTAAAGTTACGGGTATTCATTATTTTTGGCTTTAATTAATAGAAGTTAATGAAGTCCATTGATTTGTTAACATTTTGAGTGTAATTTACAATTCTTTTTGTTAACTCACTTTTAGAACAAGAAATCAGAAATGACGCTGCTGAGCTGATTGTGAGGTAAATTTATTGCTATGGTGGTCCTTTTCAGTTTTGTATTTTTAAAGTTAAATTTTACAGTCTAATCTAATTTCAAGATAAAAAATAACTTCATAATTATGCACTAATGAACAGACAAAGCTGTGATCGGAAAATCTTTGGAAATTACTTGTAGCGATAATTAATATACTGTACCTACGATGCTGCAGCTTATTATTTGCTGCAGTATTGCAGTTCAACTCATCTAAGATTTAACCCACTGTATACCTGCATGATTAAAATTATATTAGTAGCATCTCTTATTGTGCCTGCTCAATTGATCCAGCGCTTGCTCTTTTTATCCTGCAGCTCCTTTCTTTGCTGTTTCTTCTATAGCCTAAAACTCGTGCTAATATGCAACAAGTGTTACCAGTGCAAACTGGTTTGTACCGTTACAATGAATGAATGAATGGAATGGTGTAAGAAATTGATATCTATAATCGTATGTTAATGAAACTTGACATAATTAATGAACCATTGTCGTTTAGTTAACAGGCATTTTAATAGAAGTTAATTTAGTCCGTTATCATAAAAAAAAACTTTTTGACAAATTACCTAGTTAATGAAAAAGTTAGCTTCACTTCTACAGATTAATGATTAACAAGTTTGTGCTCACGTATGGGTGTTATACTACCATAGTATACAGGTACTACATACTGTAGACAAAAAAGGTGTAATTAATGGTTTACTACCATCAGGAGGCATTATTTATTTGATTAGTGTAGCCTATATATCTGATATAGTAAATAGTTGGCCAATATGTCTCAAGGAGCTTCAGATGCATTTTACCAGAATCAAAGTCAATCTGCATCTGCTACTCTGTTTGAACATTCATGCAAGCTTGACATAGACTGCCAGCCATCTACATGCCGAAATACAGGCATTGTATGTACTATTGGTAAGTTTCAAAATAATGAATAATGGAGTAAAATTGTTGTTGTTGTTTATTGCATATTTATCCTCCTGTCGCAAAACAGTGTCAGATGCTTACTATTGGATGATTTGCACGCTTTTTATTACTTTTCATTGTAAGTCAACAAGCTTATTTTCTTGTTACTGTGTACTAGCAAAGTTTGGAGCAAGCACCAGAACCATAATGTGACTACTCAATTCTCAGTGCAACCAGTCTGGCAAGCAGCCATTTAATGAAGCAATATTAGCTTCCATGGATCATTCAAGAAAATAGAAGACATAAACTCACAAGCTGGATCAGCCTTTGGTCCTTTGACATAATGACTAAGGATATAATCACAGATTTTGATCTGTGTCAGTGATAGTTAGAGACATACAGTGGTTTTAAGTTCTTCAATGCAAGACAGCCATTATGCCACTCTGCCTCTGTTGCTCAAGTGTTGATATGAACATGCTCACTACTGAACTAGGAATGTTAAAATTGTTCTCTGTGCCAATAACCGATAAGTGGTCTAGCGGATAGAGCATCTGCTGCTGAAATGGTAGACTTGGGTTTGATTCCCGGTCGGGTCTAACCAAAGACTATAAAAATTATTATTCACAGCTTTGCTGCTTGACGTACAGCAATTATCGGGACAGTGTGAAGCTTCTGCTGTGTGTGGTAGACAGGTTGGCAGGAGGCAGCTTGACTCAAAGGCTGAAAGGTCCCTTTGCTGTCTCCTGGCAAGTCTCCTGATAAATAAAATGTAATTACAATTACAATATTTGATTAGCAGCTAGACTACCATGCTCTTGGTTAAACTACCAAACAACAGCATTTCCTGTAACTTTTTGGCTAATTGACAAGTGCCCAAATTTTCTCAAAATAATAGTGCCCAAAGCTTTAAAGATATGTTTATAAACCCTAAGTTTTGCACCAATCCAGGATTAAAATATATTAAAAAGTCTTATTTCCAAAAATTTTCAACTTCTAAATGTTAATGATCTTTTCGAAGTATTTTTGCTTTTGATTCGGCTATCAACAAATTACTGATTTCCTGCAAAAGTCGGTTGAGTGAAAACACTGCCAAGCAAAATAACTGCACAGTGAGTTTAGACAAAATGGTGTTCTTTAATCAAAATCTTCATTTCTTCAAAGGTTTTCATCTGACACTTGTCAAGGAAAATCCTTAGGATTGAGAGCGCAGGAGAAGGAATGGCTATTTATAGGCCTCTTTCCATGGGGCCTGCAAACTCATTCCACGCTTTGGCATTAAATATTGGTTATAGCGAAAGATTTGATTTAATGCGACAAGTTTGTGGAACTATGACAATTAGCATATTTACTTAAACACTGCATTAATAAGAAATTTGTGCCACAAAAAGATGTATTACAGCTTAGGGCACAGTTGTTTCAAGAAAATTTGGGCACTTGCTGATTAGCCAAAAAGTTAAAGAGTACATTGCTGCCAGTCCAGATTCTAGTAATATTCCTGCTATTTACTATAGTCTTTGCAAAGCCACAAAATGCAGTCAAAAGATTGGCAAAAATAGCTTATTTTTAGGCTTATTTTGATAAAAATTATTGCTATTAAAACAAGGCATAACAGTTTGCAGTGCAAAAACATGATTATACTAGTTGCATAAATGGGCGGCTATGTGCTAAGCAGCTATTGCTAGAATTTCAGTTCTCTTATTTATGAGTTGGAAAATCGTATAATCCTATACCGGTGATTCAATAAAACCTGAAAGATAAAATTATGGGGGCAAGTGGAAGAAAGTTCGAAAGAAATGATTGGTATTTAACTAATCCTGAATAGCCCCCCCTATTCTTCAGCTTATATATTTTTTGATCAAACGTATATTAAACATTTTTCAAGAAGCGATCAAATTTGAATACCAATATTTGGCCGTTTTTCATTCTGATTTATGAGTTTTAGACAAATTACCTCCCAAAATAAACGTTTCAAAAATCAGCTTTAGATCATTTTTGAGTCTATTTCAGTGCAAAAGACAATCTCAGAAGTGCTAAACGTGGTATTTTTCCTATTCTGCATTTTGGTTGGCAGGCCGATAGAGGGGCAATAGCCCCCCTGGCTATGCAACTGGCTAAAGGGCAGAGGTCAGGATGCCTTACCTTCATTATACTACAGAATTATAACAGAACTGGGTCATTCCATGGTTAATTCAAAATAACCTGTCACCATACGAGGTCTGTTCAAAAAGTTCTTAGACTGTTTGAACTGCGCAGCTCTCATTTGTTCCAGGTGCATTTGCTTGGTGTCACTAGGTTCACAGAGATCAGCTGATTATGACGCCATTTTCTGATTGCAGATATCTTTATTTTGGTGCTGGTTATGTTCAGTTAAGTTAAGGGTAGTTTTTTAATTCGTCGGATTTAAAGTTTTACAATTTTTTTTCAAAATGAATAATTTGAAAGAGCAACGATTTGCTGTGAAATTTTGTGTCAAGCTGGGAAAATCTACTACGGAAATGTTTGCCATGCTTAACACGGCTTACGGTGATGTTGCCATGAAGCAAGCGACATGTTTCAGATGGCATAAACGTTTCAAGAATGGTCGGCTGTCTGTTGAAGATGATGAGCGTTCTGAACATCCTTCCACATCAACTGATGACCCACACATTGATGAAATCAACACTCTGGTGCGAGCGAATCGACGTCTGACTGTAAGAGAGCTTGCTGAAGAATGTGGGATCTCAGTAGGCTCTTGTTACCACATTTTGACAGAAGAATTGAAGATGCATCGCGTTGCTGCAAAATTTGTGTCACGTCTGATGACAAGTGATCAACAAGCTCATCGTGTTCAAGTCTGTCAGGATTTGCTTGATCACTCAGAAAATGATAAAGAATTCTTGTCAAAGATCATAACAGGTGATGAAGAGTCGTGGGTTTATGGTTATGACGTGGAAACAAAGGTCCAATCTTCACAGTGGACAAGCAAAACATCCCCCAGACCCAAAAAAGCTTGCCAAGTTCGATCCAAAATCAAGGTGCTGCTCACAGTTTTTTTTATGCTAATGGAGTTGTCCATCACGAGTACCTTCCTGAAGGCTCCACAGTTAACCAGACCTACTACAATGAAGTTTTGAAACGTCTGAGGGATGCCATTCGACGGAAAAGGCCAGAATTGAGGAGGAGTGGTGACTGGTTTTTCCATCATGACAACGCTCCAGCCCATTCAGCCCTCAGAACTCGTGATTTTTGGCCAAGCATTCTATCACTGTTCTTTCCCACCCCCCTTACTCACCTGACCTTGCTCCATGTGATTTCTTTTTGTTCCCCATGCTCAAAAGACCTTTGAAAGGAAGAAGATTTAAGACCATTCCAGAGATTAAGGCAAATGCGACAAAGGAGCTCAAGGGCATTAAAAAAGAAGCGTACCTAGACTGTATCCGCAAGTGGAAACACTGCAGGGATAAGTGTGTGTGTTGGAAAGGAGAGTACTTTGAAGGAGACCCAGACCTATAACTGCTGTAGAAAGTACATTTTGTGTTATGACTTCAGTCTACGAACTTTTTGAACAGACCTCGTATGTAGCCAAACATGAATATTTGTTCTAATACTTAAAGAGTATCGCACAGAAAACATAAGCAAAACAATTTTTTTCAAATACCTCCAGTGGTTTTCAAGTTATTGCGGCTTGAATTTTAGGCCACTACAGGTAGCTTTTGCTGCCTAGTTTTGAAACTGGTGTTGTAATTCTATTTTTGAAGCAATCTGATGCCTGAAAATTGCCACATGGGGGTTTTTAGGATCAAAGAATTTATTTTTGATGTCAAAATTGCAAAAAATTTGAAGATTTTTTTTGAAGTTTTCAAGCTTTTTTGAAATTTGAAGTTTTCGAGCTGTTTTTTTTTGCGTGCAAAGCAAGTATGCTCCAGCGAGCATTTCAACAAAGTTGTTAAATACTTTTTGGTGTACTGGTTTACATTAGAAGCTGACTATGCCAAGTGACCTTAATAAGAAAAGCAACAATGGAGACAAAATGCTACAGCTAACAAAAAATTAACTAGAAGATTTAGTTCATAAAACGGCACTGGAAGCCACTAAACTTCTGCGAAGTGAAATTTCAGATTTAGAAACCAAGATTGCTCAACTGCGTGAAAGCGGTCAACATGACAGTGTCAATAAAAACTATAACAATGTGAGGAAGATAAATGACAAGCAAAGGCAAGAAATCAGGAAACTGAACCAGTGCACCAATGACCTTAAAAAACAAAGAAACAATGAAGAACTAAAAGTATATGAACTTGAACAGTATGACAAAAGACAAATTTTGATATTTGAAGTCATTCTGCAAGTTCAAAACAAAAACATGACGGAAATCATTTTATCCCTGGCAAGAAAACTTAATGTTAATCTAACTGCGAACAATATATCTATGCACATCGGCTCCTTGTCAAACCCCCAAGACCGAACAGTGAAATTAGTGAAACTAGATGTCATCCTGGAATAATAGTTTGCTTCATTAGCGGACAAAAGCAAAATGACATGTATTCGAACAGAATGAAAGTGAAAGATACCAGCAACTTTCCTGTTCATGGTATGAACAAATTATACGTGAATGAGAATCTAACCCAGCATCACAAGCATCTCTTTTGATTGGCTAAGCAAAAAGCAAAAATACTCAATTGCACGTTTATCTGGACTTGGAACGGCCAAATTGTCATTCGTGAAGACGAAAAAGCGGACAGTCTACTAATTAGAACTGAGTATGATCTAGATAATATGTAAATTTACTGTGGTCCAATGTTTGTAGTGGTTTGTTTATTGTTATGTCTTACGATGAGTGATATTGAATTTGTTGTTAATAACATGGCCTATACAGCTGACGAACTGCATAACACGAACGCAAACGCTGACAAACTTATTGATTTCAAAAACACAAAAACTGACCTAAGCAATTGCTTGTATGAAGCGTTGACTAAAAAGTTAGAGTATTATCAACCTGGTCAAAAATTGCCAGTAGCTCAAAAAGGAAATAAAATTATTTATGCTTCATGTCAACATTAGATCCTTTCAAAAAATCTGAATAATCTAAACAATGAAGTGCTACAAATACTACCATATCCTCCGGATATTTTATTTCTGTCAGAAACTAATATTAAATTCTCAACTTAACTGGGTATCAACCAGTTATTTTAGTGAGCTCTCAAACTAATGCAGGCGGTTTAGGAGTATTTGTTACTGATAAATTAACCATGACCCCTCTTGAAAAAATGAACTAAATTCAAATTGCGAAGACATTTGGCTGAAAATATCTCACAAAATTGGAAACGATTTGTTTATTGTAGGTGTGATTTATCGCCATCCTAAAGGGGATGTTAACAATTTTTTGACTACACTTAATAAAAAATTGGATCTTTTGAGCAATAACCAATAATATCTATTTGGCAACTTCAATATTAATGTCAAATCTTCTGTGAATAATGAAGGTGGTCTGAATTATCTAAACACAATTTCTAGCAATGGAGATTACTCTCTTATAGACAAATTACAATTACAAAATACTCAAGTTACAAATGTATCGCAAACGACTATTGGTCATAATGTCACTAACAATTTAATGCATGTAATTTATCTTGTTGTATTTCTAAGTGATATAACTGACCATTATCCTATTGCTTACTGTGTGACCAGAGGTTCTAACAGAACTAAGTTGAAAATCAAACAGGATAATCATTACTGCTACAGAGATACTGGTCAATCTAATTGTGATTGGTTGAAAACATGGCGACCTAGAAATACCGGCCATGCCAACAAAAAGCGAGCGCTTCGACTGAAGGCCGATAGAAGTTCTCTGTGGGAGACAAATCTAATTAGGTCAGTCACTAGACTTAGTTGTTGCAAAAGTAAACGTCGGCATTTGAGACGATTACTAGTGACAGCAACAACTAACTTGTAGAACAGGTAACTTTACAATTAAGGGTGCGTTTAGACTGGACGCGAAGCAACCAAAATTTGACGTCATCGACAGCTCGCGAAAGGCTGAAACCGGGTCACAACCTTTCGCGAGCTGTCGATGACGTCAAATTTTGGTTGCTTCGCGTTGCTTCGCGTCCAGTCTAAACGCACCCTAAGAAGCAGCGATATACGATACAGTGCTTATAGTACACATTAATGTGTACAGCTACAGTATAATTATTGGATATACAGTAGCTACAGTATTTATGATGTTTTATCTGCGAAGCCATTAATTGCGTTTGTTCAATCAAGCAGTTAAACAACTTCAGTAATATCGATAGAAAGACACTAACAGTATGAGAAGGTAAGGAAGCATTTATGATTAAAATGTGCTTAGATAGCAATTGTGAAGGCAATAGGCAACAGGATCTAAGGATTGCAAGCTCGATACAAAACTAAGATTTCAATTATTAATAGTTTTAATATTTCTAACTTAGTTTAAATTTTTCAAAGTACGGATTGCGGATCCGGATGAGCAAGCTAGAATGACGATATCCCAAAGCAACAAAATGTTTAGAAATTATTGAAAGCTACAATATAAATTATAGATACTGGTATAGCATGGCATATAATATGCCTCACGTAGCATACGGTAATTGCAGTATACTGTACAAAAGCTCCTAAAGCTGTATTGCTAACAATACTTTATTTTCGCAGAGAAAAGGCTATTGCATAAACTTAAATGGTTCTTAAGTGTTGTGTAACGCTTTGTAAAGGAAACTATGCTTCCAGTAGTAAAAGAGTACCTGTATACAAACTTCCACAATATGAGAAAAAAAAGAAAAAAATGGATTTCTGTCATCCCGAGAGCCAACTTGGTTGTCTCGAAGTATACTGCAGTGTGTGGAAAACATTGGCCAAACGATGCAGAGATGGCAAATTCCATGGCAAGCTGAGAACAAAAAATCCATTCTCTGTTTTTCCCGGAATTCCTTCCAAGTTGTCTGTCCTCTCAATTAAGCAATTTTTGCAAAGCATATGCTTTCCGGAGGCAATGAATATGTGATGCTCTGATGGTTTTCCACCAATTCTTTGAAAAAGGCGTTTGGAAAATTACGAGAAGGTTCAGGAGCAACTTACTTTATATCGGCATAGGATGTTATTCAAAATGTCTACATTGACTATGCCAAACTTTTTCTACAGCTTGGAGTAAATCTGTCCCAAGACAGATTTATTGAATGACAACGAATGTTAAGTCTTTGATAATTTGCATGCTTTAGAAGTAAGTGTGAAAGAAGAGACATTGTTATCCTTAAGATACATTGCTGGGTATGTGCAAAAAAAAGGTGGTGTGGTGAAAGAAAATGACTCGCTGTTTCATTACCACAAGTTTGGAAAGTATGTTGATGCTCTCGATAGAGGGTCACTTTCTCTTCCACAAGACAATCTCGTGCAGTGGTGTATATTTTGCGTGATTTTCTTTCTGCAAGTTTTAGATGCGGGATGTCGAAAATATTTTGTTGACAGGTTTTTTTAAATTTCAGTGAGGTACGACTTCTGTGTTTCAAAAAAAAACACTGCGCTATTTTGTGCAATATATTGTTAAAGAACGACTCCGTGTTTTGCACTCCACGTACTGGTAAAGAGTCTGGCTTAAAGATTTTGAAATTTTCTTAAATTTACGATATTCCAACGACTAACTATTTTATGGCTAATATGCTATAGCACTTATTATACATACCGGTATCAGCATGTTTGATACAACATTGTCAGTACACTGTAATGTAGATTATGAAATATCGTAGCTCTGTTACTTTCGGTGACTTAAATGAGCGTACCGTATAGTTTCGTATTTGGCCAAATTTTTGACAACGTATGCAATCACTTTTTTCAGTATTTAATACAAGATACTTTTGTTTACCTTATAATGTTTTAGTGTTTAGTCTCTTAACTTTAGAATGTTTAGCGTTAAAATGTCGACAATGCCTGAATATTGCGTAAAGTGCACAACCAACATCTCGCGCAGCTGTCTCTATTGCGTGAAAACTGCAATTGTCGGCCTTCAGTTGAAGCGCTCGCTATTTGTTGACATGGCCGGTTTTTCTAGGTCGCCATGGTTGAAAATGAACTTACAAGGGGTGATTGAAACATTTTAAAATACAAGTGAACTTGACTGTACTGACCAAATTGACGTATGTTTTGATAATTTTGTATATGCTTTTAGTAATTGCCTCAATAAATATGCTCCACTTACACGTGCTTCAAGAAAAAAGCACAAGTTAATGTTTAAACCATGGATAAATGAAATTTGTATTTCCATTCGCCAAAAGCAGAAACTATTCGTTACTCATTATCTTAAAGGTAATGAAATTGAAAAGAAATTCTACAAAACTTATGCAAGCAAATTGATTAAACTCAAAACCCTTTCCAAGAAGTTGTATTTGAAGTCTTGAAATTTTAAATTTGAGACAAGGTGTGTGAAATTTTTAATTTGAGAAAAGATATGTTTTCTCAGATATTTGAAAGGTTGCCAAGTTATCCCGATTTACAAGAATGGTAACAAGAATAATCCAAACAACTATCGTCCCATTTCCATTCTTTCCAGTTTTTCTAAAATTTTTGAAAAACTGGTATGCCGAAGATTAACTCAATTCTTGAGAAAATATAATATTTTAATTCCCTCGCTATATGGTTTTCAATGTAATTTTTCCACTATCCATGCTATCACTGATATTGTAACTTGAACATATGATAACACCAACATTAAGCACTATACGGCTTTATTTTTTTAGATTAAAAAACAGCCTATGATTCTGTTTGCCACTCGACTCTTCTAGCCAAACTGAATCATTACGGCATACGTGGCCAGACTCTTAAATTAATAAAATCTTTTCTTCTTACGAAGTAATATGTCTCCATAAACATAACACAATCTTCATTAATGACAAATTCTTTTGGTGTTCCTCAGGGATCAACATTAGGTCCATTATTATTCTTGTTGTATGTTAATGATTTACCTAATTTAACCCAGACTATTCCCAGGTTATTTTTGGACAACACCTGTTTAACTGTTCATCATTTAAATTTAAGCAATCTCCAAAGTGAGCTAAATTTGGAACTGATAAGGCTTTCAGAATGGTGCGAATTTAATAAGTTAACAATTAATCCCTCAAAAAGCCAACTCCTTGTTATATCCCCAAGAATGAATGAGTTAGTGACTGATTTTGATGTACTTCTGAATGGTATTACTGTGCCCCTTTCTTTCTCTGTTAAGTATTTGGGGGTAGCACTTGACTCACAAGTTAATTTTCGAAAGTCACATTAAAATCTTAAAAACCAATTTCTCCGAAGCTGTTGGTATTATTTGTAAACTAAAACTCGTTCTTTCTAAAGATGCATTGATAAAACTATATTATGCACTTTTCCACCCACATTTGTTATATGGTCTAGTTATTTGGCGATCAACACATACCTCCTATTTGATGAAAATAAGTACTCTTCAAAATATAGTAAAACTGGTGGGGGGTGGTGCTTTTCAAGACAGAGCTACCTCAATTTATTCAAACTTAACATTCCAAAATTGACTGATTTGCACAAAATTGAAATATCAAAACTAATGTACAATATTGTACATAGGCCTTGATATCTTCCGAATAACTTTTCCAAATATTTTGAAAAGGCATGCAAAATCTCACAGAGATGGACGAGATCTACCACTCAAGAAAATTTTCTTGTATATTTTCCACGATTTCGATCTAACAGATTGCAAAATAGCTTTAAGTATCAGGGCATCAAAATTTGGAATTCCATTCCTCATTCAATACGTTTGTTATCTCCAATTTTGTTTAAGGTAAAGTTAAAAAACTTTTTTGTGGAATCATACGAGTCTTAGAATTTAGAATTTCAATCTAACTTGTTGAATTATTTTAATAATATAACTCACATTCTTTCTCATGTGTTTTTTATTACCTCCATTTATTATCAAAAATTAAAATATGTTGGCATTGGGGTGGCTGCTCGACTCGGTGAGTGATAAGGTCTTTTCGCAGCTTTCTTGTTGTGGCCTTTTTTATTATTGTTGTATATTGTTGAGTATGTGATTTCTGTTACCGTAGTATTTTAGTTACAGACAAAAATAAAAAATGGTTTGACTTGAAAATTTTGGAGCATTATAAAAACCTTAACGCCTGAGAAACCTCATGCAAATGCACAAACCTTGTTGAAAATGAGAATGAAGAAATTGTTACTGAACCAAATGAAATAGCAAAGAATTTCAACAAATACTGTTTTATTGTAGGCAAAAAATTGGGGTCCATGACAACTGACCGCGGACAATGCCGATTGGCTGAGAAGGACGATGCTAAATATATTTTTACTATCCCCAGAGTCGTCTTGCCCTAACCCTCACTTTGTGACGAAATGACTGCGACGAAATCAGTGACCAAATCATCGTAACAAAACCATTGGTTTGCAGTCAGTTTGTTGTGGTCAGTTGACTTGGCTCGAAAAATCAATCGAATGATTTCCGTGATTATCTGACTAATTCAGCGCATTCTTTGATGTATTTGCGTCCAACCTCCCCTTTTGAAATTTTATGCATCATAAAACAAGTTAATTCTAACAAAAGCTGTGGACTGGATGGAATTGATTGAAAGTTTGTTCAATTAGCAGCTGAAGCTATCACTCCTGCACTGTGTTTGCTATTAAATGCATGGTTTCAAAATGGATTTTTTCCTATGTGTTTAAAAGAAGCCAAAGTTGTGCCAGTGTTCAAATCTGGTGATAGACGAAAATCAACAAACTTAGACCTATTTCGATACTGTCCTGTTTTTCAAAAACTTTGGAAAAAATAGTGTACTTTTGAATAATCGATTTTTTAAATTCCAACTCAGTGTTGTGTCCAACTCGGTACGGATTTAGACCAAAACCATCAACTGTTCATGCTATTTTGGATATTGTCTCAACTTGCTATGATAATGTGGAAAATAAGAAATTTACCGTTCTGCTACTATTGGATCTAATTAAAGCATTTGATACTGTTCAACATAAAGTACTTCTTGCCAAATTAAACCATTATGGTATTCGAGGTGTTGTATAAAATTTTTTTTAATCTTACCTTGCAAACTGTTCTCAAACTGTTATGATTCATGATAATCATTCTTTGAAGTCCAATATCGATATAGGGTCCCTTAAGGCTCATCCCTAGGGCTACTATTATTTTTGCTTCATATGAATGACTTGCCCAACTGTATTAGTAGCACTCCCCGACTTTTTGCTGAAGACACCTGCATTTTTGTAAGTGAAATACTTCAAATGAGTTGGAATACTCTCTAAACTATGAGCTAGCAAAAATCATTGGTTGGATCGTTGCCAATGAACTAACATTAAATGCAACTAAATTTAGTGCACTACTAACAAAGCAAAAACTCCATTCACTACCAGTTGAAATAAACCTTAGCGTTACAGCAGGATCAATTAAAGTAATAAGCAGTGCTAAATATCTTAGTGTTTTTATTGACAACAAAGTAAATTTTCAAGAACACATTAAACATTTAGAAAAGAAAGTCTTGTGCTCAGTGGGAATTCTAAGTAAACTAAAAAATTATCTAATAGAGCATGCATGCACGAACCGTATTATATGTTAGTGCATTCGCATTTGCCTTGTGGACTTATAGTTTGGGGAAACACATCTCCAACCTATCTCTCCAAATTAATTACACTTCAAAGGAAAGCCTTGTTTTGATAGGTACTTCAAATAAACCTGCAATATTAATGATTGTATGACTGAAAAAAAAAAAACAGCGGAAAGACTTCTTTGAAAAATGACTGGAAAACCAGTTGCCTAGTTGTGTGAGGTAACTATGGTATAATTCATGCACTGTAGAAGGTAAAAATTGTTTCATATCACCCATAGCTTTGTCAATCATGACCCTGTACTACTGTGTAGTTGCACTTTCAATGAAAACTTTAATTGGAGAAGCATTAAAAAAATATGCGGAATTCTATGATTTTTTGTAATTTATCGATACAATCGATTTACTTTTTAACGTAGTCTCCATCAAGGTTGATGCACTTCTCCAGGCGTTGCTTCCATCCTTTCATCCCATTTTTGAATAAATCTGCTGACCATTTTGTAAGCCATGTTTTTGCTGCTTGCTTTGCCTCACTAGTGTCATTAAAACAAACGCCTTTCAAGGGTTCTTTGAGTTTTGGGAATGAAAAGAAATCAGATGGGGCAAGGTCTGGGCTATAAGGTGGGTGTGGCAACAATTTTCACTGAAATAAAGCGTAAATGATCTTCGTTAACGTAGTCTCCATCAAGGTTAAAGCATAAATCTGCAAAGCGTAAATGATCTTCGTTTCTTTCCAACCAAGCTTGACCAAAAATTTGATGTTGGTTTGTACCTTGAAGTCCTTACGCTCCATGGGTTAAAAAACTACTTTAAATAAACTAGCTCTTAACGACTTCGTTTAGAAGTACAAAATGAGTGATAGTTATTATTCGATCACAAAGAACATGCTTTTTATGGCTAACATTCTAAAATACGTTTTTACTTGCTGACACTCTTGTCGTGGAAGAATTCCGCGTATTTTTTGAATGCCCCTCGTATTAGTTCATTGGTAGTAGTTGCTTGTCAAAGACTGCCATATGCTGTGTAGCTAGTTCAGGAGCTAACCTAGTAATAGCATTTATCTACTTTCTAAACTATTAGGTTCTTACAGTATTTTGCAGTTGCTGACTATCGTGTAATATCAAACAAAATTTACCAAAAGATGAAGCAGCTACATTTAATAGTCTATTTATTATACCTTTATTCCTAAGGAGTAGTCCAGAGAGTAGCGTTTTACCAGTTGCAATGCGAGTAGCCTTGTATAGTTCTAAAATGCTTTTTCAAATTTCTATTATTCTTTAAAAAATATCTTTTGCAATATTATGGAAAATTCTAGTTCAGGGGTGCCCAAAGTTTTTGAGGAGTGAGCCACATTGCATGTTTTCTAGCCTTTAGCAAGCCACACAATTCTCATAAATTGTTTGGATAATTTTTATGTAAACTACTACTTATTTAAGTTTTGTATTGTCCTTAGTCCAAACTAAATAATTTTTTTAACCAGAGTTGACTTTTAATACTTCGTTTGATGTTCAACAAAAATTTAAGTTTGGTCTGTTATATGGTAGAACTTTTTGTTACACAACAAATACAATAATTTTGTTTATTACTCAGCACCATTTTATGCAGACTTTGCTTATGGAGGGTCTTGCACAAAAGCTAACATTTTTCAATGTCAAAGTTTCAACAGTACACAGCACCAGACAAGTTTAATAAACTGCAGTGCATTTAAAATGCATCGTGAATAGCATCAAACTTCTCCCCCAGGTGCTTGATGGTTTTTATGATTATATTGAAGACCAAAAGGTCCCTTTTCTGCCTTCTGGCTGAGACAACTCGGTGAATAAAATGTAATTACAATTATGAAAGAAATAGCCTTTTTAACAGTTCAGTTTTAACACCATTTAAAAGAAATTCATGCCTTTTTAGAGTCATTTCAAAGAATTAAATTGCTAAATCAATTCATCCCTCCACTTAAAGGTCAGGTCTAAAACACGTTTAAGAGCTAACATATATGAATAAAACTCTTTAAATAACTTGGCTGAAGAGAGAAGGTTCAGTCCCCACAATGTCTGTTCCTTCATAGTTGCACTCTTGAATCCATTTTGTTCGAACTACAGTACTAGATCTACTGCTGCCACCCTCATTATTGGAAAGCAAACTGTTCGGTGATAAAAATACAAATAATCAAATGAAAGTAGTTACTGTTCTCCATAACTAATGTAGTGGCCAATAAAACTCAAATTTGCTCATTTTTAGAGTAGGCTACTTGAACTGGAGTTATTAACCAAAAAATTTCATTCATTCATTCATTCTTTTTTTATTCTTGACCACCACAACAATAGCAAATGCATGGTAACACAATAATAACACGTAGAGTCAGGAAAAGGAAGTAGCGACACAACGTCAGACGTTAAGACATGCAGAGGATACTGAACACAAAAAAGCGATTTTTATTTGCATGGTTGCTACACCTGTCACACCAGCTCAAAGTACATTGTAAGCCTAATCAATCACAAACATCAACATGCACGCAGGCACACAAGATGGAAGTAAAACTAACGACTGGAGTAATTATTCGAATGATTGATAAAAAGAAAAGAGAGGGACAGTGACCAGTGCAAGGCCAGGCACGGTTACGTAGGTGGTCAACGAATTTCTTGAAATTAAATTTATTGAAATTAATGAAAAAACTAGCATCAACAAACTTGACAAAAACAATTCTAGGTGAAAAACGTGCTAGCATCGAGAGAACCTTCAAGTAACCCTCAAGATAAATTGCGATCAGCAAAAAGTTGTTGTGAGGCCTGCATATGCAACCCGTGAGCCACAGTTTGGGCTGTCCTGTTCCAGATAGAGCAGTTGTAGACGACATGAATTCATGTTGCCTGGGAAGTATTTTGGAAGATAACTTATGCCACAAAACAATTTACAGCAGAAAAATTGAACACAATAAATTCGTATAAAATAAAAAAGTAAAAACAGCAACTATTCTTGAAGCATTACTTTATTTGTTTTGCCTAAACCATATGAAATGTTTTAATCTGTGGTTGATATCAGGGTTTCAAAAAGTGCTCAATAACGAAGAGTTAGAGCAAAGCAGATTGCCACAGTATTAAAACATTAAAAATTAAAATCTATAAAACCCAACAGTCTGTTTCACCCATAAATGGGATCATTCAGGGTAAATTTAAACAATTGTTTTTAACAATTCCAAACAATTTTTTTAGATTTATACCTAAACAATGGTTTAGATTTACCCCTGATGATACCATTTATGGGTGAAACAGACTGTTGAGTTTTATAGGTTTTAATTTGAATGGTTTTAATCCTGTGGTAATCTAGTGTGAAATGTGTCGATGATATTATTTGCTTAATGACTAATGCTTGCTTGGTAAGTTTTGTTGGTCACCAATACACACACGTGTTGGTGTGACCAGCAAAACTAAAAAAATTTTACTTAGAAGTGTACTTCAAACATGGTTGCTGTTTTTTTTGTTGCTTTTAACAAAAATTTTGTCTCTTTCAAGATTAGTTACTAGCACCTTAACTAATCTTGCAACCTGGAGAGTGTGTGTACCAGCAACCAGTACTGGTAACTACCCTATATGGTGCAAATTGTGTAAATGTCACAGTGCTGTATCTCTTCTTCTTTTAACTTTAAATGTTACTATGCTGAAAAGTGATACCATGAAATGTTACTATATGCTGAAATGTTACTATACGATGGCTGAGCCACACAACAATGCTTTTTTTCAGAGATTTCTTCCAGTTTTCAAGGTGATGCAATCAATGATATTGCAGGTTCATTTAAACTACCTATCCAACCAAAAACTTTTTCCAGCTCAGATGCCAATAAAAAGTAAATGAAAAACTGTTATATTTTTCAAAAAATATGTGCAATGTAGATTCAAATGAAGAAAAAAATTTTGTCACAGTGCCTACACCCCAAAATTTTTCTCAAAAGTCGGGCTCTTGTCAAATTTTTAAATTAAGTTTTCACCATGTAGCAGTCATATTTTTGCAATTTTGACATCAAAAATGAATTCCTTGACCCCAAAAATCTCCATGTAGCAATTTTCATGCATCAGATTGCTCCAAAAATGGAATTGCAACACTATTTTTACAACTCAGGAGCAAAAGCTCCCTTTAGTGGCTGAAAATTTAAGCTGCAATTACTTGAAAACCACTAAAAGTAGTGAAAAATAAATTATTTTATTCCTCATAGTTTTTTAACTACTGGTATGTTAGCTTACAAAACAAATTCATATTATACTAAAAAAAAACATGGTTACCAAAAATTAAAGAAATTTTGATTCAGCTCGATTTTTTACTTTTCTTCGACTTTTAATGATGTAATCTTGCAGTAGATGCATTATGCAAAATGAACTCCTGCAAGCTTTGAGTGCTTTGCATTAAAAAAGGCTTGCGGATTTTAGTTTAAATTTTTTTTGATACAAATGTGATTTTTTGCAAAACCGCTAGATGGCGCTTTCAAGCACAGCTATTGGAATATCATTTTACCTGTTTAAAATAAACTGTAAGAGAAGAAATACTAGTATCACACTAAATAGCAACCAAGCGCACTTTTTTTTACTTGCAATGACGTCATAAACATCCTGCTTAACAGCATATGCAAAGTGTAAACTTACTTAAGACGTTGAACAAACACATGAACAGCTTTTTAATAACAATGAATTGCAAACTTGCCAGAAAGTTATCGGTTCAGTTCAGCTACAGAATTAAATCGTACGTTTGGGAGTAAGAGCTTTTGGATGCAAACATGAGACGCATTTTTTGGCCAGTGATTTTGGCCATGATAGATTTGTGGCGATTATCAAATCTATAATAACTATGTGAAGCTTCTGTTACAAGTTTCATGCTTGTTTCTACGCTCTGTGAGTAAGACGGAAAATCTGGAAGCTTAAGTAAACTTTTGCTTGCATGGCACAACATCAGATCTTCCGTTGGTATATCATTCGAAAGCGGTGGCTCTGTGCAGAGATACACTTCATCCACAAGATTGTACCACTCTTTTGCTTCCCAGCTGATGGGGTTTTCTTTTCTGTCTTTGTTTTCTTGGTGATTCTGCATGCAAAAGTAAAAATGTGAAATGATATCTATCTGTCGCTATTTCTTATTGCACAATACGATTAAAAACCGAATCCCAAAACTTTGGTGCTTTTTAGTTCTGGTTTGCGTTTACTGAATATGGCATGTTGTTATTTAAATACCAATGTAAATACGGTAATTCTACAAAAATTATATCACATTTATCTCGTAAGTGCAGTATAGAAATCTGCAAAATTTACCTATTCTTGTTCGTTAGGTTTAAGATTGTTTGCAGTCACAAGTTTCTGATGATGAGATCTTCATCTTTTATCAATGCATACAGAAAGTTTTCTGGTAATAAGCAAAAGAAGTTTCCGTGCAGGTTTTGCTTTGCTATGGGGTCATTCCATGCCAAACGTCCTGATTTTTCATAATGTCCCAGCTCAACCCTCTTCAAATTTGTTCAAAATGTGTTATACTGTTGTATGACATGATTGACCTTCACACTGAAAATTTTAGCTCAATATCTCTTGTACTTTTCAAAATATGACGATTTTAAATTAGCTACCCCCTCGCGATGGCGAGAGCTTGGTTATTTTCGGTCATTTTCAAAAGCGCACTTCTCTAAATATAAAAACAATGAAAAGCTGATTTTTGTGAATTGATCAACTTTCAGCTATATAGTTTCGGCAAAGAGGTCGATTTTTTATACCAAATAATCGCAATATATAGCAACCACAAAATTTGGTGCATTTTAGGCTTAGGCCTATCACTTTAATTTATTTACATTATTTACAATTTCTCTAAACGAACGTTTTCGGCACTACCACTGGCCCTCTTCAGGAATATCTAAATAGCAATAATAACTTTAAGAATCCGAATCAAATAATAAACTAATCTTCAAAAGGTTAAAACATTGCTGTACTTTTTTAGTGTCTACTAGCCTACGTTAAACTCAGCAAGAACGATTCAAATTTACAATTGAAATGACAAGAGTTAGCAATTATGACGAAACAAGCATTATGATTTCAGAAATATAGCAAACACTAAGTATGTCCAACAACTGTCATTGAATTTTATGGTTAAAAAACTTGCAGCAGAAATGATGATCCGTTTGCGTAAAGTTGACGATTGAGAGCAGGAGAGTGTTTCTTGATCAGGAGAGCTTCGTGAATTTTGGTGTCGTACTCAGAACGGCATTTTCGAATTATTTTGAATGAATCCAAGCCAGTTTTTTTATTAGAGCAAATGTTGCAGGACATTATGTGGTCTTTAATTGAACTTTTCTGGTTACTATTGAAATTTAGATGTTCTTGGACTCTAGTGCTCAGATGTCTGGAGGACATACCAATGTATGTCTTGTTCGTGTCACACGAACATGTAAAATGATAAACAACATTTGAACACAGAGCCACAGGTGTTTTGGATTTTAGTTGAAAATAAGATTTGACCTTAAATGATTTGTAGATCGGGATAATTTTAACATTCAGTTGATTTCTGATTATTTTTGAAAATTTGTTAACAAATCGTCGTGAATCTTTACCAAAATACGGAATAACAATTGGATATTCATGGGTAGAACTGCTAGAAGTTTGATCGGTATCAACGGAAGACTGATTACTGTTGTTTTGGCTTTGAAATTGTTGCAATAATTTGTCAAAAAACTTGCTGGGATAACCGTTGGCCTTAAACATAGCTTTCATATTTTCTGCTTCTTTCTGGAATAGTGTGTTGTTGGAGCATATTCGTTTAGCACGATTTAAAAGGCATAGAATCAAACCAGATTTCCACTTGAGTGGGCAAAATGCATTAAAATTTAGTAATAAATTTGTATGAGTTGGTTTCTTCCAAATCCATGTGTCTATGCCAGAGTGATTTAGTTTAATTTCAACGTCCAAAAAAGGGATGGTTTCAGAAGCATGCTCTACTGTGAATTTGATACTTTTATGTTGAGAATTTAGAAGGTCCAAAAATTTTGAGCAAGACGTATCATTATTAAAAACAGCAAAAATGTCATCGACGTAGCGAAGGTATAGTTTTGGCTGAAAGTTTAAGTTTGAATTAAGCAATTTATTCTCCATGTGTGAAAGGAAAAAATTGGCAATGGTTGGACCTAAAGGGGAGCCCATACTAACACCGTCATGCTGTTCATAGAATTTATTCCTGTGCATAAATATTCCTTTGGTTGCTAGCCTTAAGAGTTTTGCAAATATCTCTTTGTTTACAATTGGCTGATTCTGGCTCGATTGGTCGGAGTATATTGTATCAGTTATAATTTGGATCGTTTCTTCTAATGGGATGTTCGTAAATAAGGATGAGACGTCAAAACTTACTAATTTATGAGCAGGATGAAATTGAAAATTGGCTAGATGATCAAGAAATTGATTGGTCGACTGTAACATGTATGTTTGCGGAATGTACGGTTTAATCAACGAATCAAGAAATTTAGCTAATTGATATTCTGGTGTGCCGATCATCGATACAACGGGTCTTAAAGGATTGTCACGCTTGTGTATTTTCACTAATCCGTATATTTTTCCGGGGTTGCTGCCACTCGGAATTAGTCTTCGCATAGTTTCTGGACCAAAATCTTTAAGATATTTGCGCAATCATAATGCTTGTTTCGTCATAATTGCTAACTCTTGTCATTTCAATTGTAAATTTGAATCGTTCTTGCTGAGTTTAACGTAGGCTAGTAGACACTAAAAAAGTACAGCAATGTTTTAACCTTTTGAAGATTAGTTTATTATTTGATTCGGATTCTTAAAGTTATTATTGCTATTTAGATATTCCTGAAGAGGGCCAGTGGTAGTGCCGAAAACGTTCGTTTAGAGAAATTGTAAATAATGTAAATAAATTAAAGTGATAGGCCTAAGCCTAAAATGCACCAAATTTTGTGGTTGCTATATATTGCGATTATTTCAGCTATATTTCATGCAACAAGTGTCAAAATGGCGCAGGCTTATAGCATGATAGAAATAGGGGGTGCCAAAGTGTTCACATTTTGACCGGAGAACAAAATTTTGGTCAAGTTTGAACACCTGCATCTCTAATATGAAACATAGCATTGCTCTTATTTTTAGTATGGTAGCTCCCTACCTACTGGACATCAACTTTACCAATTTGGAAAGAAAACACTGCTTTCAAAAAAAAGTTATTTTACTTCAAAGTATGCACCAGCGGCAAAATTGCAAAAAACATGCCATCTTGTGGTGGAAAAATGGTCCCGTCAGACACTGTTTTCAACAAAAATTTTTTTTAGAGTGGAAAGAGGTTTTCTCAAAGTACTTACACACCAAAATTCAACTTTGTTCCGAAACTGTAAAGGGGTGAGATTCAGTCATCTTTCACCCTTATAATTTTCTCTTAAATTTGAAAAAAAAATGAAAAAAATGATCCTCGACATATAATTTAGATGAAAATTTGACATGTTGTTCAAGAAGTTTAGGCTCAATTGATTACTAAAACTTTTGGCCTGTTACTGCTTATTGTTTAGTTGCAATTTTGAATCAAATATGCCACTAGATGGCTTGGTTAGGTAGCATGTGTTTTTGCTTTCATATTGCTCGATCATTTTTAGTAGCTTGAAATTACAAAATTTTGGATATTGTTGTAGCTAAATGTAAATTGGCTGTTAAATATTTTAACAATACAACTTTGGACAACAGTTTTATGTTCATTATTGTAAACTTACCTAGGCCGGCCAAAAACTAAAAGATTGCTGAAAATGATATTTTTTCGAAAGTGCCAAATTTAACAACAGCACATCACACAACAGCATCACAAAAAATTTGGGGATATTGCAAGCCAATAAATAAAGATTAAGGTTTATGCAACTGCAATTTGCACTATAGTATGCAATGTGTCCCACTTTCTTTAGAGCAACTTCATTGTATGTAATAAATCAAGAGTTCTGTCTGGCAGCAAACAATTCCAACATAGTTCCTTCTGCTGTGTCCTTGTAATTGAGGTGGAGCAAATATGGTAAATTTATCTGTAAATGGTACCCAACAATCTTTTTAAAGATGTTGTGGTCATGTCGAAACCAAATGATTTCGATTTATGAACTTGATATAAGCATCCTTGTTTTGATCCAATTGTTCAATTACAGCACCAATGCACCATAATGTGTGATACAAGCAAGCAACATATTTTCCAGATTGTAAATTTTTATGTCGCTGCTCATGTGACCAAATTGAAGTAACATTATCATCATTGTAAAGTTTCACTTTAGCGCCTTCTTCATCTGATGACAGCCTTTACATTGCTAAAGTTGATTTAGAGGGAGGGGTAAAGCAGTGATGAGATAAAGCAAACGTATTAGATTAGATCAGTGTTGACTCCATCCTCCTTGACCCAGCCGTGCCACAGATATTCTACTTCAAACATGACCAATGGCATCTCTAATCATGGTTTTTATTGGCAGCCCTAGCTGACAATAATAACATCTGCGATGCCATCTTAGTTTTACCCTAAGGCTATGCCGCAATTAGACTAAACCACATAGGCCTTTCAACCTACATAGAGGTTAATATAGGCCTCTATGGGCTAGGCTATTGCATTAAAACGTCAGAATTACCAATGAAATTTTAATTAGGAAGGTTCCAACGGCGGGTGTGAAGTAAAATATCACTAAAACGGCTGGCTCAAGAAGGATGAAGTCAATTACGCCAAATCGAATCTAATACAATTACCACCCTAACTTTAGATACCCCATTGATTTTGCCTGCAGTCCTCTTTCAACAAAAAACTGCACACCACAGCGTCTAAACTGGAGGCAGGTGCAAAAACGTAGCTAATAAAAATCGACGGGGTTTTTGCAAATGCGCACATTGAAAATATTTTAGTACTTTGAGGCCATTATTCATATAAGGTACTGTACCAAAAACTAAGGCTTGTTGGATTGAATTTGCAGCAAGATCATATTATTCAAGCATTGATGACATGGATTTCGTTTAAAACCACATTCTACACACGCAATGTTTTAAAAATTCTTGATTATTTTTAGTTTGAACTTCTCAATAGACACTATTAGGGATTAATGGCATTTATTTTCGGTGTTACGAGGACACCAAGGGCAATAAGGTGGTCTCGATCAAACAGATCAACAAAATTACCACATTAATTGATGGCGTTAATAACGACAGCAACTTAATTTTCAATATGTGGTAGGCCTACGTGTAAGAATTAATCGTGCCATTTAGGCCCATTTTACAGTGGGCGTAAAATTGTGAGCGTAAGAGTGTGTTCTTAGTTGATTTTAATCGACTGCTTTCTTTTTGAAATGAAATAAAATGTGCTTATTCGCTCACGATTTTACACCCAGCGTAGACCAGGACGAACAGTTCATCAGGTTTTTGGAAGGCAATATAAGACGTTTTTCCACAAGTGCAAGTAGATTTGGAACATACCATAATTATTGACTACTGCGTAATCCAACATTTGAAGATAAAGTTTATGTTTTTGCATTGATAAATGTCTGACAAAAGGGCATATACACCGGTGCAGCTAGGGGGGGATTAGGAGGACCAGTCCCCCCATTTTGAAAAAGCACAATTTCACAAAAAACATTTAAGATAAAATGTCAAAAAACTAATTTATAAATGGTCAACTCGAGTGTAACTCAACCCATAGTTGCAAATGAGCAACATCAAAACTTTGACATTTTTTGAAAACTTTTTCCAACATCATTAGCTTCTCTATCTTTGAAAAATTTCAGCGCTCTAGTTGTTTCCGAGATATTCGGGTTGAAAAAACGTTTGCAGCAAAACGGCAAAGGGAATCATAGTTAACTTAAAAATGGAAATAAGTTACGATCAAAAAATCAATTTTGAGAAATATGATTGAAAAAGTTATCTATTACGTCACATTAATATAACAATCGCGTGTAAAAGCTTAATTTTATTGAAACAAGAATTTAGCCACGTTGCCTTTTTGCAATGCAGGGTAAAAACAAATTCCGGAGAGTCGGAATGTTTGTGTAGTCAGTGTTGATATTCATTGTAAATGGTTGATGATTGCGTAGCCCCTATCGAGGTGCCTTGGAATGATAATGTCTCGTCAGCATACTGCATTGCTTTTGCGGGAGAATGCAAACAAGGCAGAAAGCAGCGCGATTTTGCACCAAACAACGCAATCCATTTTGTTTCAAACCTCTTAAGTTTCCAAAAGTAGAATCAGATGTTCCGAAAAGTAGAACCAGATTTCCAATTTTCCGAATCAGAAGTTGGGGCGGCCGAGATCTGACGTGTATCAGTCCACGAATTAAATGTCACCATAGTCAAATCGTATTTTTCGACCCTAATAAATTTCGAGAACATTTTAATTAAAAACATTCCGAAAAAAACACTAATTGCTGAAGGAAGAGAATGACTCTCCAAGTCTCCATATGCTGTTAATGTCGAAATTGATTTTTTATTATACTGTATTGGGTCAGTTTTACCGATCACGCGTGTTTATGCGTATAAATATACACATGTCATTTGATTGCAAGCAGTTTGCTTGTTTTTCATTTTTTTGCGTTTACATTAAAAACGATATCAGACGTAATTGGTCGAAATCGCCTTATATAAGCCTACATTTAGACCAACAGGCCAGAGAAATTGTTTACCTGAAAAACGGCGGAATCAGAAAAAGTTTTCTTAAAAGCGTGGCAACGATGTTAGTTTGATCATTCAACTTTACATTCAGCTGGGTTGGGAAAACGGGGGATCGGCTGGTTTAAATTAATTTTTCAACTTCAAACTGCTTAATATCAAATGGTCATTACAGTAAATGTATGCTAGTTTATTTTCAGGAAATCTTTTTTGATCAATTTCTATGTCCGCATATTATATTGTATAGCTGTGTTGATTTGTAAGTGTTCTCGTTGTCTATCAGAGCAGCGAGTCCGGTGAGCTTGTTCAAATTGTGTCAAAGTCTAAACTGAGTGCGCTGGTTGCAAGCAAAAAGTCGCGCCTACACCGTCCGCTTATTCCCGATCTGCACACTGCGTAAAATCGTGAGCGCAAAATATTCGTCGTCTTTAGTTTATTTGAAACCGAAATTCGGTACGCCCGGCATATCACCTTACCAGCGTACAAGCAGTCAATTGTTTCAAACAAAACTAACGACATGCCCATACGTTCACAATTTTATGCACAGTGTATGGTGGGCCTAAAAATTTTGTCTAGAAGCTTTCTACGCAGTTTTCGTTCTTCATTCACCAAATTTCGTTCGCAGGCGTGCTGTATAAATAAACCCATTGTATTTTGTTATGACAATTTTTCTGTGAATTCGCATTATTTGATTGAGACAATTAATCACACGTGAGGAATGGTCGATCGCTATCGCATTTTTTCTTGCTTCATGCTTAGATCCTTATTTCCCATCAATGACAAGAATAACAGTACAGTAATCAATTAACAAAACTTTGTATTGGCAAACCACTATACAGCGCATTTTTTTCTTCGTAGATAGCAAGCAGTACGTGGTGTCAACTGCCAATTAACATAAATAATAGTAGGGAGCACTTATTTTTTCAAAAACCAATCATTTTCGGATGTAGGTGGGGGTGGTTCGTATGTTTTTGCAAATTATACATTTCATTTGTTCTTAATTTGTTACAACATACTACCCTTGAAAGTTGAAATATTATTATGCCAGCTTGTCTGAATAGTAACGGCAATTTGCGACTTTCCCGTATGGCCCACGACCCCACGTTAAGAAAGCGCGTTTTTTGCATCCGCTGATGCATCATCAAATAAAATAAAATTGTAAAACCAGGTGAAACCACTTTTATTGTTTTTCATTCATTTATTTTTTTATGCATCTACAGCATAAACGACAGCAGGACTCTTGCCTGTTATTGCTAAACCTTTGCAATTTGTTACTATTTGCCTAAACGAAAACTTTCCAATTTGCTTATGCTTTAATCATAACAAAAAATTTATTCCCCCTTTTTTTTATTTCTGGCTGCGCCGGTGAGCATATAGGACATAGGTCACATTTGGCTCTTCTGGTATTTTAAGACAAGAATCTTCAAAAAATTATTTTGGTACCTTACTCTTCCACGTCTCCATTTGATTGATTTTTATTTTTGGACTGATAGATCAGTATTTTTGGTCTTGCTACTGCAACAAAGCACCTTCTGTTGAACTAAAACAACCTCACTGTTTCTTGCTTTTCTTTTTTTGTGGTATAGAGCATTCATTTAGAAATAGTTTGAAAGTTTGTTTTCTCCCTTTCCTTACCCACGTTCCATTATTCAATCATTGCTTTTTGGCTACGAATACTACGTTTGCCAGTTGCTCTTCGGAAATTAAGTCTACTAGATTGTCCTTTGCTCTGTTGCCAGCGTCCACAAAACTGGGCCCCGATTGTGACAACTTTGCCAATTTTCGCTCCAAATTCTGTACTCATTTCTGTCTCTATAATGGTTTCTTTACATTTTCAAGCACCCAGCAAACTCTAATATTACATAAACTCGTCTTAACTTACAGTATAACGTTGGTCTTGCCTCACACCATAACCCCGATGTGATGGAAATATTTTATGGCAGAGGTCAGTAACCTATTTTGTGCCATTGGCCAGTTTCAAATAGAAAAAATTTTTTGTGGGGTTGTTCTCAACTAGATTTAATATGTTGCTATGTAACCAATTTGCAGGAATCTGTTGCTCAATTTAAAGAACTGGTTACAGATATGGTTCCAGCAAACCTTGAGTAGCCCACTGGATTTA
>OZ014485.1:13072668-13240668 GCA_963965965.1 Trididemnum nubilum | reverse complement strand
GGCTTTGTTTCATTTCGTGTCATTTTTACTATTAATGCTGTTGAACGCAACGTTGTGGCTTACTGTCACGCATACATTTATGGCTAACTGACCAAAGTTGCCAAACTGGTCCAAATGAATCTGCATTACATTTCAAAACTGTTTTTATAGTTTGCTGACGTCAAATTGGGAAGTTAGTGCAGATCGTTTTTTATACACTTTGATTCTTTTACCCAAAATTCACAAACAATCGTCATAAGGTTTTATATTGAATACATTAAAACAAATTTTTCAACCGAAAGCATACCTTGCGTGTATTTACAAGATAATTTGAAAAGATTGCAGACGAAAACTTGTTTTGATGCTTCATTTGTGTGTTTGTCTCGAATTGTTGCATTTCGTGTCACCTTTAACGATTTTTGCTGTGGCTTCCTTTAATGCATACATTTAAAAGTAACGGACCAAAGTTGGCAGATTAGTCCAAATGATTTCGTATTACACTTCGAAGTTGTTTTTGTAGTTTGCTGACATCAAATTGGGAAGTTAGTGCTAGTCGTTCTCTATACAGTTTCATTAGTTTCATTCAAATTACACAAAAAGTCGTCGTAAGTTGGTATATTAAAAACATTGAAACAATTCTTCGCACTGGAAAGCATACCTTGAGTGTATTTACATGATATTTTGAAGAGATTGTCGGCAAAAATTTGTTTTGATGCTTCATTTATGTGTTTGTGTCGATTTGTTGCATTTCGTGTCAAATTAACCACTTATGCTGTGGCTTACTGTCACGCACGTTTAGAGATAACGGACCAAAGCTGGCACACTGGTCCAAATGAATCTGTATTACGCTTCGAAGTTGTTTTGGTAGTTTGCTATAATCAAATTTGGAAGTTAGTAAAAATCGTTCTCTAAACAGTTTTAAATAATTTTTTGAAATACATAACAATTCGTCATAAGTTCGCAATTTCAAAACATGGAAACAAATTCTCCAATTCGAAAGCATACCTTGCGTGTATTTACATGATGTTTTGAAGAGATTGTAGGCGAAATGAAACAAAGCCAGACAAACACATAAATGAAACATCCAAACAAATTTTTGCCAACAATCTTTTCAAAATATCATTCAATTACACGCTAGGTATGTTTTCCAATTGGAAGATTTGTTTCAATGTCTTCCATGTACGATGTTACGACGATTTCTTGTGTAATTTGAGTAAAATTAACAAAACTGCTTAAAGAACGACCAGCACTAACTTCCTAATTTGATGTCAGCAAACTACAAAAACAACTTCGAAGTGTAATACAGGGTCATTCCGACCAGTCTGCCAACTTTGGTCCGTTACCCATAAACGTATGCGTGACAGTAAACCACAAACTTGCGTTCAACAACATAAACAGTTAAAAGTGACACAAAATGCAACAAATCGAGAAAACACATAAATGAAGCATCGAAATAAGTTTTTGCCGACAATTTTTTTAAAATATCATGTAAATGCACCAAGGTCTGCTTTCCAACTGGAAAATTTGTTTTAATGTTTTCAATTTAGTAAGTTATGACGAATTTTGGTGCAATTTGAGTAAAATTAACAAAAATGTTTGAAGAACGACCAGCACTAACTTCCCAATTTAATGTCAGCAAATTAGAAAAACAGCTTTGAAGTGTGATACGGAATCATTTGGACCAGTCAGTCAACTTTGGTCCATTACCCAGAAATGTATGCATGACAGTAAGCAACATCATAACTGGTTAATGTGACACAAAATGCAACAAATCGAGACAAACACTTAAATGAAACATCCAAACAAAGTTTTGCCGACAATCTCTTCAAAATATCATGTAAATACACGCAAGGTATGCTTTCCAATTGGAAGATTTGTTTCAATGTTATCATAATACGAACTTATGACGATTTGTAGTGCATTTTAAAAAAAATCATAAAACTGTTTAGAGAACAACCAATACTAACTTCCCAATTTGATGTGAGCAATATACAAAAACAAATTCGAAGTGTAATACGGAATCATTTGGACCAGTGTGCCAACTTTGGTCCATTAAACTTGAATGTATGCGTGACAGTAAGCAGCAGCATAAATTGTTAAAAAGTGACACGAAATACAACAAAACGAGACAAACACATAAATGAAGCATCCAAACAAGCTTTTGCCAACAATCTTTTCAAATTATCATGTAAATACACCCAAGATATGCTTTTCAAATGGAAGATTTGTTTTAATGTCTTCAATATACGAACTTAGGATGAAGTTTTGTGTAATTTGAGCAAAATTAGTGACACTGCACAAAGAGCGACCAGTACTAACTTCCCAGTTTCAAGTCAGCAAACTACAAAAACAACTTCCAACTGTAATACAAATTCATTTGGACCAGTGTGCCAACTTTGGTCCATTACCTTTAAATGTATGCGTGACAGTAAGCCACAACGTTGCGTTCAACACCATAAATCGTTGAAAGTGACACAAAATGCAATAAATCGAGACAAACATATAAATGAAGCATTCAAACAAATTTTTGCCAACAATCTGGTGAAAATATCATACAAAAACATGCAAGGTAAGCCTTTCAACTGGAATGTTTGTTTCAATGTATTCACATAACGAACTTTTGACCAAGTTTTTTGTATTTTATGCAAAATTAGTGAAACTGTCCAGAAAATGACTAATACTAACTCCCCGATTTGATGTCAGCTAATTACAAAAACAACTTGGAAGTGTAATACAGTTTCATTTGGGCCAGTGTGCCAACTTTGGCTCGCTACCTTTAAAGGTAAGAGTGACAGCAAGCCACAAAGCTGCATTCAACAGCATAAACCGTCAAAAGTGACACGAAATGCAACAAATGAAAATAAACATATAAATAAAGCATCCAAACAAACTTTTGCCAACAATCTGTTCCAAATATCCAACAAATACACGCATGGTATGCTTTCCCATTGGAAGATTTGTTTCAATGTTTTCAACCTACGAAAATAAGAAAATTTTTGTATATTTTGAGACAAATTAAGGAAACTTTCCAGACAATGACCTCTACTAACTTCCCAATTTGACGTCAGCTAACTACAAAAACATTTGAGATGTGTAATGCAGATTCATTTGGACCAGTGTGCCAACTTTTGTCCGTTGTCGTTTGTGTATGCGTGACATTAAGCCACAACGTTTTGTTCAACTGCTTAAATTGTTAAAAGTAACACGAAATGCAACAAATGTAAATAAACACATAAATGAAGCATCTAAACAAACTTTTGCCAACAATCTGTTCTAAATATTATGTAAATACACGCAAGGTATGGTTTTCAATCGGAACATTTGTGGCAATGCTTTCAATATACGAAATTATGACGAGTTTGTGTGTATTTTGAGCAAAATTAATAAAACTGTCCAGAAAGTGACTTACACTAACTTCCCAGTTTCATGTCAGCTGGCTACAAAAACAACGTTGAAATGTCGCTTTAATTTGGGGCCAATTTTCAAACATGAGTTGGAGACTAAAAAACTAGTTCAAGGCCAAAGTAGGATACACTTTGGTTCTAGGATAATCCTAGACGTTGTTTATAGGTAATATGGCTTGTCACTAGACAGCACCACTATTGCATGAAACTTTTCAGACCGAGCTCAAGTTTTCCAGCTTGGCCCTCTCCTCTGTGTACGGCCTTGTGATAGGAACACTGAAGTCGAGTGCATTGTTAGTAACTTGCATGCAAATGTGATTTTGTTAAATCAGGTTGCAGTCAAGAGTAATTAATCGAATGCAAACGGTAGGCGCATAATTCTTCTGAAACTAGCTTGTTCTAAACTTTTTTTCTCTTGTCTTGATTCTGTTGTATCCGGTACCTGGTTGATGACATTTCAAAGTAGCTGTAAACACGGCATTGCAGCGAGCTTCGCCTTCAAACAGAAGCGTTCACTGCAACTAAGTGTACACCCAACTTTAAGGTTCCAAGTACAGACCGAGATACTGCAATAACCTCTCATTAACTGCCTCTGTTAGACTCTCTCATTCGTCTACCGCCTTTAGCCAGTTTTTAGGCTCGAACGGCACTGAATTAGGCCTCCACTTCATTTTCTTACCGATTTTGCGAGTGAGCGGGGTAGGAATGGTTGAAATATTTTGACCCTTGCCTTTTTTTGACAGTATTTCAACGTTCTTAGCTGCCTTCATTCATAACCCAAACTAGGCTATGGCAAGATGGTAGGCTAGCCTATTTGCCAATGCTATTTTTTTCACTCCAAGATTCCGCTTTACGCATTTTCCGATACATCATATCATTAACAAACCATTTTCGAGTTCGTTCGAGTCCTAGGTTATCCACCAGCAAAAATACAACAAAAATATTTCAACCTAACCCACCTCGCTCCATTAGAAACAATGCATTTTGATCAGAAATTTGACCAAAAATTTGAACACAACTCATGCGTGACGAGAACAATTAACAATGCTAGTCGGCCATCCCTGTTAAGTATATCCTTGGTACAACCCCCCAATCGGATGCTGTGACATCATAAATGGTTCAAAATTTATGACTTTTTACGTTTTCTGATAAACTGCAACTGTTTTTAACTCTCAACAGCAACCAAAACAGTAGCTCTAAGCTTCTAAATCGACCAAGAAATGGAGCTCAATCATGATATGCCCGTAACAAAAAATGCCTAAAATCACTGATTCAAGGTGCATTTGCGTTGGTCTATAACGTCATGGCGGGTTGGCCGCCCCCCACTCAATTAAAAGGTTGCTCATGCTGTGGGAGCAGCTTTGTTAAAGCGATTTAACACTCAGTAAACGTCGGTTGAACGAGGGTCATTGCAAAACACTGCACAAATCAAGCATTTGCCTATTACCAAAACACAACAACTTTACACGCCTAACTATGACATCATAGCACCTTCAATCACACCTTGAATCAGTGATTTTAGGCATTTTCTGTTACTGGCATATCATGATTAAACTTTATTCCTTGGTCTTTGCAAATATCCATTCCAAACCTAGTGCAGTAATTACACTGTAAGATGTAGTTTCAGAAAATGCAATGCACTCCTCCCCAGCGCCACTGTAATGTCATAGCTTGGCGTGCAAAGTTGTTGTTTTATGGTAATAGGCAAATGCTTGATTTGTGCAGAGTTTCTAAATGCTCTTGTTTAATCGACGTTAATGGAGTGTTAAATCGGTTATACAAAGCTGCTGCAACAGCATGCACAACTTTTGAATGGGTTGGGGGTAGTGGCCAACCCGCCATTACGTCACAGACCAACGCAAAGATACCTTGAATGAGTGTTTTTAGGCATTTTCTGTTACGGGCGTATCATGATTGAACTTCACTTCTTTGTATTTGCAAATATCCATTCCAAACTTAGTGCAGTACTTGCACTGTAATCTGTAGTTTCAAAAAATGCAATGCACCTCTCCCCAGCGCTAGTGTGATGTCAT
Organism: Trididemnum nubilum; assembly: GCA_963965965.1. Lineage (NCBI taxonomy): Eukaryota > Metazoa > Chordata > Ascidiacea > Aplousobranchia > Didemnidae > Trididemnum > Trididemnum nubilum. The sequence continues at coordinate 13,235,252 of OZ014485.1, read as the reverse complement.
GCAAATTGTTCTTTTATGGTAATATTGTTCTTTTATGGTAATATGCAAATGCCCGATTGTGCAGTGTTTTGTAAATGCCCTCATTTGACCGACGTTTACTGAGTGTTAAATCGGTTATAAAAAGCTGCCCCAACACCATGCTCACCCTTTCAATGGGTTGGGGGGGCGGCCAGCCCGCCATGACGTCACAGACCAACACAAGTACACCTTGAATCAATGTTTTTAGGTATTTTCTGTTACGGGCATATCATGATTGAACTCCATTTCTTGGTCTTCGCAAATATCCATTCCAAACCTAGTGCAGTACCTCCCAGCGTAAATGCCTCTGTAGTTTTAGAAAATGCATTGCAGTCCTCCCCAGCGTTCAATCATATATAAATGGAGTTCAATCATGATATGTCTGTAACAAAAAATGCCTAAAAACACTGATTCAAGGTGTGTTTGCGTTGGTCTGTGACGTCATGGCAAGTTGGCCGCCCCCCCAACCCATTCAAAAGTTGCACATGCTGTTGGAGCAGGTTTGTATAACCGATTTAACACTCAGTAAACGTCGTTTGAACAAGGGCCATTACAAAACACTGCACATAATCAGGCATTTGCTTATAGGTTTGAAAGGGAGAAGCTTGCACACCCTAATGTGCTGTCACAGCAACATTGTGGAGGGATGCGAGGAGTTTTTGAAACACATACCACACATATTTAAACAATTACATAGATCAGTCATGCTCTGAACAATTATGTGATAACAGCTTTTGAATCTCAATCAACAAAACAAAAAAACATCTGTTCATGGGATTTCCCCAACACAAATAATTTTACATATTTAACTTTGAAAACTTTGAAGTAGACCTTGTTACGGTGTTCAAAATTGTGTAGTCTCGTGATGCCCATGGAGGTGCCTCTTGAAAAATTTTTTGCAAATAGATTTTAATGTCTGATTAATGATTGAAATGTCTTTGGTTGCAACCAGGTGCCGTTTTTGAGATGTACCGCTTTTACTCAAACGCGGATGAATATTTTAAAATCATACGCTTGAATAATTTGTTTGCTATTAGTGTTGCCGTGAAATATTTCACAAATTTCAACAAGGATATTTTTATTTTTCTTTGAATATAAAAATTCAAAACATGATAAATTTAAACTAACTAATTAATCATGGAAAGTTTTTTGCTAAAAAGTTTGCAGAATTAAAGTTTCAGCTTGAATTTTTTTGTGATGAATTCTAATGGCCGTATTCTAAGAGAGGGCTTGAGCAGCTGCTTAGGCATCTACTTCAAGCATCTGCTCGGAATTTACTCAAGTCCCCGCTAAAAATGCTATTCTAAGAGCAAACTTGCCAGCAACTTCAGATTGACCAAAGTTTAAGTTCAACTTGAATTATGCAATCATCATAGGATTTATTTCAACCACCTGATTGGCCATTTTTGAAAAATATTTTGCAGTGAAAGCAAGGAAAATGAAAAATGCATTTAGTTTGCAAGGCTGTGTGGCAACGCGCTCTTTAGCGACTGATAGTGTGAAAATATAAACATTTTTACAGAAGGGATTAATGCAATATTAGTAGTCTTCTGCATTTTTTTAATTTGCTTGGATTAAATAAATGTTGCCTTGTTCCAAAAGTTGATAGCCTACGTATTAACTTGAATTATTCCGGAACAAAACACGTTATACAGACAAATGCAGCCTACAGTAACCACTACAGGCTCATAGCTACACTCAGAACTTAAAATGGCATTCAGGTCGGAAATTTTTTTGCTCGAGTTTTTTTCAAAAACTTTTGACAGATCTAAAGACCAACTTTGAGCTTTCTAGGACCATCCGTTCCTGAAATATAGCAGATTAAATTTCTCCTTCGTTATTTTTGCAAAAAACGCAAAAAACTCTTTTTTTTTTGAGACCCCCGTCCAGAGTTGTAAGTCGGGCCAGGCTTTTCGGATCGGGTTCCAGCCTAAACTTGACAAAAGTTTGGGCTTAACTCGGGCTTGAGACGTACTTTTTTACTTGGGAGCACAAAAATATAATCAACATTACTTGGAAACATTGCTTAATTTTTCAGATCTAATTTAAGTTTCGTTTTTTTTTCCGACATGATTTGGGCTTCAAATTAGTTTTCGGGCTCGGGCTTATATTTCCAGGCTTGAGCCGGTTTCGGGCCCGAACTAGTCGGCCCGTTTGCAACTCTGCGTGCGTCCGCAGTCACAAATTTTAATACATCACCCATGCCCCCCCTTTTGAAAATTTTTCATAAAATGCAGTGGACAGTGAACAAAACCTTCTGTAAAAAAAACGGTCGACCGGCGTAGATTTTCAAATTTACCGGTCGGGGCGGGTTGAGAAAATCCCGACCGATTTCATCTCTGCATTGGATGGATGTAGCGTATACTACTGAAATGGTACGCTCAGAATTCCGATCTTAACTCAGAAGTCCAACAGACTACAACAATTGGTAGTACAGCGTTTCTAATTATTTAGACAAACTTCGCTTTCAATGAATGCCAAATAATTTCTACTTTGGACTGTTAAACACTATACTGAGCGATGAAAAAAATAGTCGTACTGTTTCATGCTTATAGCGATGCCTTCAGCACCGTTTGCAGACATGTCTTCTCCAATCAGTTATAAGGCCTTTTATCTTTCCAATTTGCTCAAACTTGAGGAGTTTTCTTTATCAACTTGAGCTTTATTAAATAAAGAAAATCAAGTGCACAACAAGAGAAATCCACAAAAGTTAGGTGAAAAAGATTCAGTTCAGATGTAATCATAAACTAATGATAGACATGGGGTGGTTCCTTTATTTTTTGGCCTAAAATACAGTTGACAATGGCGTAATCGTAAAGAGGGGCTCAAAAAGCAATTATGAAGTAGTAGTTCTATAGTATCTAGGTAAACACACAAAAGTCACACTTGAAAGACAAGGAGCACCAAACAACCCTAAGGTTTTTCAGTCGAGATGCTTCCTGTTAATATACACAATAGATTACTACAGCCCCTTTTCACCAGCAAAGTCACGTAGGAAGATTTAGCCTAAATTTATTATGTAAGTTTTAGAACAAACTTGGACTTAACTAGTGAATAAAGAGAGGATTTGAGCCAATTAATGTTTAGAAAAACTCCAACAGCTCACAAGTTTTCTGAGTAATTTAATTCTCTCAAATGGCTCTGAAAACGGACAAAATGGCACACAAATGGCATTAAAATAGCTATATTTTTCGAAAAATCACAAAAATCGTCCAGAAAAATATGACTTTTTGTAGTTCAAGCTCGCATCCCTACCTAGCAAAATTTGGTTAAGTGCCTGGTCTCGTAGTTAATTGATAAGCAAAAGCAACAAAAACGGCATAGCCAAACGGAAAAAAATTTGGTTAAGTGCCTGGCAAAATTTGGTTAAACTTAGCAAAATTTGGTTAAGAGCCTGGTCTCGTAGTTAATTGATAAGCAAAAGCAACAAAAACGGCATAGCCAAACGGAAAAAAGTCTAATCTTGTTTCATTGTTTACATTCACGTGATACGTCCTGCAGATATTGCAACTTCAGTCAGCCTCTCAAAAAAACATTGCATCACTGGCAGTGTTTTGTTATCGCTTTCACAATCCACGCCATACTGTGAAGATTTTGCTTATCATGTCACAATCAAGCAGCCACAAAATTTGAAAAGTGATTGAACCTGTTGCTTCTTTCAGCGAGCTGCTTCAGTCGTCTTGTAAAAATTTTACAGCTTTTTCTGCAACAAAATAGGCTTCATCAAGTTCAGAAAAATGTTCCCATAAATGATTATTTTACCTTTGTTACAGTTGTTCCTATACTCAAGAAAGTGCAGCACAATGGATTAAAACGTTATTTTTTGTTTTTTTAACAACGTCCTGTACGTAGTTTTTTCTCAGATAATATTATAGCAACCCGGTACTATTGCATTGTTCAGTACGTGGATTGCGTTTATTTATTTTTTGAAGTCGCATTTTGGCCCAAATAAAAAAAAATCAAAAATAAAAATATGGAAATATTGCAATGGCATTTCACTTAGTCACACAACTTCAGAAAAAAAACACGTATTGGGTTTGAAAACTATAACTTAGCTCAACTACTGTGGGATATAACTGATGTAGTCTGATACACGCTTTGGCATTTAGCGGTGGATTAATTTCTACAGTACCGGAAAAAAGTTTAGGAAGATTTTTATTTTGATGAACTTTTTTTGATAAAGTCACTTTGCAACAATTTTACAAAAAAGTGCTGATTTTTTACTGTGTCTTGTGTTGATTTTACCATTATTCTTTGTATTTTTCAGCAAATAGTAATGATATCTTTTACATTTCATAACGGTCTTTGATAGTATAGGCTTGATTTTTAATTTTGTTGTGAAAATGGGAAAATTGCCTCAAATTTCAAAAGCTTCAAAAAGCAACGTCATCCTTTTAAAACAAGAAGGCTACAAAAATGTTGAAATTTCAAAACGATTGAAACTCTCTGAAGCATCCGTTAGTCGAATATTACAAAGAAACAAGCAAAATCTTAGTCTTTCTCCCTTGAAAAGAAGTGGCAGACCCCGTACCACCACTCCCAGGACGGATTGCAAAATCAAACAACTTTGCCAAAAGCAACCATTCATTTCTTCATCAGAAATAAAAAGACCTATGCAAGAGCTGATTAGTGTGACGACAAGAACAATTAGAAATCGTATGCACAAAGATTTTAAACTTCCTGCCCGCAAACCTCTGAAGAAACCCCTGATTACACCAAGAATGGCCCAGCAAAGGCTTGAATTTTGCTGCCACTACAAAGACTGGACAAAAGAAGACTGGCAGAAAGTGATGTCTTCTGACGAATCCACCTTCTTACACTTTGCTTCCTACAAACCCTTCGTTCGCAGACCACATGGATCTTCACCAGCGGACTCACGGTACCTCCAACCAACCGTTAAGCACCCCCCATCGGTCATGGTGTGGGGGTGCTTTTCCAGCCAAGGCCGAGGTGGTCTTTACTTCTTGTCAAAAGGACAAACACTGAATGCCTCACGGTATATTAGCGTCCTAGATGATCATCTACAGTCAAACTTCGATACTATGCCACCTTTTGGGACCGAGAGAAAGTGGCATAGTAGCGAGGGTGGCATAATAACAAGGATTTGTAAAAATAGCCTTGTGATGTAACAATGTAATTCCACGTTGTATTGTACGATTATAATTTACATGTATTTCAGTATAATGTACAGTACAGTGCAGTAGTTTCGGGAAGTCCAGTGTGAAGGCCAGTGTGATGCAAGCATGCGATCGGATAGACGACGAAGTGCACGAAATCCGCAGAAAGAACATGCGCCAGCTGACGATTCCTCAGAGTTTTGGGCTGACCTACAGTAGATAACTTGAGAGAACATATTACATGCACATACTGTATACTTTTGCCGTTTCACAGCCGTTTAATTGTTTCGTTCGTAGCGTTTATTGTTTCGTTAATACACTGCAATACTGTACCTCATGTGGCATAGTAGCAAGGGTAAATGGTGGCATAGTAAATATATTTTCTATTGAGTTAATTGGTGACGATCAAAAGTGGTATAGTAGCGAGGGTGGCATAGTAGCGAGGTGGCATAGTATCGAAGTTTGACTGTACTGAATTTCATGAGCATTCATGGATGCACAACATTCCAAAAAGACTCGGCACCATGCCACAAAGCCAAATCAGTCATGAATTGGTTTCACACCAAAAATGTCACAATGCTCAAATGGGCAAGAAATTCTCCTGACCTTAATCCTATTGAAAATTTACGGACACTGATCAAAAAAAAGTTTCTACATCAAATCCGACAACTTTGGATGAGCTAAAACAGATCATTAAAGAGATTTGGTGCACAGATAATGACCAAAATGTCTGCAAACACCTAACAGATTCCATGCCTAGCCGCATTCAAAAGATAAACAAGGGTTACCACACTAAATACTAGTGTAACTGCTGTAATTTGCACCATGTTGGAGGAACATGATGTTTGTTTTCCGTTTTGTTACATTCAATAAAGAAATAAAAAAAAGATGTCATTTTTGCGTTTTTTCGGCTTTTCAAAAAATCTTTCTAAACTTTTTTCCAGTACTGTAGAATCAGTTGAAAAAAGGACTTAAGTCACCACCCTAAGTTTTAATTATTTACCTGTTTTACTGCTTATTGCTTTCAGTTCGCTTTTAGGCTTGAGATGCATTTTCTTCAGCGCAACTTTCATCGTTCGCTTTTTGTTGACCTTTCGGGTGTCAGTTTATTTATCCGCTGCCAAGGCATGAGTTGATTGTGCCAGTATACATCAAGACAGATGTTCCTAAAACAAATGTTTCTGCAATATTGAGTAAAGAATAAATTCACCTTTACCAGATTTACCACGCAAGCGACCAGGAGCTGATACCGCGAATACGAGACGCTTCTTTCTGTACGTTCTGGCGATTGCATCTTTATTCGCCAAGCTGCCTAGGCCAAAGGTACAGCAAAGATACTTCTCGTAGCGCAACTCAAAAAACATTATAAATTACAAACAAGAAATTCTACAATGCAAATTGCACAATAAACATTGGGGAAAGCATTAATTAACTCTACCGGTAAACAGTTGTTTCAAATATGCATGTTTCTAAAAAGCATGTGTTTAGCGATACAAAGCATAATACTACATAACTACCTACTATTGATGAGTGTCACTACGATTAAACCGAAAAAGCACAAAAACAGCATTTATTAACAGTCATAATTCTTACGTGATTTACAAATGATGGCATTTTTATATATTGTACAGTAAGTAACTTGAGAAATGAATTAGAACTTGGTCTACCTGTGCTGCACAATTACATGCTGCAGCAATGTCTTTAATGGATTTTTTAGAGTTTGAATTACATCTATCATTTAATCGTTTGAACCAGCATGCAGAAAATTTCTTCTTCAACTATGCAACAACTACCATACTAAATAACTTTAATCAAAATCTTTAATTCCTGAAACAACAAAAAATCGAGTAGTGTTAGATATCAAAACGCTTGTACTGTTTTCTTTGTTCAGATATTGCATTATACTCTGTACTGCATTTACCTAAAAATCAAATGTCATTTTGATATGGTCAAAAATAGTCGAATTGGATGACTTGACAAAAAAATAAGGGTAGTAGGATCAATTTTCGTTTACACTGTTTTATATTTCTTATTCTGAATGCTCATTTATCATAAAGCTGAATAATTGGCATTTACTTAAGATCTTATTTAGGTTAGATGTTGCAATAAGTTAGCAGGTTCGACAATGCACCAGGAATTTGCTAAATGGTTACTAAAATGTCACTTGATTAGTACGTTAGCCCACTAACTGAGTAGCATATACATGCCCTCTAAATTTACACTGAATAGGCTTAGTAGGAAACGCTGTTTAGCGAACAACAAAAAAAACAAGCTGAAGATCGTAGGGTTCTTGCTTACAGACCTCTAATTTTACTTTCAGTAAGCCTATTAAACAAAATCTAAATCATGTCACCAAATAATAAACCATATCGATAGGTTAGCTGCCGGTACGATACTACAGTTAAAAAAAACAACTACTAAGCTATTTCATACTTAAATCTATTCTTGAACTACCGTAGTTATCGGGAGACCGGTAAGTGAGCAACAGTAACATGATTAATGCGTTTCTCGAATTCTCTTCAAATAGGCCTAGGGTATCGGTGCCGAATTCCACTAACGTACCAAATGCAACGGATCACACACCTGACGTGCAACTCAAGCAAAGTTATTGTTTGCAGCCAAATTGATTTATATTTATTGTTAAGCTTAACAATCTACTAGTTATTTTTCTCTGCTATTAAATGCTAGCTTAAAAAGTTAGGCTACCGTACCGATTCACTGCAAACTTTTACCGCAACTGATTGAATTAGGTTACCGGTAGCCTACATGCCGTTAAGGTCTTAAAACCATCATAGACTATTTTCGGCCTGGCCAAAACATAAGTACTATTCTGAAAGGCAGTTGCTAAGGTTACGTGACCGTAATTTTCGTTTTTCGGAATTAAAAGTTAAGTGATCACTTTTGCTGTTCAATTTACTATCTCTCAAGCTGGCATCGCTGCCCTAACCCTAACCCTGGCATCGTTGCCCGACCCCTAACTCAAATAATAAGATTTTAGAGAAAAAAAAATTATGTAGTAAAAAAGCTCATAAACATAATTTTTAAGGAGCGTGTCCAACGGGTATCGATATTCTAACTCTCTGCATTGCAGCCAAGTGCACTAACCGCTACGCCATCAGCGCTTCGACTTCAGTCTGTCAAAGTGCTGTTTTTAAATCAAATCAATGCAAAAAATTCTCACGTAACTTTTAATTCCTAAAAACGAAAAATACGGTCACGTAACCTTAGCCACTACCATTCTGAAACCTTCTAGGTCTATGTTATAAAAATTTCACTCCAAATCAAAAGATTTAGCATTATTTTTTCAGTGAAGCGTCAGCTCAAGCCTACCTCTGAAGTGGCGCGAGATTTTGGCAATTTCCAAGTCCAGCTTGACAAATTTTCATTTCAAGTTCGCTTTTAAAATACCACAGTGGTTCAAACTGAACTTCAAAGCTCCCAAGTAGGTCCCAAGCTGAGCTTGAAAGTGCTTCTTAAAAATTTTCTTACAATACCAGTCTTGAGCCCAAGCAGAGCTTGAGCAGTACCTGCTGCTCAAGTCCTCTCTTAGAATACGGGCCTAAAACATGGAAACTTGCTTTGAAGTCACGTGACGGTCGTCACTTGGCAGCTGATTGTTATGAATGCAAAACTTCAAAACAATTTTTCAAGATAAAATACCGGTTACCATTAATGAAGAAATTGTTTCTTGCAAAAGGTCGAAAAATAATCGAACTACCTTATGAATTACATCACGTGTTTGTTATGATGATTGCCTACCCACAAAAAAGCAGCCTGATACAATGAACGCTTCGAAGAATACCGATAAGCTTCGAGAAATATCGATAGGCTACGGCAGTCGGTAGCTCTGGGTATACTATGGGTATACCGGTTTAAGATTGTTTCAAGTGCTTAAGTGTGGCTGAACAGACATTCGAGATTTGATAAGCCAACCTGCTAGGGCTAGGCTAGTTAGTTTTGAGGAGTGAAAGCCTATCAGTAACTTTTAAAGCAGTTATAGCATTAAACTATTTTTGTCGGTAGACTATCATCATAACATTCATGAGGTACTTCATTTGTTTTTCGACTTTTAACACGAAATAATTTCCTAATTAATTCGTAAGGATATTGGTATTTAATCATGAAAATTTATTATAAAGTTTTGTGTTGGTAACGATCAGCTGCCAAGCGACGACGGTCACGTGACTTCAAAGCAACTTTCCAGGTTTTAAAATTCAATACCAAACAATTCAAGCTAAAACACTAAATATGCAAACTTTTTAACAAAATACTTACCCATGATCATTTATTTAGTTCAATTTAAAATTATAATATTTTGAATTTTCACATTTAAAGAAAGATAAAAAATATCCTGATTGTAGTTTGTGGATTATTTAACGGCAACACCAATAGTAAAAAAAATTATTCAAGCGTATGATTTCAAAATATTCATCTGCGTTCGAGTAAAAGCGGTATATCTTAAAAACGGCACCTGGTTGCAACCTAAGACGTTTCAATCATTAATCAGGCACTAAAAATCTATTTGTGAAAAATGTTTCAAGAGGCATCTCGATGGGTATCATGAGATCTCTTTTCTAGACGTTTTTTCTGCTAGCGTAACAAGGCCTAAAGTGTTTCAGAGCTCAGTTCAAAAATATTTCCAAAGCCTACTGGTAATTTATTTTCAAACGAAAAAAAAAGCACAAAGATACGTTTCTAAACCAACAAATAGTGTGTGGAAGAAGCAGTTAAGTTTAGTTGAGGCAAAACTTGAATTAAATTTGCAGTAAAATCAGGTTATGCAAGGTACATACCACGCCCATTGCAGTTTGAGTTTTTTTGGATTAGACCGTTTACGTTTTGTTTCTAAACCAAGTTTTCAAGGTACGCAAGGAACTTTCTTTTAAGTCGTCCCACATACTTCAGTACCTACAAACTTACCTTGATGTTGCAGAATGTTTTCCAAACAAAATTTGAAGCGATATGATATTTGTATGTCAACATTTAGATAAAATAGGCCTAATAGATGAACTTGGATAAAACACGCCTAATCCATGATATCATGATTAAACTCCATTTCTTGGTCTTTTTTAATATGCTTCCTCAACCTAGTGTAGTACTTGCACTATAAGCAGTAGTCTCAGAAAATGCATTGCAGCCCTCCCCATTGCCACTATGACATCATAGTTGGGCACCCAAAGTTTTTGTTTTGTTGTATTAGGCAAATGCCTGATTTGTGCAGTGTTTTGCAATGGCCCTTGTTCAACCGACATTTACTGGGTGTTCAATCAATTATGCAAAGTTGCTCCAACAGCATGTACAACTTTTGAATGGATTGGGGGGACGGCCAATCCACCATGACGTCACAGATTGACGCAAATACATGATTTTAGGCATTTTTTGTTAAGAGCATATCATGATTGAACTCCATTTTTTGAATTTTTAAAATATGCTTTCCCAACCCAGTGCAGTACTTGCATTGTAAAGTGTACTTTCCGAAAATGCAATGCACCCTTTCCCAGTGCCACGGTGATGTCACGGTTAGGCGTGCAAAGTAGACCTGTTCATATTATAACTTTTTTTGATTTTGTTATGGCTTCGCAGTGTTTTTGAAGCAGATTTTCATACTGGTCCCAAAACTAAAAAAATTTTTTTAATTGGTTGAACGGTTTCCATGTTACGCAATGATTTCCGACCCCCACTTTTGAAAAAAAATGAGTTTTTTGACACTAGAGGGCGCTGTGTGTAAAATATACTTAAAACAGTAATTCAACTAAATGCCCCTCTGCATTTTACATCTTTAAAAAAAAAACTAAGCGAATTGGACTTCTGGATCAGTAGTTATGACCATTTTAGTGATAGTATTTCCAAACTCCCGTTAGTGGCCAAAATGTAATTTCTTTATTTTTTGATAATTTTTTATACATTTGCGTCTATTTAGTGAAAGAGACTTCATCTTTGAAGTTGACATTTTGCAGCAGTGCCACTAGAGAGCGTAATTTGCTATTTATTTCAAAATTGCGTTTTAATTACAGTTATATACGCCACTTAAGTTAACGCCACTGCAAAATTTGAATCAATTATGACACGACGCGATTTTTTGTAGTTTGTTTTTAAATATCGACCTAGATCATGTGACAAACCTAACAATTAATGCAAAAATGCAGAAGCAACAGACTGTTTGCAGCATTAATTTGGCTTAGTTGACTATAACTGCTCCAGCAATTTTAATAAAGTTGAGAAGCTCCTTTGATTAGCAAAGAATTCAATTCAAACCAACATTTGCAGATTGTTATATTAGAACAAACACAGAGTTACCAAACTTCAGCAAACTTCAAAAGCGTTCAAACTTCTTTTTTATGCAACGACAGAGTTACCAAACTTCATTTTTATGCAACGACAGCGCTAGCGACAGGAGCTCATTTACTTTGTCCTGCTGCACTCTAAAACGTTACATATTAAAATGGCGGAAAATAAAGGAAAGAACAGAAAATCTACACCAGAAAGCCTGAACGAAAGCAAGAGAAAATCAACATATGCTGAAATGACAAAAAAAAACAAATCAAGGAAGTTTCAGTGAAGAGGATCGCACAAAATTAACTCTGATTTATGAAAATGTGGCTAGTCTCAGAGATGAAATGAAAGAGTTGCGAGAGGAACTGGAATGGAGCAAACTTGAAATCAAGCAGCTAAAAACTGAAAACAATCAATTAAAGCAGGCTCTCAACTTAAACACATTTGAAACAGATAACTTACAACAATATTCTAGACGGGAAAACATTCGCATTCATGGCATCGCCGAATCGGCAAGCCAAAAGGATGATGGTGAATCTACCCTTCTCAAGCTCGCCGAAGTTTTAGGCATCACCCTGGAATCTAGTAATATTCAACGAGCCCATAGACTTGGGAAGAAAAGATCATCAGCAGCCAAACCACGTCCGATCATTGCGAGATTCGTTTCGTATAAAAAAAGAAGCGAATTTCTTTTTGCAAAGTCCAACCTTAGGAAAAGCACCGACAAAAAATTTAAAACTGCGTTTATTACTGAAGATGTCACCCCACTGCGGTCAAATTTGCTAAATTATGTAAAGAATCACTGTGATGGGGAGTTTGTTCTTTGCCACACGTACAATGGCAGAATTCGCATGAAAAAATCTGCGCGCAAGCACGGCAATCTACTAACGGATGGAAAAGATGAAGGTGTTGGAGAATGGCTTATGGTGTCATCACCAGATGATCTCTTTAAACTTGACATTGATGTGAACTTTCGATTGCTAGACTACAAACCCCTGTTAATCAACGAAAACATTGACAGTCAAGATGGCGTTAAAAGTAAGAAGGATAACTAGTCTAATGTGCTTGTTACTGTTTTTTGTGCTGCACGTAATTTTCTTAGTGTCACCCTATTCAACAGCATAATGACTTCTAAAACTATTTGCACTATGTGTGCGAAACCATGCGAAAGCGATAATAGTTGTTACAATTGTGAAATCTGTTTACGAATTTTTCACAACTGCCTCTCTCGACAATTACTCCCTGCGGTTAATCCTTCCTCCAAACAAAATTACGCTCTTTGTCTACACTGCAAATCTAGGTCGACCACTAATGAAACTTCAGAGCTTAATAATCGTAATTCATTGACTTCGCAAACGCCTGTAGTTAATCCATGCTATACTGACTTTTTTGATAATTGCAATTACTACGATCAACAATCGCTAAATAACTTTCTGAGTGCACAAACAGAAACACTCTTCATTATGCATTTTAATATTCGCAGTCTCCAAAAAAATTCTGACCATTTAGCATCGTATCTGTCGGAATTATCAGTCTTACCGGACATTATTGCTATCACAGAAACAAAATTGACCAACGGCATAATCAACTCAAATATTCATTTGACTGGATATGCATTTTTGCATTGCGATAGCTCAACGAAAGCAGGAGGTGTGGGACTCTACATTAAAGAAACGCTTATCTTCAAACAGAAACCAGATATTAGTATTGCGTTGCCCTCTGTAGAAGATATGTGGATCGAAGTTCAAACTGAAAAAGGTCCGGCTGTTCTAGGAGTTGTGTACAGGCATCCAACTAATTTAACGAGTGATTATGAGGAATTTTCTGCACGGCTTTATGACATTTTTTCCAGATTGAACTCTAAGCACTGCCCCTTTTATGCGGTCGGCGACTATAACATTGATTTAACGGCTGTTCAGAGTAACAATAATGTTAGAAAATACGTGAACAACATGATAAGTTCTCCATGCAAGTGTGCAATCGATTTACCTACTCGCATTACAGACCATTCGAAAACCCTTCTTGATCACATTTATGTTAATGATAATAAGCATTCTTACATTAGTGGCGTAGTTTTATCTGACTTGAGTGATCATTACGGAACCTTTATTGCTACTCTTGTGAAAAAGAACATGAAAGAGGTGCCCAAATATTTGCATCTCCGAGACATGTCCAGGTTTGAACTTGAAGGGTTTCTGCAAAACTTGCAAAATAATTTAATTGAGGCTAATATTAACACAAATGAAAGCGTTCACGTTCAGTTCGAAAAATTTTTGGATATTTTTTGCAGATGTGTTAATAGCAATGCTCCACTAAGGAAAGCATCAAGGAAAGAAAAGAAATTGCATAGAAAGCCATGGTTATCAAAAGGGCTACTAAAATCTATTGAACGGAAAAAAGAACTTTTTGTTAATCTGCACAAACATCGTAATGAAGAAAATCTCAAAATCTATAAACTCTTTCGCAATACACTGAATAGAACAATTAAATCAGCAAAACAAAACTACTATAAGGAAAAAATTGGCGCCAATAGAGACAATCAAGAAAATTTGTGGAAAATAGTTAACGAACTGGCACAACTAAAAACTAAAAGCAAAACCTTTCCCACCAACCTCGAATGTGAGGAGGGAAAACTTCAAAACCCATTTGCTATTTGCAACAAGATGAATAGCTATTTTGCTGGAATTGGGGAAAAATTAGCTGAATCGATCCCTCCTGTAAACAAATCACAAATTACAGAGTCTGTAACAAATATCGGGAATTCTTTTTTCTTTTCCCCATCCACGCCTGAAGAGATAACTTCAATTATACACTCCATGAAACTAAAAAAAGCAGTTAGAGAGAATGATATTGACACAAAATTCTTGAAATACAGCACTCAGGTCATTTCTCCCTACATTAGCGAACTTTTCAATTTATGTGTTGAACAAGGAGAATTTCCTAATGTGCTTAAAATTGCTGAAGTTGTGCCTATACATAAAAAAGGGGACCCGAATCAATGTACCAATTACCGACCAATATCACTCTTATCTCCCTTCAATAAAATTTTAGAGAAACTTATTTACATTCGCATCTATTCTTATTTAGAGAAATACGATTTACTAACTAAACACCAATTTGGTTTCAGGAAAGGCACATCAACCATTCATACCATAGGCAAAATATATGACAAATTGTTAAGTAACATTGATAATAATTTGTACACATGTTGCGTGTTTTTAGACTTAACAAAAGCGTTTGATACGGTGGACCATACTGTATTACTAGAAAAAATGAAATGTAATTTTGGAATTCGTGGCATATCTCTTCAACTACTTAAAAGTTACTTAACTAACAGGCATCAGTACACAAAAATAGGCAACTGCAGATCTGATTTAACAAATATTACTTGTGGAGTTCCACAAGGCTCCTCCCTTGGCCCGTTATTGTTTCTTTTATACATTAATGACTTGCCTCATGCTAGTTCGTTCGATACTACTTTATTTGCTGATGATACCTATCTTATGCTTGCTGATAAAAATCCCATCGAGTTGCAACGCAAAGCAACTAATGAACTAAGCAAGATTGATGTTTGGCTGAGAAGAAACAAACTATCACTAAACTTTTCCAAATCATGCTACATGATAATCAACAAGCAGCCCTATACTCCTTGCAAGTTTGATCTTAATTTATCACTTCGCTCCTTTTCACTGAAAAGAGAGAGAACTGTAAGATATCTGGGGTTATATATCGATGATTGCTTGAAATGGTCCTCTCATGTAAATCACTTGTCTCTCCAATTGGCTCGGTATGCTGGTATACTTTACAAGATTAGAGATTTTGTTCCCCAGAAAACTCTCTGCATGTTGTATAATAGCCTGATATACTCCAGAATACAGTATGATTTACTCATATGGGGTACTGCTGCCAAAATGCAACTTCATGAATTGACAATTTGGTTGAATAATGTTATTCGTACCATAACCTATTCCAGAAAATATTGTTCAATTACTGTTCTATATAAAAAACTAAATTTTCTTAAACTCTCCGATGTTTACAAACTTGAATTAGGCAAATTTATGCATCAGCTTCATCATAACAAATTGCCAAAGACTCTGTACGACTCTCTAGTTAAATTAGATACGATTCATACTCATAATACAAGACAACTGCGTAAACAAGTATACTTCAAGCCGCAAGTCAAAAAATCAATAGCCAAAAACTTGCTAATTTATAGAGGATCAAAATTATGGGAAGAAATTAACGACATTGACAAAAACTTAAGTTGGTATGCCTTTAAAAAACGGTACAAAAAATGTTTAGTTGGCACTTATAAGTCTAATGACTAAGGAAAGAACTGAGCATGACTGGCCAATTTCACCAGTCATGTGGATTTAATTAATCCATGCAGAATTTGATTAATCCATGCAGAGGAATTATCATTCATGTGGCAGAGATAGAGATGGTGCCTCTGCATGATTGATTAAATGTTGACAGTGCCATTGCAATAAAATGCTCTAACAAAATCGGTTGATCGAAACTGAACTAATGCATTTGCCTTGATAACTACTCTTTACAATTTAACTCTTGTGCTTCTAAAATTTACTTGTGCTATGATATATTGTGTTCTTCCAACTGTGACTATATTGCTGTCATCAGTATAATATTTTGGTTGCTCATTGGTCAATTGCTTGTGAACCTGTAATTGTTTAATCCCACCAACACTATCCCCAACTACAAATTGAAATAATTTGACAAGAACTGTGCTTTGAAATTTGCTGCTCTTCTGCTTTGTTTATCATTATTGTTTTTTCATACTGAGCTTATAATTTCCTTGCTAGTGGACGAGCAAACGTCGCCTAACTAAAAGTAGCAATTTCTTCGAGTTTCAGTTGATTTAAATTCTATTGCTGCTTAGTTAGGACCTAACAAGCAGTGATAGTTGTCAAAAGTGTCTTATCTGAGGACAAAGCAACGCAACGCCGACGATGGCGCGAATGGAGCCAATGGCCTTCGATACTGTACTGCAGCTTTGAAGCTTTTTTTGCGCAGAGCAGCCTTGTCAGTAGCATCTAGACTAGAAAACCTCCGGGTTCATCGGTGCTTCCTGGCCTGATTGTGTTTTTGAATCTGTGCCCATTTGTGTGTCTTGCTTAAGCTTTTCAACTTTCAGGCAAATAAACTTATGTTATGCTTATGTTATGTTATGCTCAAACTAATTAAAAACACAAAAATTCAGATATTTTTTGAAAAGGTTTGTTGTGTTAGTAAAAGTCCTGCGTGTTTGTTATACGACCTAGTATATGCTTTATCGTTGTTGTTAAAATTTCATTACAGTCACTGTCAAATTGTACTGAATGCTCCGCTGCATCATTGATAACTTCCAATCCTGAAACAATCTGGCTGATTTGTTAAAAAAGAAGAATCTTCTTTCCAGTATTCTACTGAATCCATTCTTGAAAGCGTTAGTTCAGTTCCAATCACTGGTTGATCAAAAAATAGCCATGATTTATTATATTGATGAGTCTTTGCAGAGTTCTACCTTCATATACTTTTGTAGTTCTGGCTCACCTATTCGGAAATCTGCTTCGGGATATTTCAACATGGTAGTAGTGGTGGCTTTCTTGGTTTCATTATCAACTAAATTTGAAAATACTGCTAGTGGTATGTACCTTGGCAGCAGATTCCAAGTATGCAAGTCGACTTTGCAATTGCAAGCTGAACATAGAGCTTTATCTCTCACCGACCACTCATTTACAACTTTCTAAAGCATTAGTGTCAAATAAAAACCATCTGCAGCAACCGGTGAGGCACACCAGTATCATGCATCAATCACCAAAGCACATACCACTTGCACTATCTCCAAATTTAATTAGTGATAAAATCAAGAAAGCCATTGCTACTACCTTGTTGAAATATCTGAAAACAGATGTAGATAAGCCAGAACTACCAAAAGTATATAGAGACAGTACTCTGCATGAGTTCATCAATAATGATTCATGAATATATAATTTTTTGATTTAATTAAAATTGAACCAACGTTAAATAGATACTGCTCGAAATCGATTTAATAGAAGAATTGAGAACTTCTTGAGCTAATAAATAAATGCTTCAAACTATTTTTTCCAATTTTCTTTATTCACAAAAATGCAATTTAATCCGTTAGACTTCGCACCATTGGTAACCCAGCATTTTGCAGTTTTGTGACATTACAAAAGGCATAATTTTGCAAAAATTAAGAAACACGATCGCCAATGGGCAGCAGTGAGTAGCCTATTGTCAAATCTGAAAACTTGGCTACTACTCCAAAAACATGAAGACCTAGGCTACCATTACTCCTCTACAGAAGGTCTTTTGCGATGCCACAAAATTGAAAAATTTAGGGTTGCCAATGGTACAGAGTCAAACAGATTAAAACATTTTTTGCAAATAAGGGAAATCATGGAAAAAGGTTTGGGCACCTTTGTATTACCTCAATTAGTTCTCATTTCTTCAATAAAACCGATATCGAGCAGTTATCTCTTTAAGTATGGGTTCAGTAGAATACTGGAAAGAAGATTCTTCTTTTTTAACAAATCAACCAGATTGTTTCAGGATTGGAAGTTATCAATGATGCAGCGGAGCGTTCAGTACAATTTGACAGTGACTGTAATGAAATTTTAACAACAACGATAAAGCATATACTAGGTCGTATAACAAACACGCAGGACTTTTACTAACACAACAAACCTTTTCAAAAAATATCTGATTTTTTGTGTTTTTAATTAGTTTGAAAGCTTTTGAAGTTTGCTGAAGTTTGGTAACTCTGTGTTTGTTCTAATATAACAATCTGCAAATGTTGGTTTGAATTGAATTCTTTGCTAATCAAAGGAGCTTCTCAACTTTATTAAAATTGCTGGAGCGGTCATTGTAAATTAAGTCAAATTAATGCTGCAAACAGTCTGTTGCTTCTGCATTTTTGCATTAATTGTTAGGTTTGTCACATGATCTAGGTCGATATTTAAAAACAAACTACAAAAAATCGCGTCGTGTCATAATTGATTCAAATTTTGCAGTGGCGTTAACTTAAGTGGCGTATATAACTGTAATTAAAACGCAATTTTGAAATAAATAGCAAATTACGCTCTCTAGTGGCACTGCTGCAAAATGTCAACTTCAAAGATGAAGTCTTTTTCACTAAATAGACGCAAATGTATAAAAAATTATCAAAAAATAAAGAAATTACATTTTGGCCACTAACGGGAGTTTGGAAATACTATCACTAAAATGGTCATAACTACTGATCCAGAAGTCCAATTCGCTTAGTTTTTTTTTTAAAGATGTAAAATGCAGAGGGGCATTTAGTTGAATTACTGTTTTAAGTATATTTTACACACAGCGCCCTCTAGTGTCAAAAAACTCATTTTTTTTCAAAAGTGGGGGTCGGAAATCATTGTGTAACATGGAAACCGTTCAACCAATTAAAAAAATTTTTTTAGTTTTGGGACCAGTATGAAAATCTGCTTCAAAAACACTGCGAAGCCATAACAAAATCAAAAAAAGTTAAAGTATGAACAGGTCTACTGCAAAGTTGTTGTTTTTGTGGTGATAGGCAAATGCCTGTTTTGTGCAGTGTTTTGCAATGCTACCGTGTGCTGCAAAAAAAAAACATGGCAAAATTCTTGTTTGGAAAAAATCAAGTTTTTGTGCGCGATTGTTAGCTCAATGTGATGCAATAAATAAATTTTTTAACAAATTTTTTCATTGTTTTTCAACAATGGGAAAGAATTTACTGAAATCGCATTTTTATTTTGCAGCTCTTCTATAAAATGCAAAGTTGCTTTTTTTTTATGTTGAAACGTTAACATCGCTGAAAGTATTAATCGTACAAAGCTCAAATTTTCAACTTCGGTTGAAATAAAACTGAAATTTAACATCACAAAATAAAATCAAAGGAAAATGCTTTTTAAGCTTTTTTGCAAGATACTACGCATTTGCGTTTTAGTTGTTTCTTTTGGCTTTTGCCATAAGAAATTAAAAACTAGTCAATTAAGTTTCAAGAAAAGAGCAATTATTTCAATCTAAAAAGTACTTCTAGTTGGTTTTGTTTTTCTGAGAGTGCATTTTTGTTATGTTTTTTGTTTTGTGGAGAGTGCAACAAAATGAGACGTTTTTTGGAGGAATGCGTGCAAAATTTTTGGCAGAAACTGTAAACAACTAATCTTTTAAATTACAAAATGTTGCGCTGAAATTTCGGGGCTTTGGGCACTTTTTATTTATAGCATCTCAAGTCCGATTGACTTAAAATCTAACCAACTAACGAGAGTTCGAGTAGATTGACGCGATGTTTATAAGTACCCAGATTTTCCTTTCAAAAATTTTCTAGCGACTAATTTGTTTGGTGTTTTCTAGTTGTGATAAGTTTGCAGTCTATCATGATATTTCTTCTTTGAAATCTCACTGCATCCTAAAAATTCTCAAACCTTGTAAGGGGTTTGTAAAGGGGCCGTCACTGCCACCCATTTAAACTGTTGTTAATAAAGTGGCATTTATAAAAAGAAACCATATAATAAAACGTGACATCGCAAGAAATACTTCGTGGATTTTGACGAACTTTGTGGCAGTATCCAACTTTTACTGAGCTTTATTAATTTTTAAAGTAGTGACGCAATTGCGTTAAGCAAATTATGGTTGCTGAAAGTCAGATAAAAAACTTCAATGCGCCCTTTTCAAATTTTGTTTCACAATCTTTAACAGCTTTGTGGTTATTCGCTTTTTAAATATCTAGAAAAGTTATCAAAACAATTAAATAACCTCAATCAAAAAGCGCAAATATCAGTTTACAACGCCAAACTCACTTTTCACAACTTCTACCAATTTTCAATTTATTATGAAAGAACATAGAGTAGTCTTTAAAATGCCAGCAGTTTGTGATGAAACCTTTACTACATGAAGCAAGTTCATTACTTATCACAATCAGAAATAAGCGACAATTTATGCAGCCATTTTTTATTAGAGTTGCACTCTGTAGTATTGCAACCAACATCTTGGAACTTACAAATTAAGTTGATTATTTAGTACTAAAACTTTTCTAATTAAAAAACCTCGAGGCGCTAGAAGTTTTTTCAACGTAATAGATGGCAGTTTATTGAAAAGCTCTGCAATCCATAGCTCAAATCTGTTAAAGCCAGTGAGCTCAAGTACTTCATTCACTACCTTAAATGTTGGAAGTCCATCTGGGAGAAAATCTCCCATCTTCAAATCCGCAAGTCCGTTGGTATCAGCTCATTATGACTATTTTAACCATCTAGCTTACGGCAGTTAAAAATCTTTTACTTTCGAGTAAGTCTATTTAAGATCTTTCAACCTGATATTCCCAAGCTTTGTCAAAATTTATCTTTCTTGTACAGTATATTAGCCTACAATACTTCAATTTGCCTAGCTGAAATCAGTCCCAACGTAGCAGAGCATCAAATTTTGACTTCTTTCATATTTGTTTTATGCTGAACTATCATAGAAATTTATTTGTTTACCAGAAGTAGGTAAAAATTTTTGAGAGGCTCCTCCTGAACAAGGCAACGGAAAAACTTTGCCAAGTTTCATGGTTTTTATATTGATTTTATCTTAGAAATTTAACTTGTTTAAATTGAGTAAATAATTTTTTCAATCTTAGAGGCATTTTTGGTGGGAAACCTACCAACGTGGATTCACTAAAAATTTTCATGTATATCTAACTCACTATATATCCCAAAACTTTTATCTTTTTAGCTCAAGCGGGTAAAAATGTCTTAAGTTTAGAAGGAAGACATTTTGAGAATCCCCATTAACGTGGCATTGACAATTTTTTTCATGTTTTATGTTTTTATTATTTACCTATTCTAAACGTTTTGTCTGTCTAGC
Organism: Trididemnum nubilum; assembly: GCA_963965965.1. NCBI lineage: Eukaryota > Metazoa > Chordata > Ascidiacea > Aplousobranchia > Didemnidae > Trididemnum > Trididemnum nubilum. Next base: position 13,213,986 of record OZ014485.1, on the reverse strand, counting down.
TTGGGAGTTTAAAAATTTTTGAATATTGTGGAACCCGTTTAAAAGGAATCATTGTCATACTGGCTAGGGTGGAGTGAATAATAAAAACTTTTTGAGTTTAAAAAAGTGGTCTTGATATATGGCCCCAAAAACCATATAAAATACTTCTATCGCAATTTTGGGTTCTTGCACCCTCTAGTGGTTGTGCATTTTGATCGAACGAGCTTAAAATAGTCAATTTTGCCATATCTCACCAAGCACATATGCTAGAAAGCTAGCATTTAACTTAGAAGTTGCAGAAACAGCACATTTATATTTCCATTAAAAAGAACTTTGCCATAAAAATGTAAAGGAAAAAAGTTACAGCCAAATTATTGACTACAGATTTATTGATTATTGTGCTCAAGTTTTTCGTGCTCAACTTCAAATGCATTACAATTGACGTTGGCATTGAAAATAAGCCATATGAAGTTTAAATTCATGTATATTTGCACTTTTAGTGTGCCATGCTGCTCTATCAGCTTAAAATAGTTTCTTGAATGGCAATTAGTCTTACACAACTGGGCAATGTCCAGCATAGTATAGTGAACAAATATTGGAAGTTTCATGTTAAAGCATGATCCAGTATTGGTTCGCTTTTGCATCATCATTTTATTTATGCTAAACTTGAGGAATTATATCTGGTTAATTCAAAAAAAGTTTTGATTGTACAGTTTAATTCAAAAACACTGAAAGATACAAAAGTACAAAATTAGAAAAATAGGAATTAAAAAAGCAATTAGTAATTCGAAAAGCTACAGTTCTAAAAGGAAGAAAATTTGGCAATTTATTTAATGAACAATATGATACCAATGTTTATTGTATTGTAGATTCAATATATACTGTACTCGATGGCATAAATTTCGTTGTTTCTGAAGCAGCATGCTAACTAGAAAGAGATTCAAGTTTAATGCTACTTGTGAAAGGTTGTATGGTGGAGAAATTTTTCAAAGTTCTGATGTTTCTGCCAAGCTTGTAGCCTTGGGCTCTGCTTTTTGATCTTCAAAAAAAGCATGATCATTAAATGTTATTCTCAAGCCATAATACTTCCATATGGCTTTCTTTGTTTATTATCGTAGCAAAAAATTACAAAGTGCTTATCAGCATCGTGCAAAAAATTCGTTTCAAGCTCTTTTTATTGATGTGATGTTTTAGATTTTTTCGGATATCTAGTTAAACCACTGAAGTTTTGCATTAGTTCATGGATTCTTTGTGCAATACTCAGCTTCTGAACGAAACTTTACACCAAATCCATCTGTTCTTTTGCAACAATTCAAGCTGTATCCAACTTCCTGAAGTGATTAAAGTTAAGCAAGCTCTCAAATCACTTGTCTCTTGGTTGGCAGCAACCTTGGAGGAAAATTATCAGAACTTTGAAAAATTTCTCCATCTCACAACTTTTTGCAATGTTAGATTTGGATTTTTTTTTAGTTAGCATGCTGCTTCAAAAACAACGAAATTTATGCCTTCGATTACAGTATATATTGTATCTACAATACAATAAACAATGGTATCAAATTGCTCGTCAATATATTGCCAAATTTTCTTCCTTTTAGAACTGTAGCTATTCGAATTACTAATTGCTTTTTTAATTCCTATTTTTCTAATTTTGTAATTTTGTATCTTTTAGTGTTTTTGAATTAAACTGTAGAATCAAAACTTTTTTTGGATTCACTAGATATAATTCCTCAAGTTTAGCATAAATAAAATGATGTTGCAAAAGCGAACCAATAATGGATGATGCTATGCCATGAAACTTTCAATACTTGTTCACTATACTATGCTGGACATTGCCCAGTTGTGTAAGGCTAATTGCCATTCAAGAAACTATTTTAGGCTGATAGAGCAGCATGGCACACTAAAAGTGCAAATATACATGAATTTAAACTTCATCTGGCTTATTTTCAATGCCAACGTAAATTGCAAGGGTCTATGACTTTTCGGCACGCCCATTTTGGCGCGGCCTTTTTCGGCGCCAGTATTCTGTGCTTTTTACCAACACCAACCCAAAGCCCTAACCCTAACCCAAACCCTAAATAAGTGAACTGTCCAACAGCACCAAATTGGCGCCGAAACGATTTGTGCAGAAGACGTACGGCAACGAAATAGGTGGCACCGAAATGGTCGCACCGAAAAGACGTGATCCCAAATTGCAATGCCTTTAAAGTTGAGCACGAAAAACTTGAGCACAATAATCAGTAAATCTGTAATCAATAACTTGCCTGTAACTTTTTTCTAGTACGTTTTTATGGCAAAGTTTTTTTTAATGGAAATATAAATGTGTTGTTTCTGCAACTTCTAAGCTAAAAACTAGCTTTCTAGCATATGTGCTTGGTGAGATATGGCAAAATTGACTATTTTAAGCCCGTTCGATCAAATTGCACAACCACTAAAAGGTTGAAAGAACTCAAAATTGCGATAGAAGTATTTCATATGGTATTTGGGGCCGTATATCAAGACCACTTTTTTAAATTCAAAAGTTTTTATTATTCACTCCACCCTAATAGTGGCATAACCCCAAATTTTGAAAATTTTACTTTGTCTTCACGATTTTCTATCCTGAAACTTCATCTTTTGTTCCTATTGAGTGATTAGAATTTTTGAATTTTGGAGGACTCGCTTGAGAGAAACCCCGCATCGCGGCAAGCCCAGTTTTTTCCTTGTTCTATGTAGTTTTAATTCCCACCTATTTCGAGAATTTAGGCCATCTACAGCTTGAAGGGTTTAAAAGTTCAAAATTCCTTTCCAAAATCTTGGTTGCGAAAAAAAAAAAAGGGATTTTTTTTTGCAACCAAGATGTTGGTAAGGAATCGCTGAAGCAAATCTTAAAATATTTTGTTTTAAACATGCTTAGTTAGATGGAGAAGCTGGGCAAACTGGTGCAACTTTAAGCATAGAAAAGTCTGGGGCAATTTTTATAATTTTTTGGCAAAAATAGTCGTTTTAACGCTAGCTGATTCAACTTTGTATGTTTTTAAGGCCATTTAAAAGCATTAAATTGCTAAAATTTTGAAGACATTTCAAGCAATCAAATCGCCAAGACTCTTCAGCCCCCTTACTTATAGGTCAAGTCCAATAACACGCTTAAAGGCTTTTTGTATTTGGGGGCCAAGTTTATAAGTGACTTGGCTTAGGGGGTAAAGTCCCCTTAGCCACTCACCAGTTGCACACTGGTTACATCAAATATAATGCTACTACAAAAATCTAAGATATAAAACTTGTAGCTACTTTAACACAACCACTGTTGTTTACACTTTGACAGGGAGGTATATTTAGCATGCGGGTCAATACAATTTATGTTTTCATGTAATTTAGAATAAAAAAGCATTGCAAAGTCATGTAAGAAAGTTGTAGCATGAAAAGCGCTGTAAACTCATTGTCACATAACATTTATCTGAGCTTTAGTAAGAAGCTTCGAATGGACCTCACGGTCTTCCAGTCAAGAGGGCTTTGAACTTGACCTGTAGTAGAGAGTAAGGACCTAAAGAAGTATCAGAGCTTAATTCTTTCAAATAGCTTCCTAATCTTAGCAATTAAATTATTTCAAATAGCTTTAAAAACATGAAAAATGCGACCCAAATGGCCTTTAAATGACTACGTATTTTTTTTAAAAAAATCACATCAAAAGCCTAACAGCAAAAAACAAAAATAATTAATCCAGTATAGCGTAGCCAGAAGGGGGCGGGGAGGAGCTATAGCCCCCCTCCCCCATTAATCTGTCGACCAAAATGTAGAAAAAATATCAAGTTTTTTTCACTTCCAAGGCTATCATTTCTGTGATATGAACTCTAAAGTAATTTAAAGTCGCTTTCGAAGCATTTACTAAGGGAAGGTAATATTTGTCAAATACAAAGCTTGCAAACCAGTAAAAACTTAAAAAAATGGCAAAAAATAAGCAATCACATTTGATCTCTCCTGCAAAATGCTTAACGTAGACTTGAAAAACGTTGTGTAGAATGGGGGAAGGGTCTATTCAGTAGTGAATTCAGCTAACTACCCATCACTTCTTTAAATTAATGTTCTCTCCGCCCCTTCCCCCAATTTTTTTTAATGCAGACGAATTAAGTTAAAAACCAATGTATTTTTTCCAGATTTACCGGCTTGTAAAAAAAAAAGGCTGAAATTTTGCCGTTAGCCACCGCCCTCATAGCCTGTTTACATAGCCGGTTTGATCATGCTTTTACACTGCTAATTGTTATGTCAGGACATTTTAAAAGCATTAATTATTACCTGAATAAGCCTAAAATTAAGTTATCTTTGCCAAAAAAGATTGCAAAATTTTCAGCACTCTGGCTCCAGACCTTTGAGATAGCCGCCCGCCCCCCGGATTAATTATTTCTGGCTATGTGTCTGCATTAATCCATGATCATTTCAAATATGTGCGCTTTGTATCGATTTAAACCAAACATCTTGGTAAATTTAGCTACATGTTTACAGTATAAGTTTATGAATTCCAGTTTATGTGATCGACTTTCCTCAGTCAAAGTTTGAATATTCATAATCTTTGGGCAAAATTAGTTTGCATTCCTAAAAATGTTTTCTCCCATACGGCCATGAGTAAACTCTTTATTGATTTGTATTATTTTGTCAAAAGTTCATTTCACAAAATTGAAACAGAAAAACGATGATGTCTCATATATACATGTGATACCAACTGGTACGAACCGCAACTGGAAGTGCTTGCTCCGGCGGGAAACAAAGGTCATGAAGAAGCTTCAAATTATATTCCTTTCGAATGCAAAGTTTTTTGCGATTATTCTTTTTAGGTCAAAAGCCCAGTTAATATTAAGGAATTGAAAAAAGCACGTTTTCGCTGGGTTCCGTTCCACTACCATCGTACTAATTGCTGATAAACATTTTAGTTTGTTTTTTTTAAACTAAACTGAAAAATAAACCGCCGAATTTGCAAATATATTATTATTGTTATTACTGGGCAGCAGTGCAAGCGAATGTGCTACCGTTGGGTAGAGTCAACCTACACGTTGAGTAGGCCTCGTTTAGGCCCATTGCAACTGTAGCTGCTGTTATTGTTATTTTGTTTGGTTACTGGTTGAACTCAGAAAGCCTTCCAGCTTCCTATGTGTATGTGGCCAGTTTGTTAACATTACATTTCGTTACCACATTGTGAACAATGGTTTTGGTGATTCCAAAATATTTAACACGAATGTCTTGGTAAAGCTTGCAATTGCCTACATGATGATTTGGTGTTTCATCCTCTGGGCAACATTTTGGACACAGAGAAGACTCAGCACGACCTGTAGTTTTCTTGTGTCGTTGTAGATTGCAGTGCCCAGTTAAAACTTGCACTACTCTATTTAAATGAGGCCTCTTAAGCAGGGTGTCAAACCAAACCTGAACTCGAACCGTAAACCCGAATGAACCGTTTTATTTTGGTGAACCCAAACCGAACCTGAACCAGCAAAATTACTTCAGTGAACCTGAACCAAACCTGAACCTTCAAAATTGTGCTCAAGTGAACCCAAACCGAACCTGAACCCCTAACAAAAGTAAGAATATATTTTTCCATATCCGGATGCCGCTGGTGCTGGTACACGCCGGTTTAGTGGCGCGTCACAATGCCCGTTGTCTGGTTCTTACTGCAGATCGTAGTTAAATTCGCCCATTTAAATCAATGGTAAAATTATTACATACATGCAACTTCAAACAACCACTGTAGGTTAGTGGGCGGCGTTTTTTGTCTGATTTTACTTTTGTATGAAGGGCCAAAGCTTCGTAATTCTATTTCAGGTTAATTCCGGGGTTAAAAGTCTTTATAAGTGCGTATTAAACTCATTTTAAAAAGGATACTATTATGACACAGAATAGCGTTTCTAGACAACTTCAGAGGATATACTGTACAGAAAATCAATTGCTAAACAATCATAAACATAGTGAAATGTGAAGTCAAGAACAATCTAAGACCAAAAAAAGGTCAACAACAATTTTAGAAATGAATGAAGGCTACAGCTCTTAATTAACAGCTCATAGTGTAGAAAGGTCAAAGCAAAGTAAATGATTTTGTAGTATCGCATATACAGGCGTATTATACGGTAAGCGCGGCAGGGCTTGGTGGGGTAAGGTCTAGGAGAGCTAACTCCCCCTACATCCAGTCCCATAGTAATGTCACTTACGATATTCGGTAGAGCAAAGGGCTTTTTAGACAAAAAATTGCTATTATAATAATTATTTCTTCCTTAAATTACACTCTGCCACGAGGCAGCGCAAAATGTTTTAGTAAAACCAAAAGATGCCTAAGTAAAACCGAAAAAAAATATTGTGAAATTTTGGGCGAAGATGTCAATTAAAGTCACCATTTTTAAACAAACGTATCCTAAATTTTTGAAAGCGGGACAAATGCGACGCCAAAGAAGTCGTTAGATCGGTTTATTTGACAATATATTAGCAAACGAGAACAAAGTTAGCTAATTTTTGTCTGAAAATAGCGTGAAAACCCCTATTTTCAGTAAAAAAGGCCAAAAATTTGGCAGCAAAAGTATTCCTTTTTTGAAAAATGTTCTCCCCTGTTTGAAAATTCTGGGTGCACCACTGGGCAGGATTGATGTTTTAGCGGGCACTCCACGAACAACCCAATCTAGTTGCCCTATTCTCAAAAATGAAAATATTACCGGCAGGGATCTACCTTTACTGTAGAATACCTAAATCGTACTTCAGATATGATGGTTACAGGTCATCACTGAGAAAGTATTTAAAGGTTTTTAAAAACCACTTTTTAAAGCAAAAGTGTCTTTGCCAAAAAAGGGACTAAAACTTAAACAAAAAAGATCATTACTAGGGTAGCGAGGCGCTCCAGTTTCGGACCTGGACTTCTGGCGCTCCAGCTTTGGACCTGGACTTCTGGCCCTCCGTACACATTCTTTGTGCAGGGCTTTTGGCAGAAATTGAGACTAGTCGAAAACCCTGCAAAAAGTGTGCCCAGTAAATAAAATTAGAAAACTTAACAGTTTTCCTTTTTGTCAGGGTTAGGGTCAACTTGCCCGACTCCTCCTCCATCGAAGAACCTGGCTGTTAGCTAGCCACAGTACTTTAGACCATTGTTCCTGCAGAGGACCAAAAAAAGTGAACATAAATAATATTGCGTGAAATCCTCCTAATCTTCTATTGAAAAACTTGACTTCATATAGTGATTAGTTTTTATTATAAAACAAGCTTACCTGCAGCGTGATTCCCATTTTGAAGCCAAATTGCTATTCTTAGGAAATCGGTAGAATTTGCAACTACTCTTTTGGCTTGTATGATCGCATCCTGGTGCAAAGCACAATATCTTTTTACTCTTTTATCCTATATGCCAATCGCAACTCTGCTCAGAACTATCACATGTCATTGAATAAGTGTTAAAACGCTATTTTTCGATGCAAAAGTGCTCTTTTTAAAATGAGTTTAATACCCATTATTTATAAAGACTTTTAACCCTGGAAATAACCTGAAATGGAATTACGAAGCTTTGGCCCTTCATATAAAAGTAAAATCAAACAAAAAACGCCACCCACTAACCTACAGTGGTTGTTTGAAGTTGCGTGTATTTTACCATTGATTTAAATGGGCGACTTTTACTACGATCTGCAGTAAGAACCAGACAATATGCATTGTGATGTCATCACTAAGCCGGTCTAACTTCAACAGGATCAGCAATTTCTCCTTTTTTTCTGGACGAAACGAGTAACGACAGTTAAATTTTAAGTCAATGAACCCGAACCGAACCTGAACCAGTAATGTTTTTCTTGAGTGAACCTGAACCAAACCTGAACCTCAAAAATGGTGCTCAAGTGAACCCAAACCAAACCTGAACTGCTAAAATATTTTGAGCCGGAGCTAAACCTGAACCCGAATCGTTATTTGAAACGGTTTGACACCCTGCTCTTAATGTTAAGGAGACGTATTGTTAGTCGTGAAGACGTCCTACCTACAGACTCCTTCATCCTCAAGCAGTTTTTCTGTTTATTCCACCTAGATTTCCATCTATCTGTGGATCAGTCCTAAACCGTGCTAACACAACTGGCATACGGGACTGTAATAAAAGGTTCAGGACCATGCAATTTTGATTTAGATCCTGATTTGGCTACATAATCGACCACTTCGTTACCATGAACCCCTGCATGTCCCGGAAATCCTTCAATACTGACGTGGTTTTGTTTACCTAACTGATTTAGGTTTCTAATGCAGTTGAGCACTGTAATTGATGTTACAGTGCACTTTATGAGTGCTTTGATAGCTGCTTGACTATCAACCAGCGCAACAATACTTTGATTGTGCATTTTATCCAAAAGCAGGTTCTTAGCCACTTCTGAAATAGCTAAGACTTCTGCCTGGAACACAGTGCTGTAAATTCCAAGGTGGAAAAGTGCTTGTTTTGGGGAGTTGTTTGGGTATTCGGCATAAAAAGCCGCTCCTACTCTCCCATTTAGTTTTGAACCATCAGTGTAAACCTTGGCAGTGCTCTGGTTTAGAACGCTTTCAAATCTGATAGCATTTTTTTTTGTCCATAATTTGACATTCAAAGTTTCTCTCAAATAGCTTTGTTTTCTTTATTCGGTCAGCTGGCATTTGCAGTAGAGGTAAGAATTTCCTTGCCTCATTGCAAACATCAAGATGGCTTTTTGTTTTCCCAAAGGAACCAATTGGGTTGACATGCCAGAGCCCACTAACAGTGATTCTGTATGACCCTCGCACTGCCTCAGCCAATAGAAATTCCTCAAGATGGGAGTTATGTTGAGCAAAATTTCTGGAGCACCAGTAGAGGTGCCAGGAAAAGCTGATGAAATCATCAGGCAAGCAAGTCTCTGCACCTTTGTGAGTTTCCTCACTAGATACTTTTTGTTGAGACCGCCAGCCCAGGACACACATGCATTCGACATGGTTGGCATATCACAGCTGTGTATATCCATTTCATCATAGATGGTGTTATTCCCCACGTTTTACCCACAATTTGTCTACATTGCATTAATGCTGTAGTTGCTTTGCGGGTAATTCGGGTAATATGAGGTTTCCAAGTTAGCTTGTTGTCTAGAGTAACACCCAACAGCCTTGCTTCCTTGGAAAGTTCAAGTTTTGTACCATTCATTGACAAGGAACCCAAGTCTGGATTCCGTTTGTGAGTGAACAGTACAATCTCGGTTTTGTTGCAGCTATACTGTAGCTCTTGTTCCAAAGCACAATTTTCAGCAATATTTATTGCTTTTTGGGCCATCCCTCTGATCCAAAGCATATCAGCACCAGTGACCAACACTGCTAGATCATCGGCGTAGGCTTGAACATAAAAGCCTCGGCTACGTAACTCTAGCAACAGGCTGTTCAAGACACAGTTCCACAGAAAAGAGGACAGGATACCACCTTGTGGGTTCCTCTTCACTACTTCCCTTTTAACTTTATCACCACATAATTCTACTTGGACTGTGCGATGTCTTAGTAGAGTCTCTATCCATGAGGTGAAAATCTTAGACATGCCCAGCCCTCGCAGAGCCGCAACAAACCTACGGAAGGTGACATTGTCGAAGGCACCAACAATATCCAGGAAAACACCCAAAGGTGGCTTTTTTCAAACAAGGCAATGCTCCACACGGCGCACAAATTCATGCAAAGCAGTTTCCGTAGCAACTCCAGCACGAAAACCATACTGCGACGCAGAAAGCTTTGCCTGCACGTTATTATCTTCATTAATATGATACAGAACTAGCTTTTCCAACCATTTCAGTTGAAAAGAAGTTAAAGTGATCATACGGGCTTTCCTTTCCCAGTTTGGGGAGAAATATACCTGTGCCTTCTTTCCATGCCAATGGCACATTGCTGTGTCTCAGGCATGCTTGAAAAATGACATGGTAATATCCTTTCAGTTGATTCCAACCTTTCTGTAGCAGTACAGGATAGAGCCCGTCTGGCCCTGATGCTTTGAATGGTTGAAATTCGTTAATATCTGCTTCTGCACTAGCACAATATGCTAACAGATCCTTTCCTCGAGGGTTTATATCAGAGGTTCCCCATATGGTGTGATGTGCATTTGCATCAGTTCCTAGAATAGTAGGAATTTGTTCAATTTCTGTGAATACCAACAGATCCCTTAGTAAATTGGGCGGAGCTGGTTCTTCGGCTGCCATGTATGCTGATACAAAAACAAAACTGTCTCCCTTTTGGCACACATTGTTAACTCTAATTGCCACGATATCCTCATTTGAAAACATCGGGATTAGAGAACAACAGAGATCAGGAGTAACATAAATGCACGCCTGAGGACGATTACTGTTTTCAATTCCTTGAAAGAGGTTCCATCCTCGTAGCTTGCTTTTGATTTTTGTGGCATATGTCCATGGTTGTTGAGCTAACACTAACCCGGAACGTACGCTTTTTGTAACTTCACACATGTTATAGCTTGCTGTTTTACATCTGTGTACTTTGCCAACACTTAAAATTATGTAATTTGCCAACACTTCAAATTATGTAAGGATAACTTAGGTGCCGTAATGGCGTTATTTGATTTGTCAAGTTGTCCACTGTAATCCTGAGCCATTCTTATCTATATGATAGATGTACTCAAGTATAGCACTTTATTCTTAGAAGAGCTGATATGGCTACTTCAATACTACAGAGAAAATCTCTGACTTCTACGAACTAGAAGTCGTCGGCTTCTCTATATATGCTGAAGTGCCAGGCTCAGCAGTATCCATTATTGCCTCACAGGTTCTCATCACCTTTTGACGAACACGATGACGTCTCCAGGTTCTGAAACTGCTTGGCACTTTTCTTCTTTTGGAACTGAACCCGACGATGACCAGCGTATGGGTTGTAGTTCAGTTCCTTCAATGTGGTTAGCGAAGGTTCCTGAACGAATACTAAACGTAGCACCCCTTTGTTCCACTTCGCTGAATGCTTTGTTTCCAAATCTGTACAACTGATTTTTGCATTACAACGGGAAACCAGCGTAAGGGTATCGGAAATGCTTAAACCGTCATCCTCTGGCAACCAGATTCCAAAGGTTTTTGCTAGAGGCAAGTCTTTAGGGCCTTTTGCATCGTAGCCTTGATGAACTACCAAGGATGGTACAATAGCCTCAAGCACATGTTTTGCCCACTCCAAGGTTTTCTCATCCTTGCATATCATCAGCACTTTACCTTCAAAGATAAAAGTGCGTTCGATGTGAACAAAAAAACACGGATCGGTACAAAGAATCATTTTGGTGATGGCATTTTAAATTTCACGTAGATCCATGTTGTTCATACCACCATCCCCTTCTGACTCTTTTCTCGTGATGTTTAACTTTTGATTGCTGGCCTTCACAGCCCCAGCATAACTAGTTGGGGTGCTTGTGCCAACCGTCGTTTTCTTGGCTTTGCCTCCTTGCATATCATGAGCGACTTCATGTTGTCCACGTTTCTGTGGGAGGTTTGTTGTAGAGGATAGAGAATCGGAAGATTCTCTAGCCCTTTTGGTTTGACCGGAGGAGTGATCAGAAGACTCCTGATCAAGGTCGGCCAGTGACATACCAGCCAAACCCTTCATCACTCGCTTCTTTTCTCTTTCTTTTTTTTCGTAGTTTTTTCCCCGCTTCATCTTAGACGTGCAAGCAATATCCGAGGAATTGCTTGGATTCTGAGGCTCCACAAGGGAAGTTGAAGTGGTACTCGGTTTCACAACTGACTATGCCACTTTTGCTGTACCCTCAGTTTCTGAGACGGACTCCTTTAGCAAAGGAACGTTCTCAACTTGAGGGCTCAGGTTTGATGTTTTTTCGACATCTGGGCTAGAGGGCGCAGTTGGCCGAATGCTATCTTTGTTGGCATTGTCACTCAAGAACTCACTGATTCTTGGTTGTGACAGTGCCACTTCTTCTGAATTTAGGGGTGTCATTCGTATTACTTTTTTTTTCTGTTCACTGACATAATTCATATGGTTGGTTTTGTTTAAAGTGGGAAAATTTCCAAAGACCGGATTATTCAAACAAACAGAAAGCTACGAACTACCATTTCTATCGATGGCAAAATACCAACACTGCAAATAATGAAATTTTCTCTGGACTACTGGTCTTGGCGGAGCCCCCCAATACAGCTGCAGTCCCCTACCCAGGTGCCATCTGGAACTACAGGTGCAAGGGGATTTTCACAAGCTGATGGACATGAAGTCCTATGTTGGCTAGACTAGGACCAGCATCCTTTCTATCTTGTGGCCGCGACACGGCAGCGCGTTTTTTCCACTGTACCCTATACTGGCATTGACATTCCGCCGCAATATTGGTACATTGCCATCGGTTTCATATTAGCCCGCAACTCCTGTTGGCCTTAGAGTCAGGGATCGGAAATTAGAAGGCAGGACTTCGCAGTATCAGGCCTTCGCTTGCAATATAGGCCGGTACAAACTGCGGTTTTCTGGTTTAATTGTTCATGTGCTTAGCTTCATAATGTTCTGATGAAACTTCCGATGTTTATGGGTAATTTTAGGTCATATAAAGTTGTGACAACTGACAATCTTTTGTACTTCTATGAAGGCCAGAATTAAGGGTTTTAAGCTGTTGAAGTAAGAATTTACCAGTACAGTTCTAGAGTAGGAACAAGTTTATTTATTAGTGTAAATCAAATGCAAAGATGACCAAAACTTTCTGCTGTAAGGCCGCAACTAGAATTATCATGACAAAACGTTTTAAGTATACCATAGGCCAGTTAGAAATGAAAAGCTTATTTCCCTTGAGAGTTCAGTGTCGATCCTGTCTATAATAGCCTAGACAACTTCCCATGGCTGTCATGCTTCATGCCGCAATTTCATTTAAAAACTCATTGTTTAGATAGCCAATGCTGTAAATACATTATTTGTATGAAGCATTACTAATTGTATTGGCCTAATGCAAAATTGCAGCTTAAAAATTTTTATGTTGTTTGACTTGTTTCAGAAGCCTACTTGGAAAACCTGCCTGCTGTGATGTATTGCAGTTGTTGCTGTACAGTTTGTACTTGATATGTTGATAATTAGAAAAAATTGTTAACTTTAATTTGATGAAAAAATGAATAATCGTAAATCAAGAAGCTATGTGTCAAAAGACAATCTATGAGTGAACAGTCAGTCGCAACTCAGTAAATGGTAAGTAAGTGACTAGATTTATTGCGACGCTTTTGGTACTCAATACTGCGGACGGTGTATGGTACATTTTCGAGTTAGAAATGTGCTAAGTGGCTGTGATTTTGAATTGCATTGAGTTTCATTTCTACTGAGCTCAGTGTAATTTGGATTCGCAGCTACTTTGAAAAGTCAACATGCAATGAAGAAGAATTGAGATGCAAGACAAGCCTATGTAAACGGGCTATGAGGGCGGTGGCTAACGGCAAAATTTCAGCCTTTTTTTTACAAGCCGGTAAATCTGGAAAAAATACATTGGTTTTTAACTTAATTCGTCTGCATTAAAAAAAATTGGGGGAAGGGGCGGAGAGAACATTAATTTAAAGAAGTGATGGGTAGTTAGCTGAATTCACTACTGAATAGACCCTTCCCCCATTCTACACAACGTTTTTCAAGTCTACGTTAAGCATTTTGCAGGAGAGATCAAATGTGATTGCTTATTTTTTGCCATTTTTTTAAGTTTTTACTGGTTTGCAAGCTTTGTATTTGACAAATATTACCTTCCCTTAGTAAATGCTTCGAAAGCGACTTTAAATTACTTTAGAGTTCATATCACAGAAATGATAGCCTTGGAAGTGAAAAAAACTTGATATTTTTTCTACATTTTGGTCGACAGATTAATGGGGGAGGGGGGCTATAGCTCCTCCCCGCCCCCTTCTGGCTACGCTATACTGGATTAATTATTTTTATTTTTTGCTGTTAGGCTTTTGATGTGATTTTTCTAAAAAAAATACGTAGTCATTTAAAGGCCATTTGGGTCACATTTTGCATGTTTTTAAAGCTATTTGAAATAATTTAATTGCTAAGATTAGGAAGCTATTTGAAAGAATTAAGCTCTGATACTTCTTTAGGTCCTTACTCTCTACTACAGGTCAAGTTCAAAGCCCTCTTGACTGGAAGACCGTGAGGTCCATTCGAAGCTTCTTACTAAAGCTCAGATAAATGTTATGTGACAATGAGTTTACAGCGCTTTTCATGCTACAACTTTCTTACATAACTTTGCAATGCTTTTTTATTCTAAATTACATGAAAACATAAATTGTATTGACCCGCATGCTAAATATACCTCCCTGTCAAAGTGTAAACAACAGTGGTTGGGTTAAAGTAGCTACAAGTTTTATATCTTAGATTTTTGTAGTAGCATTATATTTGATGTAACCAGTGTGCAACTGGTGAGTGGCTAAGGGGACTTTACCCCTCAGCCAATTCACTTATAAACTTGGCCCCCAAATACAAAAAGCCTTTAAGCGTGTTATTGGACTTGACCTATAAGTAAGGGGGCTGAAGAGTCTTGGCGATTTGATTGCTTGAAATGACTTCAAAATTTTAGCAATTTAATGCTTTCAAATGGCCTTAAAAACATACAAAGTTGAATCAGCTAGCGTTAAAACGACTATTTTTGCCACAAAATTATAAAAATTGCCCCAGACTTTTCTATGCTTAAAGTTGCACCAGTTTGCCCAGCTTCTCCATCTAACTAAGCATGTTTAAAACAAAATATTTTAAGATTTGCTTCAGCGATTCCTTACCAAAATCTTGGTTGCGAAAAAAAAATCCTTTTTTTTTTTTTCGCAACCAAGATTTTGGAAAGGAATTTTGAACTTTTAAACCCTTCAAGCTGTAGATGGCCTAAATTCTCGAAATAAGTGGGAATTAAAACAACGTAGAACAAGGAAAAAACTGGGCTTGCCGCGATGCGGGGTTTCTCTCAAGCGAGTCCTCCAAAATTCAAAAATTCTAATCACTCAATAGGAACAGAAGATGAAGTTTCAGGATAGAAAATCGTAAAGACAAAGTAAAATTTTCAAAATTTGGGGTTATGCCACTATTAGGGTGGAGCGAATAATAAAAACTTTTGAATTTAGAAAAGTGGTCTTGATATACGGCCCCAAATACCATATGAAATACTTCTATCGCAATTTTGAGTTCTTTCAACCTTTTAGTGGTTGTGCAATTTGATCGAACGGGCCCAAAATAGTCAATTTTGCCATATCTCACTAACCACATATGCTAGAAAGCTAGTTTTTAGCTTAGAAGTTGCAGAAACAGCACATTTATATTTCCATTAAAAAGAACTTTGCCATAAAAACGTACTAGAAAAAAGTTACAGCCAAATTATTGACTACAGATTTACTGATTATTGTGCTCAAGTTTTTCGTGCTCAACTTTAAAGGCATTGCAATTTACGTTGGCATTGAAAATAAGCCAGATGAAGTTTAAATTCATGTATATTTGCATTTTTAGTGTGCCATGCTGCTCTATCAGCTTAAAATAGTTTCTTGAATGGCAATTAGTCTTACACAACTGGGCAATGTCCAGCATAGTATAGTGAACAAGTATTGAAAGTTTCATGGCATAGCATCATCCAATATTGGTTCGCTTTTGCAACATCATTTTATTTATGCTGAACTTGAGGAATTATATCTAGTGAATCCAAAAAAAGGTTTGATTCTACAGTTCAATTCAAAATCACTGAAAGATACAAAATTAGAAAAATAGGAATTAAAAAAGCAATTAGTAATTCGAATAGCTACAGTTCTAAAAGGAAGAAAATTTGGCAATATATTGACGAGCAATTTGATACCATTGTTTATTGTATTGTAGATACAATATATACTGTAATCCAAGGCATAAATTTTGTTGTTTTTGAAGCAGCATGCTAACTAAAAAAAATCCAAATCTTACGTTGCAAAAAGTTGTGAGATGGAGAAATTTTTCAAAGTTCTGATAATTTTCCTCCAAGGTTGCTGCCAACCAAGAGACAAGTGATTTGAGAGCTTGCTTAACTTTAATCACTTAAGGAAGTTGGATACAGCTTGAATTGTTGCAAAAGAACAGATGGATTTGGTGTAAAGTTTCGTTCAGAAGCTGAGTATTGCACAAAGAATCCATGAACTAATGCAAAACTTCAGTGGTTTAACTAGATATCCGAAAAAATCTAAAACATCACATCAATAAAAAGAGCTTGAAACGAATTTTTTGCACGATGCTGATAAGCACTTTGTAATTTTTTGCTACGATAATAAACAAAGAAAGCCATATGGAAGTATTATGGCTTGAGAATAACATTTAATGATCATGCTTTTTTTGAAGATCAAAAAGCAGAGCCCAAGGCTACAAGCTTGGCAGAAACATCAGAACTTTGAAAAATTTCTCCACCATACAACCTTTCACAAGTAGCATTAAACTTGAATCTTTTTCTAGTTAGCATGCTGCTTCAGAAACAACGAAATTTATGCCATCGAGTACAGTATATATTGAATCTACAATACAATAAACATTGGTATCATATTGTTCATTAAATAAATTGCCAAATTTTCTTCCTTTTAGAACTGTAGCGTATCGTAGCTTTTTTAATTCCGTATCGTAGCTTTTTTAATTCCGTATCTTTTTTTAATTATCGTATCGTAGCTTTTTTAATTCCTATTTTTCTAATTTTGTACTTTTGTATTTTTCAGTGTTTTTGAATTAAACTGTACAATCAAAACTTTTTTTGAATTACCAAGATATAATTCCTCAAGTTTAGCATAAATAAAATGATGATGCAAAAGCGAACCAATACTGGATCATGCTTTAACATGAAACTTCCAATATTTGTTCACTATACTATGCTGGACATTGCCCAGTTGTGTAAGACTAATTGCCATTCAAGAAACTATTTTAAGCTGATAGAGCAGCATGGCACACTAAAAGTGCAAATATACATGAATTTAAACTTCATCTGGCTTATTTTCAATGCCAATGTCAATTGTAATGCATTTGAAGTTGAGCACGAAAAACTTGAGCACAATAATCAATAAATCTGTAATCAATAATTTGGCTGTAACTTTTTTCCTTTACATTTTTATGGCAAAGTTCTTTTTAATGGAAATATAAATGTGCTGTTTCTGCAACTTCTAAGCTAAAAACTAGCTTTCTAGCATATGTGCTTGGTGAGATATGGCAAAATTGACTATTTTGGGCCCGTTCGATCAAAATGCACAACCACTAGAGGATGCAAGAACCCAAAATTGCGATAGAAGTATTTCATATGGTTTTTGGGGCCGTATATCAAGACCACTTTTTTAAACTCAAAAAGTTTTATTTTTCACTTCACCCTAGCCAGTATGACAATGATTCCTTTTAAACGGGTTCCACAATATTCAAAAATTTTTAAACTCCCAAGCTAGACAGACAAAACGTTTAGAATAGGTAAATAATAAAAACATAAAACATGAAAAAAATTGTCAATGCCACGTTAATGGGGATTCTCAAAATGTCTTCCTTCTAAACTTAAGACATTTTTACCCGCTTGAGCTAAAAAGATAAAAGTTTTGGGATATATAGTGAGTTAGATATACATGAAAATTTTTAGTGAATCCACGTTGGTAGGTTTCCCACCAAAAATGCCTCTAAGATTGAAAAAATTAATTACTCAATTTAAACAAGTTAAATTTCTAAGATAAAATCAATATAAAAACCATGAAACTTGGCAAAGTTTTTCCGTTGCCTTGTTCAGGAGGAGCCTCTCAAAAATTTTTACCTACTTCTGGTAAACAAATAAATTTCTATGATAGTTCAGCATAAAACAAATATGAAAGAAGTCAAAATTTGATGCTCTGCTACGTTGGGACTGATTTCAGCTAGGCAAATTGAAGTATTGTAGGCTAATATACTGTACAAGAAAGATAAATTTTGACAAAGCTTGGGAATATCAGGTTGAAAGATCAGGTTGAAAGATAGACCTACTCGAAAGTAAAAGATTTTTAACTGCCGTAAGCTAGATGGTTAAAATAGTCATAATGAGTTGATACCAACGGACTTGCGGATTTGAAGATGGAGATTTTCTCCCAGATGGACTTCCAACATTTAAGGTAGTGATTGAAGTACTTGAGCTCACTGGCTTTAACAGATTTGAGCTATGGATTGCAGAGCTTTTCAATAAACTGCCATCTATTACGTTGAAAAAACTTCTAGCGCCTCGAGGTTTTTTAATTAGAAAAGTTTTAGTACTAAATAATCAACTTAATACGCAAGTTCCAAGATGTTGGTTGCAATACTACAGAAAAAGACCAAGAAATGGAGTTTAATCATGATATCATGGATTAGGCATGTTTTATCCAAGTTCATCTATTAGGCCTATTTTAACTAAATGTTGACATACAAATATCATATCGCTTCAAATTTTGTTTGGAAAAAATTCTGCAACATCAAGGTAAGTTTGTAGGTATTGAAGTATGTGGGACGACTTAAAAGAAAGTTCCTTATGTACCTTGAAAACTTGGTTTAGAAACAAAACGTAAACGGTCTAATCCAAAAAAACTCAAACTGCAATGGGCGTGGTATGTACCTTGCATAACCTGATTTTACTGCAAATTTAATTCAAGTTTTGCCTCAACTAAACTTAACTGCTTCTTCCACACACTATTTGTTGGTTTAGAAACGTATCTTTGTGCTTTTTTTTTCGTTTGAAAATAAATTACCAGTAGGCTTTGGAAATATTTTTGAACTGAGCTCTGAAACACTTTAGGCCTTGTTACGCTAGCAGAAAAAACGTCTAGAAAAGAGATCTCATGATACCCATCGAGGTGCCTCTTGAAACAATTTTCACAAATAGATTTTTAGTGCCTGATTAATGATTGAAACGTCTTAGGTTGCAACCAGGTGCCGTTTTTAAGATATACCGCTTTTACTCGAACGCAGATGAATATTTTGAAATCATACGCTTGAATAATTTTTTTTACTATTGGTGTTGCCGTTAAATAATCCACAACCTACAATCAGGATATTTTTTATCTTTCTTTAAATGTGAAAATTTAAAATATTATAATTTCAAATTGAACTAAATAAATGATCATGGGTACGTATTTTGTTGAAAAGTTTGCATATTTAGTGTTTTAGCTTGAATTGTTTGGTATTGAATTTTAAAACCTGGAAAGTTGCTTTGAAGTCACGTGACCGTCGTCGCTTGGCAGCTGATCGTTACCAACACAAAACTTTATAATAAATTTTCATGATTAAATACCAATATCCTTACGAATTAATTAGGAAATTATTTCGTGTTAAAAATCGAAAAACAAATGAAGTACCTCATGAATGTTATGATGATAGTCTACCGACAAAAATAGCCTAATGCTATAACTGCTTTAAAAGTTACTGATAGGCTTTCACTCCTCAAAACTAACTAGCCTAGCCCTAGCAGGTTGGCTTATCAAATCTCGAATATCTGTTTTGCCACACTTAAAGGCGGTGAATCATCCAGCCAATTCCAGTGGTTTACAATAGCTAAAATTGAACTATAATTTTTGATATTTTTTGTTTTGATTTTGGGGCTGCGTTTGCAAAAATATTCAACAAATACAAAAAGATGTCACCCCGAAAAAAGTTTTTGGAAACTCTGAGTTTTGATCTTCCCGCCAAAAACACAGTTCTCTAAACTATTAGGCCTACTGTAATCTTGTTAAACTATTAGGCCTAACTATCTCTAAACTATTAGGCCTAATAGTTTAGAGATAATTAGGCCTAAACTATTTAGAAATAAACTATTTCTAAACTATTAGGCCTACCACAGTTTTCAAAACCATTAGGCCTACTGTGGTTTTGGCGGGAAAATCAAAACTCAGAGTTTCCAAAAACTTTTTGTTGGGGGACATCTTTTTGTATTTGTTGAATATCTTTGCAATCGCAGTCCCAAAATTAAAACAAAACATATCAAAAAATTTAGTTTAATTTTAGCTACTGTAAACCACTGGAATTGGCTGGATGATTCACCACCACACTTGAAACAATCTTAAACCGGTATACCCATAGGTGGGCAAGTTAATGCAAAACGTTAGTTTCGTTAACCACTAGTCCGTTAACAAACTTCACACCTCCGTTAACGTTAATCCGTTATTTTCAGCTTTAATTAACGGAAGTTAATAAAGTCCGTCAATCCGTGAACATTTTGCGTGTAATTTAAATTTCTTTTTATTCACTCGCTTCTAGAACACGTATTGACGCTGTTGAGCTGATTGTAAGGAAATAGGTATTGCTATGGTGGTCTTTTTGTGTTTTGAAAGTTACATTTCACAGTCTAATCTAATTTCAAGATAAAAACAAGTTCAAATGCACAACGAAGCTGCAAGATATTAACGATAAAACCCTTAACAAAAGGTAACAGCACTTAACGGAAGTTAATTTAGTCCGTTAACTTGAAAAAACTCTTTAACGGATTAACGAATTAATGAAAAAGTTAGCTTCGTTATTAACGGATTAACGATTAACGGACTTGTGCCCTCCTATAGGTATACCCATAGTATACCCATAGCTACCGACTGCCGTAGCCTATCGATATTCCTCGAAGCTTATCGGTATTCTTCGAAGCGTTCATTGTATCAGGCTGCTTTTTTGTGGGTAGGCAATGACCATAACAAACACGTGATGTAATTCATAAGGTAGTTCGATTATTTTTCGACCTTTTGCAAGAAACAATTTCTTCATTAAAGGTAACCGGTATTTTATCTTGAAAAATTGTTTTGAAGTTTTGCATTCATAACAATCAGCTGCCAAGTGACGACCGTCACGTGACTTCAAAGCAAGTTTCCATGTTTTAGGCCCGTATTCTAAGAGAGGACTTGAGCAGCAGATATTGCTCAAGCTCTGCTTGGGCTCAAAATCGGTATTGTAAGAAAAATTTTAAGAAGCACTTTCAAGCTCAGCTTGGGACCTACTTGGGAGCTTTGAAGTTCAGCTTGAACCACTGTGGTATTCTAAAATAGGGTGGAGTAAAAAATAAAAATTTTTGAATTTAAAAAAGTGGTCTTGATATATGGCCCCAAATACCATATGAAATACTTCTAGCACAATTTTGAGTTCTTTCACCCTCTAGTGGTCGTGCAATTTGATCGAACGGGCCCAAAATAGTCAATTTTGCCATATCTCACTAACCACATATGCTAGAAAGCTAGTTTTGAGCTTAAAAGTTGCAGAAACAGCACATTTATATCTCCATTAAAAAGAACTTTGCCATAAAAACGTAGGTACAGAAAAAAAGTCACAGCCAAATTATTGATTTTATACAGATTTAATGGTTATTGATAAGTTTTTCGTGCTCAACTTCAAACGAATTGGAATTCACGGCATGGAAAATAAGTCAGATGAGGTTTAAATTTATGTATATTTGCATTTTTAGTGTGCCATGCTGCCTTATCAGCTTCAAATAAGTTCTTTAATAGCAATTAGCCTTACTGTAACTGGGCAATGTGCAGCAGAGTATAGTAACAAACATTTAAACTTCATGTTATTGCTTCATCCAGTATTGGTTGGCTCTTGCATTATGATTTTATTTATGCTAAACTTGTGGAATTATATCTAGTTAATTCAAAAAAAAGTTTAGATTGCACAGTTTAATTCAAAAGCACTGAAAAACAGCCAAGTACAAAATTAGAATTAGAAAAGCAATTTCTCAAGCCAAGTCAACTGACCGCGACAAACTGACCTCGAACAAACTGACGTCGAAGCAATCATTTTGTTACCTAATTTCGTCACTGATTTCGTCGCAGTGATTTCGTCACAAAGTGAGGGTTTGGGCAAGATGGCTCTGAGGATAGTAAAAATATATTTAAGATTGCCCTTCTCAGCCAATTGGCATTGTTCGCGGTTACTTTGTTTGTGGTCAGTTGGTTCGCGGTCACTTTGTCGCGGTCAGTTGTTGTGGACCCGCAATTTGTACTGGGATTAGGAAAACTACAGTTCTAAAAAGAAGAAAATTTGACAATACATTTAACGACCATTTTGAAAGGCCTACTATTGTTTATTGAATTGTAGATACAGTATGTACTGTACTTGCTGGCATAAATTTAGTTATATCTAAAGCAGCATGCTAACTAAAAAAATACCCAAGTCTAATGTTACTTGTACAAAGTTGTATGGGAGAGAATTTTTTCAAAGTGCTAATATTTCTGCCAAACATTTACCCTTGTGTTCTGCTTTTTGTTCTTCAAAAAAAGGATGGTCATTAAATGTCATTTTCAAGCCACATTGAATTTCACTTTGTTTTTTTTGTTTAGTATCATGTCAAAAAATATCAAAAGGTTAATCAGTATCTTGCAAGAAATTAGTTTCACGCTGTTTGCATCGATGTGATGTATAAGATTTTTTTGGGTATGTAGTTAAACCACTAAGGTTTAACATTGGTTGATGGTTTTTATGTTTTTGCAGCAACAGTAGATTTTGATGACTCTACAGTTGGTTTTGCTGTCCTAATTAATAAATTCTGAAATTCTTCGTGTAATACTCATACTCAGCTCATGAATAGGAATAAACATTGCACCAAATCCATCAGTTCATTTGCAACAATTCGAGCTGCATCCGACTTCCTGAAGTGATTAAAGTTGATCAAACGCTTGAATCATATGTCTTTTGGTTCCCAGCAATCCTGAAGGGAAATTATCGGAACTTCAAATTTTTTTTCCTTTGTAGAACTTTTTATAATGCTAGACTTGGATCTTTCTTTAGTTAGCATGCTGCTTTAGATATACGGTAACTAAATTTATGCCAGCAAGTACAGTATATATTGTATCTACAATACAATAAACAACAGTAGGCCTTTCAAAATGATCGTTATATGTATTGTCAAATTTTCTTTTTAGAACTGTAGTTTTTCTAATCCCAGTACAAATTGCTTTTCTAATTCTAATTTTGTACTTGGCTGTTTTTCAGTGCTTTTGAATTAAACTGTGCAATCTAAACTTTTTTTTGAATTAACTAGATATAATTCCACAAGTTTAGCATAAATAAAATCATAATGCAAGAGCCAACCAATACTGGATAATGCAATAACATGAAGTTTAAATGTTTGTTACTATTTTCTGCTGCACGTTGCCCAGTTACAGTAAGTAAGGCTAATTGCTATTAAAGAACTTATTTGAAGCTGATAAGGCAGCATGGCACACTAAAAATGCAAATATACATAAATTTAAACCTCATCTGACTTAGTTTCCATGCCGTGAATTCCAATTCGTTTGAAGTTGAGCACGAAAAACTTATCAATAACCATTAAATCTGTATAAAATCAATAATTTGGCTGTAACTTTTTTTCTGTACCTACGTTTTTATGGCAAAGTTCTTTTTAATGGAGATATAAATGTGCTGTTTCTGCAACTTTTAAGCTAAAAACTAGCTTTCTAGCATATGTGGTTAGTGAGATATGGCAAAATTGACTATTTTGGGCCCGTTCGATCAAATTGCACGACCACTAGAGGGTGAAAGAACTCAAAATTGTGCTAGAAGTATTTCATATGGTATTTGGGGCCATATATCAAGACCACTTTTTTAAATTCAAAAATTTTTATTTTTCACTCCACCCTATTCTAAAAGCAAACTTGAAATGAAAATTTGTCAAGCTGGACTTGGAAATTGCCAAAATCTCGCGCCACTTCAGGGGTAGGCTTGAGCTTACGCTTCACTGAAAAAATAATGCTAAATCTTTTGATTTGGAGTGAAATTTTTATAACATAGACCTAGAAGGTTTCAGAATGGTAGTGGCTAAGGTTACGTGACCGTAATTTTCGTTTTTAGGAATTAAAAGTTACGTGAGAATTTTTTGCATTGATTTGATTTAAATACAGCACTTTGACAAACCGAAGTCGAAGCGCTGATGACGTAGCGGTTAGTGCGCTTGGCTGCTATGCATAGGGTTGGAATATCGATACCCGCTGGACACGCTTTTTAAAAATAAAGCTTATGAGCTATTTTACTACATAATTTTTTTTGTCTAAAATCTTATTATTTGAGTTAGGGGTCGGGCAGCGATGCCAGGGTTAGGGTTAGGGCAGCGATGCCAGCTTGAGAGATAGTAAATTGAACAGAAAAAGTGATCACTTAACTTTTAATTCCGAAAAACGAAAATTACGGTCACGTAACCTTAACAACTGCCTTTCAGAATAGTACTTATGTTTTGGCCAGGCCGAAAATACTCTATGATGGTTTTAAGACCTTAACAGCATGTAGGCTACCGGTAACCTAATTCAATCAGTTGCGGTAAAAGTTTGCAGTGAATCGGTACGGTAGCCTAACTTTTTAAGCTAGCATTTAATAGCAGAGAAAAATAACTAGTAGATTGTTAAGCTTAACAATAAATATAAATCAATTTGGCTGCAAACAATAACTTTGCTTGAGTTGCACGTCAGGTGTGTGATCCGTTGCATTTGGTACGTTAGTGGAATTCGGCACCGGTACCCTAGGCCTATTTGAAGAGAATTCGAGAAACGCATTAATCATGTTACTGTTGCTCACTTACCGGTCTCCCGATAACTACGGTAGTTCAAGAATAGATTTAAGTATGAAATAGCTTAGTAGTAGTTTTTTTTTAACTGTAGTATCGTACCGGCAGCTAACCTATCGATATGGTTTATTATTTGGTGACATGATTTAGATTTTGTTTAATAGGCTTACTGAAAGTAAAATTAGAGGTCTGTAAGCAAGAACCCTACGATCTTCAGCTTGTTTTTTTTGTTGTTCGCTAAACAGCGTTTCCTACTAAGCTTATTCAGTGTAAATTTAGAGGGCATGTATATGCTACTCAGTTAGTGGGCTAATGTATTAATCGTGTGACATTTTAGTAACCATTTAGCAAATTCCTGGTGCATTGTCGAACCTGCTAACCATAGGTGGGCACAAGTCCGTTAATCGTTAATCCGTTAATAACGAAGCTAACTTTTTCATTAACTCGTTAATCCGTTAAAAAGTTTTTTCATGTTAACGGACTAAATTAACTTCCGTTAAGTGCTGTTAACGGACTAAAGTAACTTCCGTTAAGTTCTGTTAACTTCTGTTAAGGTTTTTATCGTTAATATCTTGCACTATTCATTCATCGGACCGGTACAAACCAGTTTGCACTGGTAACGCTTGATGCGTATTAGCACAAGTTTCATAGAAAAAAGCGAAGAAAGGAGTTATTTTTTGAGGCAAATAATAACCTGCAACCTCATAAGTCTATTAATTATCGCTGTTCACAATTTCCAAAGGTCTTCCGATTGCAGCTTCGTTGTGCATTTGAACTTGTTTTTATCTTGAAAATAGATTAGACGGTAAAATATAACTTCCAAAACAAAAAAAGTCCACCTTAGCAATAAATATTTCCTTACAATCAGCTCAACAGCCTCAATACTTGTTCTAGAAGCGAGTGAACAAAAAGAAATGTAAATTACACGCAAAATGTTAACGGATTAACGGACTTTATTAACTTCCGTTAATTAAAGCTGAAAATAACGGATTAACGTTAACGGAGGTGTGAAGTTTGTCAACGGACTAGCGGTTAACGAAGCTAACGTTTTGCATTAACTTGCCCACCTATGCTGCTAACTTATTGCAACATCTAACCTAAATAAGATCTTAAGTACAGTAAATGCCAATTATTCAGCTTTATGATAAATGAGCATTCAGAATAAGAAATATAAAAAAGTGTAAACGAAAATTGATCCTACTACCCTTATTTTTTTGTCAAGTCATCCAATTCGACTATTTTTGACCATATCAAAATGACATTTGATTTTTAGGTAAATGCAGTACAGAGTATAATGCAATATCTGAACAAAGAAAACAGTACAAGCGTTTTGATATCTAACACTACTCGATTTTTTGTTGTTTCAGGAATTAAAGATTTTGATTAAAGTTATTTAGTATGGTAGTTGTTACACAGTTGAAGAAGAAATTTTCTGCATGCTGGTTCAAACGATTAAATGATAGATGTAATTCAAACTCTAAAAAATCCATTAAAGACATTGCTGTAGCATGTAATTGTGCAGCACAGGTAGACCAAGTTCTAATTCATTTCTCAAGTTACTTACTGTACAATATATAAAAATGCCATCATTTGTAAATCACGTAAGAATTATGACTGTTAATAAATGCTGTTTTTGTGCTTTTTCGGTTTAATAGTAGTGACACTCATCAACAGTAGGTAGTTATGTAGTATTATGCTTTGTATCGCTAAACACATGCTTTTTAGAAACATGCATATTTGAAACAACTGTTTACCGGTAGAGTTAATTAATGCTTTCCCCAATGTTTATTGTGCAATTTGCATTGTAGAATTTCTTGTTTGTAATTTATAATGTTTTTTGAGTTGCGCTACGAGAAGTATCTTTGGTGTACCTTTGGCCTAGGCAGCTTGGCGAATAAAGATGCAATTGCCAGAACGTACAGAAAGAAGCGTCTCGTATACGCGGTATCAGCTCCTGGTCGCTTGCGTGGTAAATCTGGTGAAGGTGAATTTATTCTTTACTCAATATTGCAGAAACATTTGTTTTAGGAACATCTGTCTTGATGTATACCGGCACAATCAACTCATGCCTTGGCAGCGGATAAATAAACTGACACCCGAAAGGTCAACAAAAAGCGAACGATGAAAGTTGCGCTGAAAAAAGTGCATCTCAAGCCTAAAAGCGAACTGAAAGCAATAAGCAGTAAAACAGGTAAATAATTAAAACTTAGGGTGGTGACTTAAGTCCTTTTTTCAACTGATTCTACAGTACTGGAAAAAAGTTTAGAAAGATTTTTTGAAAAGCCGAAAAAACGCAAAAATGACATCTTTTTTTAATTTCTTTATTGAATGTAACAAAACGGAAAACAAACATCATGTTCCTCCAACATGGTGCAAATTACAGCAGTTACACTAGTATTTAGTGTGGTAACCCTTGTTTATCTTTTGAATGCGGCTAGGCATGGAATCTGTTAGATGTTTGCAGACATTTTGGTCATTATCTGTGCACCAAATCTCTTTAATGATCTGTTTTAGCTCATCTAAAGTTGTCGGATTTGATGTAGAAACTTTTTTTTGATCAGTGTCCGTAAATTTTCAATAGGATTAAGGTCAGGAGAATTTCTTGCCCATTTGAGCATTGTGACATTTTTGGTGTGAAACCAATTCATGACTGATTTGGCTTTGTGGCATGGTGCCGAGTCTTTTTGGAATGTTGTGCATCCATGAATGCTCATGAAATTCAGTACAGTCAAACTTCGATACTATGCCACCTCGCTACTATGCCACCCTCGCTACTATACCACTTTTGATCGTCACCAACTAAATTCAATAGAAAATATATTTACTATGCCACCACTTACCCTCGCTACTATGCCACATGAGGTACAGTATTGCAGTGTATTAACGAAACAATAAACGCTACGAACGAAACAATTAAACGGCTGTGAAACGGCAAAAGTATACAGTATGTGCATGTAATATGTTCTCTCAAGTTATCTACTGTAGGTCAGCCCAAAACTCTGAGGAATCGTCAGCTGGCGCATGTTCTTTCTGCGGATTTCGTGCACTTCGTCGTCTATCCGATCGCATGCTTGCATCACACTGGCCTTCACACTGGACTTCCCGAAACTACTGCACTGTACTGTACATTATATTGAAATACATGTAAATTATAATTGTACAATACAACGTGGAATTACATTGTTACATCACAAGGCTATTTTTACAAATCCTTGTTATTATGCCACCCTCGCTACTATGCCACTTTCTCTCGGTCCCAAAGGGTGGCATAGTATCGAAGTTTGACTGTAGATGATCATCTAGGACGCTAATATACCGTGAGGCATTCATTGTTTGTCCTTTTGGCAAGAAATAAAGACCACCTCGGCCTTGGCTGGAAAAGCACCCCCACACCATGACCGATGGGGGGTGCTTAACAGTTGGTTGGAGGTACCGTGAGTCCGCTGGTGAAGATCCATGTGGTCTGCGAACGAAGGGTTTGTAGGAAGCAAAGTGTAAGAAGGTGGATTCGTCAGAAGACATCACTTTCTGCCAGTCTTCTTTTGTCCAGTCTTTGTAGTGGCAGCAAAATTCAAGCCTTTGCTGGGCCATTCTTGGTGTAATCAGGGGTTTCTTCAGAGGTTTGCGGGCAGGAAGTTTAAAATCTTTGTGCATACGATTTCTAATTGTTCTTGTCGTCACACTAATCAGCTCTTGCATAGGTCTTTTTATTTCTGATGAAGAAATGAATGGTTGCTTTTGGCAAAGTTGTTTGATTTTGCAATCCGTCCTGGGAGTGGTGGTACGGGGTCTGCCACTTCTTTTCAAGGGAGAAAGACTAAGATTTTGCTTGTTTCTTTGTAATATTCGACTAACGGATGCTTCAGAGAGTTTCAATCGTTTTGAAATTTCAACATTTTTGTAGCCTTCTTGTTTTAAAAGGATGACGTTGCTTTTTGAAGCTTTTGAAATTTGAGGCAATTTTCCCATTTTCACAACAAAATTAAAAATCAAGCCTATACTATCAAAGACCGTTATGAAATGTAAAAGATATCATTACTATTTGCTGAAAAATACAAAGAATAATGGTAAAATCAACACAAGACACAGTAAAAAATCAGCACTTTTTTGTAAAATTGTTGCAAAGTGACTTTATCAAAAAAAGTTCATCAAAATAAAAATCTTCCTAAACTTTTTTCCGGTACTGTAGAAATTAATCCACCGCTAAATGCCAAAGCGTGTATCAGACTACATCAGTTATATCCCACAGTAGTTGAGCTAAGTTATAGTTTTCAAACCCAATACGTGTTTTTTTTCTGAAGTTGTGTGACTAAGTGAAATGCCATTGCAATATTTCCATATTTTTATTTTTGATTTTTTTTTATTTGGGCCAAAATGCGACTTCAAAAAATAAATAAACGCAATCCACGTAATGAACAATGCAATAGTACCGGGTAGCTATAATACTATCTGAGAAAGAGCTACGTACAGGACGTTGTTAAAAAAACAAAAAATAACGTTTTAATCCATTGTGCTGCACTTTCTTGAGTACCGGTATAGGAACAACTGTAACAAAGGTAAAATAATCATTTATAGGAACATTTTTCTGAACTTGATGAAGCCTATTTTGTTGCAGAAAAAGCTGTAAAATTTTTACAAGACGACTGAAGCAGCTCGCTGAAAGAAGCAACAGGTTCAATCACTTTTCAAATTTTGTGGCTGCTTGATTGTGACATGATAAGCAAAATCTTCACAGTATGGCGTGGATTGTGAAAGCGATAACAAAACACTGCCAGTGATGCAATGTTTTTTTGAGAGGCTGACTGAAGTTGCAATATCTGCAGGACGTATCACGTGAATGTAAACACTGAAACAAGATTAGACTTTTTTCCGTTTGGCTATGCCGTTTTTGTTGCTTTTGCTTATCAATTAACTACGAGACCAGGCACTTAACCAAATTTTGCTAGGTAGGGATGCGAGCTTGAACTACAAAAAGTCATATTTTTCTGGACGATTTTTGTGATTTTTCGAAAAATATAGCTATTTTAATGCCATTTGTGTGCCATTTTGTCCGTTTTCAGAGCCATTTGAGAGAATTAAATTACTCAGAAAATTTGTAAGCTGTTGGAGTTTTTCTAAACATTAATTGGCTCAAATCCTCTCTTTATTCACTAGTTAAGTCCAAGTTTGTTCTAAAACTTACATAATAAATTTAGGCTAAATCTTCCTACGTGACTTTGCTGGTGAAAAGGGGCTGTAATAATCTATTGTGTATATTAACAGGAAGCATCTCGACTGAAAAACCTTAGGGTTGTTTGGTGCTCCTTGTCTTTCAAGTGTGACTTTTGTGTGTTTACCTAGATACTATAGAACTACTACTACAGTAATTGCTTTTTGAGCCCCTCTTTACGATTACGCCATTGTCAACTGTATTTTAGGCCAAAAAATAAAGGAACCACCCCATGTCTATCATTAGTTTATGATTACATCTAAACTGAATCTTTTTCACCTAACTTTTGTGGATTTCTCTTGTTGTGCACTTGATTTTCTTTATTTAATAAAGCTCAAGTTGATAAAAAAAACTCCTCAAGTTTGAGCAAATTGGAAAGATAAAAGGCCTTATAACTGATTGGAGAAGACATGTCTGCAAACGGTGCTGAAGGCATCGCTATAAGCATGAAACAGTACGACTATTTTTTTCATCGCTCAGTATAGTGTTTAACAGTCCAAAGTAGAAATTATTTGGCATTCATTGAAAGCGAAGTTTGTCTAAATAATTAGAAACGCTGTAATACCAATTGTTATAGTCTGTTGGACTTCTGAGTTAAGATCGGAATTTTGAGTGTACCATTTCAGTAGTATACGCTACATCCATCCAATGCAGAGATGAAATCGGTCGGGATTTTCTCAACCCGCCCCGACCGGTAAATTTGAAAATCTACGCCGGTCGACCGTTTTTTTTACAGAAGGTTTTGTTCACTGTCCACTGCATTTAATGAAAAATTTTCAGAAGGGGGGCATGGGTGATGTATTAAAATTTGTGACTGCGGACGCACGCAGAGTTGCAAACGGGCCGACTAGTTCGGGCCCGAAACCGGCCCAAGCCTGGAAATATAAGCCCGAACCCGAAAACTAATTTGAAGCCCAAATCATGTCGGAAAGAAAAACGAAACTTAAATTAGGTCTGAAAAATTAAGCAATGTTTCCAAGTAATGTTGAGTATATTTTTGTGCTCCCAAGTAAAAAAGTACGTCTCAAGCCCGAATTAAGCCCAAACTTTTGTCAACTTTAGACCCGAACCCAATCCGAAAAGCCTGGCCCGACTTACAACTCTGGACGGGGTCTCAGAAAAAAAAGAGTTTTTCGCGTTTTTTGCAAAAATAACTAAGGAGAAATTTAATCTGTTATATTTCAGGAACGGATGGTCCTAGAAAGCTCAAAGTTGGTCTTTAGATCTGTCAAAAGATTTTGAAAAAAACTCGAGCAAAACAATTTCCGACCTGAATGCCATTTTAAGTTTTGAGTGTAGCTATGAGCCTGTAGTGGTTACTGTAGGCTGCATTTGTCTGTATAACGTGTTTTGTTCCGGAATAATTCAAGTTAATACGTAGGCTATCATCTTTTGGAACAAGGCAACATTTATTTAATCCAAGCAAATTAAAAAAATGCAGAAGACTACTAATATTGCATTAATCCCTTTTGTAAAAATGTTTATATTTTCACAAGAATATCCATTCAAGTTTGTCATTTACAAATCAAATTAACAAAATTGAGGCCAAAATATCAACAGCATTGGGTATTTTGTTTCGGCTTCAACATTTTGCCCCTAAACAAATATTGATCTCGGTTGACTACTCTTAGTCTATCCTCATTTATGCTATGGAATAACTGTTTGGGGTTCTACATCTAACTATCTTCTCAACAGACTTCAAGTACTGCAAAACAAATGTCTTCGAGTTATTGAAGGTTGGCAATTTAAACAAAAAATTAAACCATTGCATGAAAAGTATGATTTTCTCAATATTAACCAAATTCATTTCTTCGAAGTAGCCAAATTTATGTATTACAATGTGTATCGCCTACAGCCTGCGATTTTTGATGATTACTTCAAATTTGTGACTAGTGTTAGCAGACATCGCTTGAGAAGCGTAAATGACGACAAACTCTATCTACCCTTTTTCAAAAACAAATCTGGTCAAAATTCAATAAAATTTAAAGGGGTTAAAATCTGGAATTCCTTACCAAAAAACATTAGAACTCTTTCTTTAGCAAAATTCAAAAAGAGCTGTCGTCAATACGTGAAAAACAACATCGAATAAGTAATGCTTGCAAAACTTTGCATAACTTGTAATCTAATCGGGTGTAAAACAGTGACTTCGCAAACCACAACTCTTAATTTAGCCAATTGCATATGCCTACAGGAGTTTGTTGACCCGAAGACTAAAAAGTCCCTTCCAGACTCCTGGTCGCTAAGTGTTTATTTTATTTTCGATTGTTGATTATGTAAATTTATTGTTTGGAGTTGCACTTTTGTGGCAAAATAAATATCTCTGTCTGTCTGTCGGTCTGTCTATATTTTCACACTAACAGTCGCTAAAGAGCGCGTTGCCACACAGCCTTGCAAACTAAATGCATTTTTCATTTTCCTTGCTTTCACTGCAAAATATTTTTCAAAAATGGCCAATCAGGTGGTTGAAATAAATCACATGATGATTGCATAATTCAAGTTGAACTTGAACTTTGGTCAACCTGAAGTTGCTGGCAAGTTTGCTCTTAGAGTAGCATTTTTAGCGGGGACTTGAGTAAATCCCGAGCAGATGCTTGAAGTAGATGCCTAAGCAGCTGCTCAAACCCTCTCTTAGAATACGGCCATTAGAATTCATCACAAAAAAATTCAAGCTGAAACTTTAATTCTGCAAACTTTTTAGCAAAAAACTTTCCATGATTAATTAGTTATTTTAAGTTTATCATGTTTTGAATTTTTATATTCAAAGAAAAATAAAAATATTCTTGTTGAAATTTGTGAAATATTTCACGGCAACACTAATAGCAAACAAATTATTCAAGCGTATGATTTTAAAATATTTATCCGCGTTTGAGTAAAAGCGGTATATCTCAAAAACGGCACCTGGTTGCAACCAAAGACATTTCAATCATTAATCAGACATTAAAATCTATTTGCAAAAACTTTTTCAAGAGGCACCTCCATGGGTATCACGAGACTATACAAATTTGAACACCGTAACAAGGCCTACTTCAAAGTTTTCAAAGTTAAATATGTAAAATTATTTGTGTTGGGGAAATCCCATGAACAGATGTTTTTTTGTTTTGTTGATTGAGATTCAAAAGCTGTTATCACATAATTGTTCAGAGCATGACTGATCTATGTAATTGTTTAAATATGTGTGGTATGTGTTTCAAAAACTCTTCGCATCCCTCCACAATGTTGCTGTGACAGCACATTAGGGTGTGCAAGCTTCTCCCTTTCAAACCTATAAGCAAATGCCTGATTATGTGCAGTGTTTTGTAATGGCCCTTGTTCAAACGACGTTTACTGAGTGTTAAATCGGTTATACAAACCTGCTCCAACAGCATGTGCAACTTTTGAATGGGTTGGGGGGGCGGCCAACTTGCCATGACGTCACAGACCAACGCAAACACACCTTGAATCAGTGTTTTTAGGCATTTTTTGTTACAGACATATCATGATTGAATTCCATTTATATATGATTGAACGCTGGGGAGGACTGCAATGCATTTTCTGAAACTACAGAGGCATTTACGCTGGGGGGTACTGCACTAGGTTTGGAATGGATATTTGCAAAGACCAAGAAATGGAGTTCAATCATGATATGCCCGTAACAGAAAATACCTAAAAACATTGATTCAAGGTGTACTTGTGTTGGTCTGTGACGTCATGGCGGGCTGGCCGCCCCCCCAACCCATTGAAAGGGTGAGCATGGTGTTGGGGCAGCTTTTTATAACCGATTTAACACTCAGTAAACGTCGGTCAAATGAGGGCATTTACAAAACACTGCACAATCGGGCATTTGCATATTACCATAAAAGAACAATATTACCATAAAAGAACAATTTGCATGACATCACACTAGCGCTGGGGAGAGGTGCATTGCATTTTTTGAAACTACAGATTACAGTGCAAGTACTGCACTAAGTTTGGAATGGATATTTGCAAATACAAAGAAGTGAAGTTCAATCATGATACGCCCGTAACAGAAAATGCCTAAAAACACTCATTCAAGGTATCTTTGCGTTGGTCTGTGACGTAATGGCGGGTTGGCCACTACCCCCAACCCATTCAAAAGTTGTGCATGCTGTTGCAGCAGCTTTGTATAACCGATTTAACACTCCATTAACGTCAATTAAACAAGAGCATTTAGAAACTCTGCACAAATCAAGCATTTGCCTATTACCATAAAACAACAACTTTGCACGCCAAGCTATGACATTACAGTGGCGCTGGGGAGGAGTGCATTGCATTTTCTGAAACTACATCTTACAGTGTAATTACTGCACTAGGTTTGGAATGGATATTTGCAAAGACCAAGAAATGAAGTTTAATCATGATATGCCAGTAACAGAAAATGCCTAAAATCACTGATTCAAGGTGTGATTGAAGGTGCTATGATGTCATAGTTAGGCGTGTAAAGTTGTTGTTTTATGGTAATAGGCAAATGCTTGATTTGTGCAGTGTTTTGCAATGACCCTCGTTCAACCGACGTTTACTGAGTGTTAAATCGCTTTAACAAAGCTGCTCCCACAGCATGAGCAACCTTTTAATTGAGTGGGGGGCGGCCAACCCGCCATGACGTTATAGACCAACGCAAATGCACCTTGAATCAGTGATTTTAGGCATTTTTTGTTACGGGCATATCATGATTGAGCTCCATTTCTTGGTCGATTTAGAAGCTTAGAGCTACTGTTTTGGTTGCTGTTGAGAGTTAAAAACAGTTGCAGTTTATCAGAAAACGTAAAAAGTCATAAATTTTGAACCATTTATGATGTCACAGCATCCGATTGGGGGGTTGTACCAAGGATATACTTAACAGGGATGGCCGACTAGCATTGTTAATTGTTCTCGTCACGCATGAGTTGTGTTCAAATTTTTGGTCAAATTTCTGATCAAAATGCATTGTTTCTAATGGAGCGAGGTGGGTTAGGTTGAAATATTTTTGTTGTATTTTTGCTGGTGGATAACCTAGGACTCGAACGAACTCGAAAATGGTTTGTTAATGATATGATGTATCGGAAAATGCGTAAAGCGGAATCTTGGAGTGAAAAAAATAGCATTGGCAAATAGGCTAGCCTACCATCTTGCCATAGCCTAGTTTGGGTTATGAATGAAGGCAGCTAAGAACGTTGAAATACTGTCAAAAAAAGGCAAGGGTCAAAATATTTCAACCATTCCTACCCCGCTCACTCGCAAAATCGGTAAGAAAATGAAGTGGAGGCCTAATTCAGTGCCGTTCGAGCCTAAAAACTGGCTAAAGGCGGTAGACGAATGAGAGAGTATAACAGAGGCAGTAAATGAGAGGTTATTGCAGTATCTCGGTCTGTACTTGGAACCTTAAAGTTGGGTGCACACTTAGTTGCAGTGAACGCTTCTGTTTGAAGGCGAAGCTCGCTGCAATGCCGTGTTTACAGCTACTTTGAAATGTCATCAACCAGGTACCGGATACAACAGAATCAAGACAAGAGAAAAAAAGTTTAGAACAAGCTAGTTTCAGAAGAATTATGCGCCTACCGTTTGCATTCGATTAATTACTCTTGACTGCAACCTGATTTAACAAAATCACATTTGCATGCAAGTTACTAACAATGCACTCGACTTCAGTGTTCCTATCACAAGGCCGTACACAGAGGAGAGGGCCAAGCTGGAAAACTTGAGCTCGGTCTGAAAAGTTTCATGCAATAGTGGTGCTGTCTAGTGACAAGCCATATTACCTATAAACAACGTCTAGGATTATCCTAGAACCAAAGTGTATCCTACTTTGGCCTTGAACTAGTTGTTTAGTCTCCAACTCATGTTTGAAAATTGGCCCCAAATTAAAGCGACATTTCAACGTTGTTTTTGTAGCCAGCTGACATGAAACTGGGAAGTTAGTGTAAGTCACTTTCTGAACAGTTTTATTAATTTTGCTCAAAATACACACAAACTCGTCATAATTTCGTATATTGAAAGCATTGCCACAAATGTTCCGATTGAAAACCATACCTTGCGTGTATTACATAATATTTAGAACAGATTGTTGGCAAAAGTTTGTTTAGATGCTTCATTTATGTGTTTATTTACATTTGTTGCATTTCGTGTTACTTTTAACAATTTAAGCAGTTGAACAAAACGTTGTGGCTTAATGTCACGCATACACAAACGACAACGGACAAAAGTTGGCACACTGGTCCAAATGAATCTGCATTACACATCTCAAATGTTTTTGTAGTTAGCTGACGTCAAATTGGGAAGTTAGTATAGGTCATTGTCTGGAAAGTTTCCTTAATTTGTCTCAAAATATACAAAAATTTTCTTATTTTCGTAGGTTGAAAACATTGAAACAAATCTTCCAATGGGAAAGCATACCATGCGTGTATTTGTTGGATATTTGGAACAGATTGTTGGCAAAAGTTTGTTTGGATGCTTTATTTATATGTTTATTTTCATTTGTTGCATTTCGTGTCACTTTTGACGGTTTATGCTGTTGAATGCAGCTTTGTGGCTTGCTGTCACTCTTACCTTTAAAGGTAGCGAGCCAAAGTTGGCACACTGGCCCAAATGAAACTGTATTACACTTCCAAGTTGTTTTTGTAATTAGCTGACATCAAATCGGGGAGTTAGTATTAGTCATTTTCTGGACAGTTTCACTAATTTTGCATAAAATAAGAAATACTTGGTCAAAAGTTCGTTATGTGAATACATTGAAACAAACATTCCAGTTGAAAGGCTTACCTTGCATGTTTTTTTATGATATTTTCACCAGATTGTTGGCAAAAATTTGTTTGAATGCTTCATTTATATGTTTGTCTCGATTTATTGCATTTTGTGTCACTTTCAACGATTTATGTGTTGAACGCAACGTTGTGGCTTACTGTCATGCATACATTTAAAGGTAATGGACCAAAGTTGGCACACTGGTCCAAATGAATTTGTATTACAGTTGGAAGTTGTTTTTGTAGTTTGCTGACTTGAAACTGGGAAGTTAGTACTGGTCGCTCTTTGTGCAGTGTCACTAATTTTGCTCAAATTACACAAAACTTCATCCTAAGTTCGTATATTGAAGACATTGAAACAAATCTTCCAATTGGAAAGCATACCATGCGTGTATTCAATGAGATTTTGAAGAGACTGTTTCAAAAGTTTCTCTCGACGTCTAATTTATGTGTTTGTTTTTATTTGTTGCATTTCGTGTCACTTTTTAACAATTTATGCTGTGGCTCACTGTCACACAAACATTTAAGGGTAACGGACCAAACTCAGCAAACTGGTCCAAATGAGTTTGCATTACATTTTGAAGTACTTTTTGTAGTTTGCTAACCACAAATTGGAAAGTTAATGCAAGTCTTTCTCCCAACAGTTTCCTTATAGTTTTTCCAATTGCACAACAGTTCGTCATAAGTTCGTATACTGAAGACATTGAAACAAATCTTCGAATTGGAAAGCATACCTAGCGTGTTTTTATATGATATTTTAAAAAAATTGTCGGCAAAACTTTGTTTGGATGTTTCAGGATTTGGTTTTTGTCTGGATTTGTTGCATTTCGTGTCACTTTTAACGAGTTATGCTGTGGCTTACTTTCATACATACTTACTTTGATGGCTTATACATGGCTTACTTTTATGGGTAATCGACCAAAGTTGGCAGACTGGTCCAAATTAGTCTGTATTACACCTCGAAGTTGTTTATGCAGTTTCCTAACATCAAATTGGGAAGTTAATGCAGATCTTTCTGTAAACAGGTTCCTTATAATTTCTCAAATTGTACAACTATTCGTCATAAGTTCGTATATTGAAGGCATTGAAACAAATCTTCGCATTGAAAAACATACCTTGCGTGTATTCACATGATATTTTGAAGAGATTGTTGGTAAAAAATTGATTCGATGCTTCATTTATGTGTTTGTGTCGATTTGTTGCAATTCGTGTCACTTTTCGCGATTTATGCTGTTGAACGGAACGTTGTGGCTTACTCTCACGCATGCATTTAAGGGTAAGGAACCAAAGTTGGCAGACTGGTCCAAATGAATCTGCATTACACTTCAAAGTTGTTTTTTTAGTTTGCTGACCTCAAATTGGGAGGTTAGTACAGGTCGTTCTCTGAACAGTTTCCTTATAATTTCTGAAATTACAAAACATATCGTCATAATTTCGTTTATTGAAGACAATGAAACAAGTCTTCTTATTGAAAAGCATACCTTGGGTGTATTATAAAATAATTTGAAGAAAATATTCGCAAAATTTGGTTTCGATGGTTCATTTATGTAATTGATTTCAATTTGTTGCATTTCTTGTCACTTTTAACGACTTATGCTGTGGCTTACTGTCACACGCATTTGTGGATAACGGTCCAAAGTTGGCAGACTGGTCCAAATGAGTTTGTATTACACTTCGAAGCTGTTTTTGTAGTTTGTTGACATCAAATTGTGGAGTTAATGCAGGTCGTTTCTTGTACAATGTCATTATTTTGATCAAATTACGCAAATTTTCGTCATAGGTTCGAATTTTGAAGATATTGAAACAAATCTTCCAATCAAAAACATACAACGTGTGTGTTTACACGATTATTTGAAGCGATTGTCATCAAAAGTTTGCTTCAATGCTTCATTTACGAGTTTGTCTCGTTTTGTTTCATTTCGTGTCAGTTTTAACTATTAATGCTGCTGAACACAACGTTGTGGCTTATTCTCACGCATACGTTTATGGTTAACGGACCAAAGTTGGTATACTGGTCCAAATGAATCTGCATTACTCTTCGAACTTGTTTTTATAGTTTGGTGACATCAAATTGGGAAGTTAGTACGGTTGTTCTCTAAACAGTTTTATGATTTTTTTTTTAAATGCACTACAAATCGTCATAAGTTCGTATTATGATAACATTGAAACAAATCTTCCAATTGGAAAGCATACCTTGCGTGTATTTACATGATATTTTGAAGAGATTGCCGGCAAAACTTTGTTTGGATGTTTCATTTAGGTGTTTGTATCGATTTGTTGCATTTTGTGTCACATTAACCAGTTATGATGTTGCTTACTGTCATGCATACATTTCTGGGTAACGGACCAAAGTTGACTGACTGGTCCAAATGATTCCGTATCACACTTCAAAGCTGTTTTTCTAATTTGCTGACATTAAATTGGGAAGTTAGTGCTGGTCGTTCTTCAAACATTTTTGTTAATTTTACTCAAATTGCACCAAAATTCGTCATAACTTACTAAATTGAAAACATTAAAACAAATTTTCCAGTTGGAAAGCAGACCTTGGTGCATTTACATGATATTTTAAAAAAATTGTCGGCAAAAACTTATTTCGATGCTTCATTTATGTGTTTTCTCGATTTGTTGCATTTTGTGTCACTTTTAACTGTTTATGTTGTTGAACGCAAGTTTGTGGTTTACTGTCACGCATACGTTTATGGGTAACGGAACAAAGTTGGCAGACTGGTCGGAATGACCCTGTATTACACTTCGAAGTTGTTTTTGTAGTTTGCTGACATCAAATTAGGAAGTTAGTGCTGGTCGTTCTTCAAGCAGTTTTGTTAATTTTACTCAAATTACACAAGAAATCGTCGTAACATCGTGCATGGAAGACATTGAAACAAATCTTCCAATTGGAAAACATACCTAGCGTGTAATTGCATGATATTTTGAAAAAAGATTGTTGGCAAAAATTTGTTTGGATGTTTCATTTATGTGTTTGTCTGGCTTTGTTTCATTTCGTGTCATTTTTACTATTAATGCTGTTGAACGCAACGTTGTGGCTTACTGTCACGCATACATTTATGGCTAACTGACCAAAGTTGCCAAACTGGTCCAAATGAATCTGCATTACATTTCAAAACTGTTTTTATAGTTTGCTGACGTCAAATTGGGAAGTTAGTACAGATCGTTTTTTATACACTTTGATTCTTTTACCCAAAATTCACAAACAATTGTCATAAGGTTTTATATTGAATACATTAAAACAAATTTTTCAACTCGAAAGCATACCTTGCGTGTATTTACATGATAATTTGAAAAGATTGCAGACGAAAACTTGTTTTGATGCTTCATTTGTGTGTTTGTCTCGAATTGTTGCATTTCGTGTCACCTTTAGCGATTTATGCTGTGGCTTCCTTTAATGCATACATTTAAAAGTAACGGACCAAAGTTGGCAGATTAGTCCAAATGATTTCGTATTACACTTCGAAGTTGTTTTTGTAGTTTGCTGACATCAAATTGGGAAGTTAGTGCTAGTCGTTCTCTATACAGTTTCATTAGTTTCATTCAAATTACACAAAAAGTCGTCGTAAATTGGTATATTGAAAACATTGAAACAATTCTTCGCACTGGAAAGCATACCTTGAGTGTATTTACATAATATTTTGAAGAGACTGTCGGCAAAAATTTGTTTCGATGCTTCATTTATGTGTTTGTGTCCATTTGTTGCATTTCGTGTCACATTAACCAATTATGCTGTGGCTTACTGTCACGCACGTTTAGAGATAACGGACCAAAGCTGGCACACTGGTCCAAATGAATCTGTATTACGCTTCGAAGTTGTTTTGGTAGTTTGCTATAATCAAATTTGGAAGTTAGTAAAAATCGTTCTCTAAACAGTTTCAAATAATTTTTTAAAATACACAATTCGTCATAAGTTCGCAATTTCAAAACATGGAAACAAATTCTCCAATTCGAAAGCATACCTTGCGTGTATTTACATGATGTTTTGAAGAGATTGTAGGCGAAATGAAACAAAGCCAGACAAACACATAAATGAAACATCCAAACAAATTTTTGCCAACAATCTTTTCAAAATATCATGCAATTACACGCTAGGTATGTTTTCCAATTGGAAGATTTGTTTCAATGTCTTCCATGCACGATGTTACGACGATTTCTTGTGTAATTTGAGTAAAATTAACAAAACTGCTTGAAGAACGACCAGCACTAACTTCCTAATTTGATGTCAGCAAACTACAAAAACAACTTCGAAGTGTAATACAGGGTCATTCCGACCAGTCTGCCAACTTTGTTCCGTTACCCATAAACGTATGCGTGACAGTAAACCACAAACTTGCGTTCAACAACATAAACAGTTAAAAGTGACACAAAATGCAACAAATCGAGAAAACACATAAATGAAGCATCGAAATAAGTTTTTGCCGACAATTTTTTTAAAATATCATGTAAATGCACCAAGGTCTGCTTTCCAACTGGAAAATTTGTTTTAATGTTTTTAATTTAGTAAGTTATGACGAATTTTGGTGCAATTTGAGTAAAATTAACAAAAATGTTTGAAGAACGACCAGCACTAACTTCCCAATTTAATGTCAGCAAATTAGAAAAACAGCTTTGAAGTGTGACACTGAATCATTTGGACCAGTCAGTCAACTTTGGTCCATTACCCAGAAATGTATGCATGACAGTAAGCAACATCATAACTGGTTAATGTGACACAAAATGCAACAAATCGAGACAAACACCTAAATAAAACATCCAAACAAAGTTTTGCCGGCAATCTCTTCAAAATATCATGTAAATACACGCAAGGTATGCTTTCCAATTGGAAGATTTGTTTCAATGTTATCATAATACGAACTTATGACGATTTGTAGTGCATTTTAAAAAAATCATAAAACTGTTTAGAGAACAACCACTACTAACTTCCCAATTTGATGTGAGCAATATACAAAAACAAGTTCGAAGTGTAATACGGAATCATTTGGACCAGTGTGCCAATTTTGGTCCGTTACCCATGAATGTATGCGTGACAGTAAACCACAACGTTGTGTTCTACAGCATAAATCGTTAAAAGTGACACAAAATGCAACAAATCGAGGCAAACACGTAAATGAAGCATGGAAAAAACTTTTTGCTCACAATCTTTTTCTAATATTATGTCTTTAATAAACGAACTTATGCTTTATACACGCAAATGATGCTTTCCAATTGGAAGATTTGTTTCAATGTCTTCAATATACGAACTGAAGACGAAAATTTTTTTGATTAGAATTCAACTAATAAAACTGTATAAAGAGCGACCAGAATTAACTCCACAATTTGATGTTAGCTAAGTGAAAAAACAACCTTCAAGTGTAATACAGGTTCATTTGGACCAGTCTGCCAACTTTGGTCCATTAAACTTGAATGTATGCGTGACAGTAAGCAACAGCATAAATTGTTAAAAGTGACACGAAATACAACAAATCGAGACAAACACATAAATGAAGCATCCAAACAAGCTTTTGCCAACAATCTTTTCAAATTATCATGTAAATACACCCAAGATATGCTTTTCAAATGGAAGATTTGTTTCAATGTCTTCAATATACGAACTTAGGATGAAGTTTTGTGTAATTTGAGCAAAATTAGTGACACTGCACAAAGAGCGACCAGTACTAACTTCCCAGTTTCAAGTCAGCAAACTACAAAAACAACTTCCAACTGTAATACAAATTCATTTGGACCAGTGTGCCAACTTTGGTCCATTACCTTTAAATGTATGCATGACAGTAAGCCACAACGTTGCGTTCAACACCATAAATCGTTGAAAGTGACACAAAATGCAATAAATCGAGACAAACATATAAATGAAGCATTCAAACAAATTTTTGCCAACAATCTGGTGAATATATCATACAAAAACATGCAAGGTAAGCCTTTCAACTGGAATGTTTGTTTCAATGTATTCACATAACGAACTTTTGACCAAGTATTTCGTATTTTATGCAAAATTAGTGAAACTGTCCAGAAAATGACTAATACTAACTCCCCGATTTGATGTCAGCTAATTACAAAAACAACTTGGAAGTGTAATACAGTTTCATTTGGGCCAGTGTGCCAACTTTGGCTCGCTACCTTTAAAGGTAAGAGTGACAGCAAGCCACAAAGCTGCATTCAACAGCATAAACCGTCAAAAGTGACACGAAATGCAACAAATGAAAATAAACATATAAATAAAGCATCCAAACAAACTTTTGCCAACAATCTGTTCCAAATATCCAACAAATACACGCATGGTATGCTTTCCCATTGGAAGATTTGTTTCAATGTTTTCAACCTACGAAAATAAGAAAATTTTTGTATATTTTGAGACAAATTAAGGAAACTTTCCAGACAATGACCTATACTAACTTCCCAATTTGACGTCAGCTAACTACAAAAACATTTGAGATGTGTAATGCAGATTCATTTGGACCAGTGTGCCAACTTTTGTCCGTTGTCGTTTGTGTATGCGTGACATTAAGCCACAACGTTTTGTTCAACTGCTTAAATTGTTAAAAGTAACACGAAATGCAACAAATGTAAATAAACACATAAATGAAGCATCTAAACAAACTTTTGCCAACAATCTGTTCTAAATATTATGTAATACACGCAAGGTATGGTTTTCAATCGGAACATTTGTGGCAATGCTTTCAATATACGAAATTATGACGAGTTTGTGTGTATTTTGAGCAAAATTAATAAAACTGTTCAGAAAGTGACTTACACTAACTTCCCAGTTTCATGTCAGCTGGCTACAAAAACAACGTTGAAATGTCGCTTTAATTTGGGGCCAATTTTCAAACATGAGTTGGAGACTAAACAACTAGTTCAAGGCCAAAGTAGGATACACTTTGGTTCTAGGATAATCCTAGACGTTGTTTATAGGTAATATGGCTTGTCACTAGACAGCACCACTATTGCATGAAACTTTTCAGACCGAGCTCAAGTTTTCCAGCTTGGCCCTCTCCTCTGTGTACG
This sequence comes from Trididemnum nubilum, assembly GCA_963965965.1. NCBI lineage: Eukaryota > Metazoa > Chordata > Ascidiacea > Aplousobranchia > Didemnidae > Trididemnum > Trididemnum nubilum. Next base: position 13,170,674 of record OZ014485.1, on the reverse strand, counting down.
GCCTTGTGATAGGAACACTGAAGTCGAGTGCATTGTTAGTAACTTGCATGCAAATGTGATTTTGTTAAATCAGGTTGCAGTCAAGAGTAATTAATCGAATGCAAACGGTAGGCGCATAATTCTTCTGAAACTAGCTTGTTCTAAACTTTTTTTCTCTTGTCTTGATTCTGTTGTATCCGGTACCTGGTTGATGACATTTCAAAGTAGCTGTAAACACGGCATTGCAGCGAGCTTCGCCTTCAAACAGAAGCGTTCACTGTCACTAAGTGTGCACCCAACTTTAAGGTTCCAAGTACAGACCGAGATACTGCAATAACCTCTCATTAACTGCCTCTGTTATACTCTCTCATTCGTCTACCGCCTTTAGCCAGTTTTTAGGCTCGAACGGCACTGAATTAGGCCTCCACTTCATTTTCTTACCGATTTTGCGAGTGAGCGGGGTAGGAATGGTTGAAATATTTTGACCCTTGCCTTTTTTTGACAGTATTTCAACGTTCTTAGCTGCCTTCATTCATAACCCAAACTAGGCTATGGCAAGATGGTAGGCTAGCCTATTTGCCAATGCTATTTTTTTCACTCCAAGATTCCGCTTTACGCATTTTCCGATACATCATATCATTAACAAACCATTTTCGAGTTCGTTCGAGTCCTAGGTTATCCACCAGCAAAAATACAACAAAAATATTTCAACCTAACCCACCTCGCTCCATTAGAAACAATGCATTTTGATCAGAAATTTGACCAAAAATTTGAACACAACTCATGCGTGACGAGAACAATTAACAATGCTAGTCGGCCATCCCTGTTAAGTATATCCTTGGTACAACCCCCCAATCGGATGCTGTGACATCATAAATGGTTCAAAATTTATGACTTTTTACGTTTTCTGATAAACTGCAACTGTTTTTAACTTTCAACAGCAACCAAAACAGTAGCTCTAAGCTTCTAAATCGACCAAGAAATGGAGCTCAATCATGATATGCCCGTAACAAAAAATGCCTAAAATCACTGATTCAAGGTGCATTTGCGTTGGTCTATAACGTCATGGCGGGTTGGCCGCCCCCCACTCAATTAAAAGGTTGCTCATGCTGTGGGAGCAGCTTTGTTAAAGCGATTTAACACTCAGTAAACGTCGGTTGAACGAGGGTCATTGCAAAACACTGCACAAATCAAGCATTTGCCTATTACCATAAAACAACAACTTTACACGCCTAACTATGACATCATAGCACCTTCAATCACACCTTGAATCAGTGATTTTAGGCATTTTCTGTTACTGGCATATCATGATTAAACTTCATTTCTTGGTCTTTGCAAATATCCATTCCAAACCTAGTGCAGTAATTACACTGTAAGATGTAGTTTCAGAAAATGCATTGCACTCCTCCCCAGCGTCACTGTGATGTCATAGCTTGGCGTGCAAAGTTGTTGTTTTATGGTAATAGGCAAATGCTTGATTTGTGCAGAGTTTCTAAATGCTCTTGTTTAATCGACGTTAATGGAGTGTTAAATCGGTTATACAAAGCTGCTGCAACAGCATGCACAACTTTTGAATGGGTTGGGGGTAGTGGCCAACCCGCCATTACGTCACAGACCAACGCAAAGATACCTTGAATGAGTGTTTTTAGGCATTTTCTGTTACGGGCGTATCATGATTGAACTTCACTTCTTTGTATTTGCAAATATCCATTCCAAACTTAGTGCAGTACTTGCACTGTAATCTGTAGTTTCAAAAAATGCAATGCACCTCTCCCCAGCGCTAGTGTGATGTCATGCAAATTGTTCTTTTATGGTAATATTGTTCTTTTATGGTAATATGCAAATGCCCGATTGTGCAGTGTTTTGTAAATGCCCTCATTTGACCGACGTTTACTGAGTGTTAAATCGGTTATAAAAAGCTGCCCCAACACCATGCTCACCCTTTCAATGGGTTGGGGGGGCGGCCAGCCCGCCATGACGTCACAGACCAACACAAGTACACCTTGAATCAATGTTTTTAGGTATTTTCTGTTACGGGCATATCATGATTGAACTCCATTTCTTGGTCTTTGCAAATATCCATTCCAAACCTAGTGCAGTACCCCCCAGCGTAAATGCCTCTGTAGTTTCAGAAAATGCATTGCAGTCCTCCCCAGCGTTCAATCATATATAAATGGAATTCAATCATGATATGTCTGTAACAAAAAATGCCTAAAAACACTGATTCAAGGTGTGTTTGCGTTGGTCTGTGACGTCATGGCAAGTTGGCCGCCCCCCCAACCCATTCAAAAGTTGCACATGCTGTTGGAGCAGGTTTGTATAACCGATTTAACACTCAGTAAACGTCGTTTGAACAAGGGCCATTACAAAACACTGCACATAATCAGGCATTTGCTTATAGGTTTGAAAGGGAGAAGCTTGCACACCTTAATGTGCTGTCACAGCAACATTGTGGAGGGATGCGAGGAGTTTTTGAAACACATACCACACATATTTAAACAATTACGTAGATCAGTCATGCTCTGAACAATTATGTGATAACAGCTTTTGAATCTCAATCAACAAAACAAAAAAACATCTGTTCATGGGATTTCCCCAACACAAATAATTTTACATATTTAACTTTGAAAACTTTGAAGTAGGCCTTGTTACGGTGTTCAAAATTGTGTAGTCTCGTGATACCCATGGAGGTGCCTCTTGAAAAAGTTTTTGCAAATAGATTTTAATGCCTGATTAATGATTGAAATGTCTTTGGTTGCAACCAGGTGCCGTTTTTGAGATATACCGCTTTTACTCAAACGCGGATGAATATTTTAAAATCATACGCTTGAATAATTTGTTTGCTATTAGTGTTGCCGTGAAATATTTCACAAATTTCAACAAGAATATTTTTATTTTTCTTTGAATATAAAAATTCAAAACATAATAAATTTAAACTAACTAATTAATCATGGAAAGTTTTTTGCTAAAAAGTTTGCAGAATTAAAGTTTCAGCTTGAATTTTTTTGTGATGAATTCTAATGGCCGTATTCTAAGAGAGGGTTTGAGCAGCTGCTTAGGCATCTACTTCAAGCATCTGCTCGGGATTTACTCAAGTCCCCGCTAAAAATGCTATTCTAAGAGCAAACTTGCCAGCAACTTCAGATTGATCAAAGTTTAAGTTCAACTTGAATTATGCAATCATCATGTGATTTATTTCAACCACCTGATTGGCCATTTTTGAAAAATATTTTGCAGTGAAAGCAAGGAAAATGAAAAATGCATTTAGTTTGCAAGGCTGTGTGGCAACGCGCTTTTTAGCGACTGTTAGTGTGAAAATATAAACATTTTTACAAAAGGGATTAATGCAATATTAGTAGTCTTCTGCATTTTTTTAATTTGCTTGGATTAAATAAATGTTGCCTTGTTCCAAAAGATGATAGCCTACGTATTAACTTGAATTATTCCGGAACAAAACACGTTATACAGACAAATGCAGCCTACAGTAACCACTACAGGCTCATAGCTACACTCAGAACTTAAAATGGCATTCAGGTCGGAAATTTTTTTGCTCGAGTTTTTTTCAAAAACTTTTGACAGATCTAAAGACCAATATTGAGCTTTCTAGGACCATCCGTTCCTAAAATATAACAGATTAAATTTCTCCTTCGTTATTTTTGCAAAAAACGCGAAAAACTCTTTTTTTTCTGAGACCCCCGTCCAGAGTTGTAAGTCGGGCCAGGCTTTTCGGATTGGGTTCGGGTCTAAAGTTGACAAAAGTTTGGGCTTAATTCAGGCTTGAGACGTACTTTTTTACTTGGGAGCACAAAAATATACTCAACATTACTTGGAAACATTGCTTAATTTTTCAGACCTAATTGAAGTTTCGTTTTTCTTTCCGACATGATTTGGGCTTCAAATTAGTTTTCGGGTTCGGGCTTATATTTCCAGGCTTGGGCCGGTTTCGGGCCCGAACTAGTCGGCCCGTTTGCAACTCTGCGTGCGTCCGCAGTCACAAATTTTAATACATCACCCATGCCCCCTTTCTGAAAATTTTTCATTAAATGCAGTGGACAGTGAACAAAACCTTCTGTAAGAAAAACGGTCGACCGGCGTAGATTTTCAAATTTACCGGTCGGGGCGGGTTGAGAAAATCCCGACCGATTTCATCTCTGCATTGGATGGATGTAGCGTATACTACTGAAATAGTAAACTCAGAATTCCGATCTTAACTCAGAAGTCCAACAGACTATAACAATTGGTATTACAGCGTTTCTAATTATTTAGACAAACTTCGCTTTCAATGAATGCCAAATAATTTCTACTTTGGACTGTTAAACACTATACTGAGCGATGAAAAAAATAGTCGTACTGTTTCATGCTTATAGCGATGCCTTCAGCACCGTTTGCAGACATGTCTTCTCCAATCAGTTATAAGGCCTTTTATCTTTCCAATTTGCTCAAACTTGAGGAGTTTTTTTTATCAACTTGAGCTTTATTAAATAAAGAAAATCAAGTGCACAACAAGAGAAATCCACAAAAGTTAGGTGAAAAAGATTCAGTTCAGATGTAATCATAAACTAATGATAGACATGGGGTGGTTCCTTTATTTTTTGGCCTAAAATACAGTTGACAATGGCGTAATCGTAAAGAGGGGCTCAAAAAGCAATTACTGTAGTAGTAGTTCTATAGTATCTAGGTAAACACACAAAAGTCACACTTGAAAGACAAGGAGCACCAAACAACCCTAAGGTTTTTCAGTCGAGATGCTTCCTGTTAATATACACAATAGATTATTACAGCCCCTTTTCACCAGCAAAGTCACGTAGGAAGATTTAGCCTAAATTTATTATGTAAGTTTTAGAACAAACTTGGACTTAACTAGTGAATAAAGAGAGGATTTGAGCTAATTATTGTTTAGAAAAACTCCAACAGCTTACAAATTTTCTGAGTAATTTAATTCTCTCAAATGGCTCTGAAAACGGACAAAATGGCACACAAATGGCATTAAAATAGCTATATTTTTCGAAAAATCACAAAAATCGTCCAGAAAAATATGACTTTTTGTAGTTCAAGCTCGCATCCCTACCTAGCAAAATTTGGTTAAGTGCCTGGTCTCGTAGTTAATTGATAAGCAAAAGCAACAAAAACGGCATAGCCAAACGGAAAAAAGTCTAATCTTGTTTCAGTGTTTACATTCACGTGATACGTCCTGCAGATATTGCAACTTCAGTCAGCCTCTCAAAAAAACATTGCATCACTGGCAGTGTTTTGTTATCGCTTTCACAATCCACACCATACTGTGAAGATTTTGCTTATCATGTCACAATCAAGCAGCCACAAAATTTGAAAAGTGATTGAACCTGTTGCTTCTTTCAGCGAGCTGCTTCAGTCGTCTTGTAAAAATTTTACAGCTTTTTCTGCAACAAAATAGGCTTCATCAAGTTCAGAAAAATGTTCCTATAAATGATTATTTTACCTTTGTTACAGTTGTTCCTATACCGGTACTCAAGAAAGTGCAGCACAATGGATTAAAACGTTATTTTTTGTTTTTTTAACGACGTCCTGTACGTAGTTTTTTCTCAGATAATATTATAGCTACCCGGTACTATTGCATTGTTCATTACGTGGATTGCGTTTATTTATTTTTTGAAGTCGCATTTTGGCCCAAATAAAAAAATCAAAAATAAAAATATGGAAATATTGCAATGCATTTCACTTAGTCACACAACTTCAGAAAAAAAACACGTATTGGGTTTGAAAACTATAACTTAGCTCAACTACTGTGGCACATAACTGATGTAGTCTGATACACGCTTTGGCATTTAGCGGTGGATTAATTTCTACAGTACCGGAAAAAAGTTTAGGAAGATTTTTATTTTGATGAACTTTTTTTGATAAAGTCACTTTGCAGCAATTTTACAAAAAAGTGCTGATTTTTTACTGTGTCTTGTGTTGATTTTACCATTATTCTTTGTATTTTTCAGCAAATAGTAATGATATCTTTTACATTTCATAACGGTCTTTGATAGTATAGGCTTGATTTTTAATTTTGTTGTGAAAATGGGAAAATTGCCTCAAATTTCAAAAGCTTCAAAAAGCAACGTCATCCTTTTAAAACAAGAAGGCTACAAAAATGTTGAAATTTCAAAACGATTGAAACTCTCTGAAGCATCCATTAGTCGAATATTACAAAGAAACAAGCAAAATCTTAGTCTTTCTCCCTTGAAAAGAAGTGGCAGACCCCGTACCACCACTCCCAGGACGGATTGCAAAATCAAACAACTTTGCCAAAAGCAACCATTCATTTCTTCATCAGAAATAAAAAGACCTATGCAAGAGCTGATTAGTGTGACGACAAGAACAATTAGAAATCGTATGCACAAAGATTTTAAACTTCCTGCCCGCAAACCTCTGAAGAAACCCCTGATTACACCAAGAATGGCCCAGCAAAGGCTTGAATTTTGCTGCCACTACAAAGACTGGACAAAAGAAAACTGGCAGAAAGTGATGTCTTCTGACGAATCCACCTTCTTACACTTTGCTTCCTACAAACCCTTCGTTCGCAGACCACATGGATCTTCACCAGCGGACTCACGGTACCTCCAACCAACCGTTAAGCACCCGCATCGGTCATGGTGTGGGGGTGCTTTTCCAGCCAAGGCCGAGGTGGTCTTTATTTCTTGCCAAAAGGACAAACAATGAATGCCTCACGGTATATTATCTACAGATGATGATCATCTAGATGATGATAGATGATCATCTTAGATGATCATCTACAGTCAAACTTCGTAACTATGCCACCCTTTGGGACCGAGAGAAAGTGGCATAGTAGCGAGGGTGGCATAATAACAAGGATTTGTAAAAATAGCCTTGTGATGTAACAATGTAATTCCACGTTGTATTGTACGATTATAATTTACATGTATTTCAATATAATGTACAGTACAGTGCAGTAGTTTCGGGAAGTCCAGTGTGAAGGCCAGTGTGATGCAAGCATGCGATCGGATAGACGACGAAGTGCACGAAATCCGCAGAAAGAACATGCGCCAGCTGACGATTCCTCAGAGTTTTGGGCTGACCTACAGTAGATAACTTGAGAGAACGTATTACATGCACATACTGTATACTTTTGCCGTTTCACAGCCGTTTAATTGTTTCGTTCGTAGCGTTTATTGTTTCGTTAATACACTGCAATACTGTACCTCATGTGGCATAGTAGCCAATAGCATAATTATTAGTTGATGCACTGCAGTTGTTTAAGGCTTTGTTGTGTACTTTGTGCATTATTTTAGCGAATTCAAGTTGAAAAATATCGTGCAGCTTTAGTATTTGTAGCCTTGAGAATAATGGTGTTGCTCGTGTTGTTGTATTGCTATAAGTGATGATTCGCATTGCTGTTTTGTGAAGTAAAAATAAAGGTCTGATATTCGAATTGGAGGCACTGTCCACTGAAGTAGGCCTACCCTAATTAATCTTACGCCTATTTTAATGTTTCATCAGGCTCGATTGTAACTTAACGTTTGACCTCAACTATAACTAACCACGAGAAACTTCAAAGTGTATTTTTTTCTGCGTCATTGCCGACTAGCAACTAGTACTACTAACACAAACGCAACACCCTGCTAAATGCTCATGAGCTCAATGACTAACCCTCCAGTTGTCACCAGTCATGCGGAACGTGACGCAAGTAAGCAATCCCGTTGTTCTAGATATCCCTGGTTAAAATTTATGCTTTTTTTTGAAAGTTTGATGGTGAAGTTAAAATTTTAATCTAATTAAATGCTGAATTATTCATAACCTTCAGACTACGGCTAAATCCTGCTGCATTTAAACGCTGATATCTAACAACAGAGCGTTTTGTGTAAACGTATTAAAACTTCAATATTACTGGCTAAATCAGTGTGTTCTTGACAATTAGTTGATTGCTTGATTTGACCGCGAAAGGTCCTTTTGCAACTTGCCTGTGGCAATTCTAATTGATCTTTATGACTGTCGCGTATACTTAGTGAGCAACTAAATAAAAATTTGTTTTGTTCTGTGCTGTTAGTTATTGTAACCAAAATGTTATTATTTTTAAACTATTACCTGTTCGAATGTTTACGGCTATAACTGAAAATAATCACCAATTGCACTCTTCAGGATTTTGAAAGAACAATTCAATGTGTGAACCGCTTTGTCTCTATGAACATGGATCCAGCAAATCTTGCAACATTGCTTCTTATTAGTGGCAATGTCCATCCTTACCCAAGCCCCATCAGCAACCATCCTCACCCCAGGCACCCTTGCTCCATCTGCCATCTGGATGTGGGCAGAGATTCTCTTCAATGCTCTGCTTGCCTCAAGTGGGTGCATTTCGTTTGCTCCTTTCTTACCCGTGCTGACTTTCGCACAATCTGTGCAACTGGCACTGCAGTGGGCTGGCGATGCCCAGCGTGCCATCTCCAAAAGAAAACTGGCTCCCCCACTCAGACCAGTCTCCTTGTTAGGCCGCCTGCGTCCCCTTCTTTGGGTTCCCCTTACTACCGCGTGGCTTTTATCACTCACGTCCACTTCGGGGCCTCCCACGTTACCCTTGCTCCATTTGCTCTCTCGAGGTAGGTAAGGCTTCTTTAAAGTGCTCCATCTGCTCCAAGTGGGTGCATTTCTCCTGCTCCTCTCTGACTCGGGCTGACTTTCGCAAAATCTGCGCGGCCGGCTTCCCCAAGGGTTGGAATTGCCCTGCTTGTCTTAATGGGGACCTTGTCTCTCCCACCCACCGGCCAGCGTCCCCCCGCCTCGTCTCTCCAGCTCTGCCCCCATCCACACCCACTCCACTTGCTTGCCCAGATCTTATGGATTCATCTCTACCTCTACCCTCACATCCTCCCCTTCTTAACACCTGCCCTCCTTCCGCCTTCACCCTTCCTGCCTCATCACAGCCGGTCCACAACTTGCCACCGCACCCTCAAGGAAATCCACGCCTCTCACACAATCTCAGAATTGTGCAATGGAATGCCGGCGGTCTTTCCTCCTCCAGCCGTGCTGAACTGATCGCCTTTCTTTCTGGCAACCACTATGGCCTCATTTTGCTCCGGGAAACCCATCTTTCGTCAACCAAAAAGTTCCAAATCCCTGGTTATTATACCCTCCGCACGGACCGGACTTTCGGTAGACAAGGCCCTGTTTCCTCCGGTGCTCATAACACTGGTGGTGGTGTCCTCACTCTCATCCACTCTGACCTGGTTTTTTCTCCTGTTTCTGTCTCCTCTCTGTCTTCCCAGGACCCCTACTCAGACTACACCTGTGTTAAAGTCCTTCTCTCCAACCACTCTCCTCTTCAATTTCTTAACCTCTGCTCCCCTCCCATCAGAAACAGTCCTTCTGATTCTCGCACCAGGACCTTCTATCCTGACATCCTTCCTAACTCCCCTGACACTTTCATCCTCGGAGACTTCAATGCTCACTACCCAACGTGGGACAGACTCATTCCCCCTAACCCGCTTGGAAATGACCTGTTTCGCTGGATCACTTCCTCCGGTCTGGAAATTCTGAACGACCCCGCCTCTCCCACGCTCCTTCAACATTCCACTGGGAGCCGTTCTTCCCCTGATATCTTGTTAGCTCCTGCGTCTCTCGCTCCCCACTGTGAGTGGCGCACTCTCCATGGCCTTGGCTCGGACCATCTCCCCATTGAAATTGTCCTCCCCTCTTTCCAGTTCGTCAACCAAACACACGTCCCCACGAATTCAACTACAAAAAGACCAGTTGGGATATTTACCAATCTTATATTGCTGAGCACCTTCCCTCTCTTGATTTTGATGCACTCAACATCCACCAGGCTGCCCACTCCTTTTCCCTATTCTTAGTCGAAGCTGCCAAGGCCTCTATCTCCTTTGGCCGCCTTGGTCGTTCCCCCCAAAGCCTGGTGGTCCCATGAAGCGGAATCTGCAGTTCGGGAACGACGGAGGGCCCGCTCCGTGGCACATCGATCTGAGTCGCACCGCCTGAGATTCATAGATGCTTCTCGTAGGGCGTCCTCAGTCATTTCTAGAGCCAAATCTGCAGCCTGGCAAGCCACCTGTTCTAACCTGTCTCCCCGTTCTGATCCACGTGCTGTCTTCAGGCTTCTCAATGCAATCTCGGGCAAAAAAAAACACCTCCCAAGACTCTTCTTTTCCCGATTGCACTTGCCCTCTTGACACTGCCAACCACTTTGCCTCTTATCTTCACTCACGTTTATCTCAAGCGACACCCCGTTCCTCGCGCAGAGCTGAACGACAGTTCATGAATGAACTCCGGAAAGCTAGCTGTGAGGATGCTTCTTTCCTCCATAGATCTTTCTGCTCCCCCTTCTCCTTGACTGAACTCTCCACTGCTATCAGCAATTTCTTCTCTTCCACTGTGTCTGGCCCTGACCAGATTGCCTACCCTTTACTAAAGCACCTGCCTGAACCAGCACAACTCCTCCTTCTTTCTCTTTTTAACATGTCCTGGCACTCTCACACCTTCCCTTCTTGTTGGAAACCTACCACTATCATCCCCATTCACAAACCTGGAAAACCCACTTCCTCTCCGTCGTTTTTTCGCCCCATTTCCCTCACCTCCTGCATCTCCAAGCTTTTTGAGCGCTTGATTCTTTCTCGCCTAACTTTTCACCTTGAATCGAATCATCTCCTCTCGACTTGCCAGGCCGGCTTTCGTCCTGGTAGGTCACCCCTTGACCAAATTCTGTCTCAATCAATCTGGGACGGCTTCCAAAAGAAAAAACCTCCAGACCGAACGAACGATTTTGGCTTCTGTTGACTTCTCCAAGGCTTTCGACTCGGTCTGGCACTCTGCTGTTTTTCACAAACTCCTCTCGCTCAAACTCCCCCCTTGCTTCGTTCTTTGGGTGCGCTCCTTCCTTTCTGATCGTAGAGCTAAAGTCCAAGTTGGTGGTTCCCACAGCCGCTCTTTCCGCATCAGACGTGGGGTCCCCCAGGGCTCAGTACTTGGTCCGGTCCTCTTCATTCTGTTTGTTGATGACATCACTAAGGATTTACTTCGGGGTGCCCATGCCTCCCTGTATGCTGACGATCTGGCCATCTGGTCCTCCTCCCCAGACCCGCTCAAAGCCTCCTCTGTTGTCGAATCCTCCCTCACTTAGAAACATGGTCCAACTTATGGAGACTTCCACTCAATCCAAAGAAGTGTGAGTCGTCCTTTTTCTCTACAGATCCCCATCAAGCCACTTTCCAACCCCGACTGAACCTCTTGGGCTTCCCTCTTTTGTTCAATCCCACCCCTAAATTCCTTGGAGTAACCTTTGATCGGACCCTATCCTTTGGGGCCCATGTCCAATCCCTGTGTTCCAAATTCTATCCACGCCACAAAGCCCTTCGCTCAATTGCCACTGCCTCTTGGGGTCCCACAAAAGAATCTCTCTCCCTAATCTACCAAGCCTTTGTCCATCCGGTGCTTACATATGCCTCTCCTGGATGGTTCCCATTCCTTTGTAACACTACAACCAATCACCTGGAAGTTCTACACAGAGCTGCATGCAGAGTCATTACTAGTTGCCTCTTTTCCACCCCCTCCTCACTACTCCTTCTCGAGGCCCAACTCCCTCCTCTAAAGCTGACTCTAGAGCATCAGACCCTCTACTCCTTTGAACGTGCTCTGCGCCTTCCCCCCGACTTCTCCAGCCTTTATGCCCTGGCAATTAGAAACGTTCCCTGTCGACTATAGAAGAAACCCTCCTGTAGATCATTCTGTTCTTCAGCCACACAACCACTCCCATCTCCACGCGAGTCTCTGATCACGTGCCCCCCTTTTCCCCCATGGTCCACAACCCACTTCAGTGTTTCCCCCTTCATTCCCGACTGCTCAGGCAACAGTACATCTCGACTCCAAATTGCTTCAAGCGGACTATCCTCCCTCCCCCCGTCTGATATCCAAGTATTGACTGACGGATCTGTCCCCTCCCTTTTTGGTCCCGGTGGCGCTGGAGTGTATACTCCAAATGCAACACATCGAATTCCTTATCCTTTTCCTCCGGTCCAATTGCCTCCAGCTTCACAGCTGAAACCTTTGCCCTCAAGCAAGGTCTTGCTTGGTGTACTAGCCATTTGATGACCTGCAAATTCCAGTCAGTCCTTTTCCTAACCGACTCTCAATCAGCCCTCTGTATCCTTTCTTCAGCCCCCTCTTATCTCCTGCCTGAGTCCCTCTGGTATGTTTGGTCCCTTGCCTCCTCCCTCTCCAACAATACCAGTTTGAGCTTCTAATGGGTTCCCGGACACGCAGGTCTCCCCAGAAATGAAAAAGCGGATTTACTTGCCAAAACTGGTGCCTCTTTGCCCACTGATGCGATCCCAAGCCCTTTCTCCCCAGTTAGTGCCAAAGTCCGTTATTGCCAATACCGCAATTGGAGACGTCACATCTCACACTCCTATCTAAACTTCCAAGTCCCCAAAGTCTCTTTGGAGGCTCCTTCTTTCTCGCTTCATACGCAGTGAGCTCTCCCGTCTTCGCTGCCATGGTCACAGTCTTCTTTTATCTTCATATCTTCACAGGATCAGTCGGAAAGAGAATTCTGATTGTAGTGCTTGTGGACACCCTCTACAGAATCATCTCCTCCTCGACTGTCGTGCTTCTGAACCCCTTCGCAAATCTATCTTTGGCTCCTCTTTCTCTATTCTCGATCTATGGTCCAGACCTTGGGGTGTGGCCCGACTGTTGGGTCTCCGCGGAGTTTCTCCGCGCCCCCATCCCTCGGAAGGGGTCGGGTAGTACCACCACCACAGTCATCAACCGATGCCAATTTATTTCGGAATGCGAGTCATCATCACCGAAAATCGTGACAAGGCTGGTGGATTTTTTAACGGAAACCTCGGCGTCGTTCATTCCCTTTCAAATCACACTCTTTTTGTTCGTTGCAATCATTAACTGATTGCCATCTTTCCAGTAACCAATCAACAAAACGACACCTACTATCCAATTCGACCAGTCTATTCCGTGACCGTGGCAAAAGCGCAAGGACAAACCATTCCACACGTTACAATTTGGTTTGATAAACCAAAATCGTCAACTGCAACTGTCTATGTCGCCATGTCACGTGTAGCTTCGTTTTCATGCATCTCCTTTTTAAAGCTGTCCATGGCAAGTCATTTCGCACAAAATCAACAATAGCATTTTCTTTTCACTCCTACTTCTTCTCCGAACAGGTGCAATAGGACTACATTGCAGTGAAGGCCCTGCTATATCAAAAAGCCTAACGATATCGTGTTGCTACCTCTTTGGGTGACAATGGAAACGCAACAACTTCACCACTTTTTCATTCTTGGCCCTAGCTGCTTTCGGCATCCTTCTTTTTGCTCTGTGTCAGTGAGTTACCCTTTAGGTCGCTTGACCTTGCGCTTGTGCACAACTCGTCGTTTGGAATCCTTGCCTACATTCGGGTACGTGCATTAAGACCAAATGTTGGCCATCAACATTGCTAGGCATAAAACAAAACCACTTGGACGCCACGCGACTGCGATGGGTGGGTGCTGGGTTCAGTCACCTCTGACGTTCAATCCTACGCTTGCTAGTTCCTCAATGTTATCATAGGCAATTTTTGTGGACACTTTCATTGATTTTGCTCAAAATACACAAAACATCGTTATAATATTAATTGTTTACTTAAAACATTGAAACAAATCTTCGGATTGGAAAGCATACCTTGCGTGTATTTACATAATATTTTGAACAGACTATTGGTAAAACTTTGTTTAGTTGTGTTTATCTCCATTTGTCGCGTTTCGTGTCCCTTTCAACCTTTAAGTTGTTGAACGTAACGTTGTGGCTTGCTGTCACGCATGCATTTAAGGGTAACGGACCAAAGTTTGCTCAGTGATCCAAATGAATCTGTATTACACTTCCAAGTAGGTTTTGTAGTTAGCTGACAACAAATTCTGGAGTTAGTTTAGGTCATTTTCTGGACACTCTCATATATTTGCTCAAAATACCCAAAAACTTGTTTTATACTTGCATTCAAAAACGTCCCAAAACGCTTCGATTCGTTCAAAGATTGCTGAGACAAAAATTAAAACGGCCAAACAGCACAAAAGTTAAGAACGGGTCAAAAACCATTAAAAAACACTGAAAACCGCTTAAAAATGATTTTCAGGACCAAATAACAAAAAGAATGTGTTTACAAAAAAAAGTTTGTTTACAAAGATCGTATCAAAATGCTTCCAATCATTCAAAACTCGCTCACAAACGACCAAAATGGCCGAACTGCACAAAAGCTGTTACGGGGTTAAAAACGTCAAACGCTTCTTCGAAATGCTGAAAATTGCTTAGAAGCGATTTTCGTGACCAATACTAAAACAAAATTTTTTTCGGACAAAAAACTAATTTTTGATCATAGTCGTGCAGAAACGCCTTAAATCATTAAAAACGGGCCAGGCAGCACAGAAATCAAAAATCGGTCAAAAAGCAAAAAACTGCTAAAACTTAGCATTAACCGCTTAAAATGATTATCATGACCAGGTAGCGAAAAAAAGAGTTCAACAAAAAAAACTTTTTCACCAAGCTCGTCCAAAACCCTTCAAATTATTAAAAATACGCTGTGAAACGCTCGAAACGGTCAAAATGCACAAAAACTGAAAATCGATCCAAAACATTGAAAACAGCTAAAAACAACTGAAAATGGTTTGGGAATGATTTTCGTGACGAAATACCAAAAAAAAGGTTTTTGATGAAAAATAGTTTTTTTGACCAAATTCTTATCAAAACGTTTTAAATTAAATAAAACTTGCTGCTTGAAAACAAATACGGCCAAACAAAACCAAAACTAAAAATCGGTCAAAAACTGCTTCAACACACTGAAAATATCTTGGAAAGAGTCTTCGTGACCAAGCAGAAAAACAATTTTCTTTCAATCAAAAACTTTTTATTTAAACCAATTTTGTCCAAAAACGCTTCAAGTCAGTTGAAACTTGCTTACAAACATCAAATACAGCCAAACAACACTAAAACTGAAACTAGGTCAAAAACTTCAAAAACTGATAAAAATCACCGAAAACCGCTCATGAGTGATTTTCATGACCTAATTGCAACAGAAAATTTGTTCAACAAAAAAACTGTTTTTCACAAGAATTGTCCAAAACGCTTACAAATAATCATGCAAAATCGCTGACATAACCAAAACGGCCAACAAGCACAAAACCGAAACGCGGTCAAAAACTTCAAAAAACGCAAAAAGTACTGAAAACCGTTTCGAAGTGATTCTCGTTTCCAATAAAGTAAACATTTTTAAACGGAAAAGTTTCTTTACCAAAATTGTCCTATAACCTTTCAAATCATGATAACTTGCTCAAAATGGACCAACACGGCCAAACCGCACAAAAACTAAAACCTGTCAAAAACGTCCAAAACTGCTTAAAAATGATTTCTGCAAATTTATAGCAAAAAAAATGTTTTGCAACAAAAACTTCACCCAAAGTTTTCCAGAAACGCTTCAAATTACTCTAATTTTGCAAGAAAACAAGCAATACGGCCAAACAACACAAAAACCAAAAATTGGTCCAAAAGTCAAAAACACTGAAAACAAAGTTGTGTTAAAGCACTGCTAATCATTCAAATTTTGCTCACAAACGACCAAAACGATCAAACAGAACAAAAAATGAAACGCGGGTAAACGCGTCAAAAACTGCTACAAAGTGCTGAAAACCGCTTAGAAATGATTTTTGTGACCAAATGCTAAATTGATCAAAGTCGAGCAAAAACGCCTTAAATCATCAAAAATTTGCTCAGAAACGACAAAACAACACAAAAACTAAAAATCGGTCAAAAACGTCAAAAACTGTTAAAGCCCATTGAAAACAACTTGGAAAGAGTTTTCATGACCAAAAAGCAAAACAATTTTTTTTTCGAAACATTTTTTTTCCAATTTGTACAAAACGCCTAAAACCACTTAAAACATGCTAAAAAACGAGCAATTCAGCAAAACAGCAACAAAACTGAAAGTAGGCAAAGGACGTTGAAAACTGTCAAACTTCACTGAAAACCGCTTAGAAGTGATTTTCGTAACCAAAATGCCAAACAAGTTTCTTTCAATCAAAAACATTTAATTTAATCAAATACTGACCCAAAACGCTTCAAATCAGTTGAAACTGGCCGAAAAACAAGCAATACGGCTAAACAGCAAAAAAAACTAATAGTATGTCAAAAACTGGTAAAAAACACTCAAAACCGCTTAGAAATGATTTTCATGGCCAAGAACCAATAAAAATGTGTTTTTAAATAGTTTGTTTACCAAATTCGTGTCAAAACGTTTTTAATCATTTAAAACTCGCTCACAAACGACCAAAACGGTCAAACAGCACAAAAATTGAAACGCGGTTAGAAACGTCAAAATCTGCTGTAAAGTGCTGAAAACGGCTTGGAAGTGATTTTCGTAACCAAATACCATAACAAAAACCTTTTTCAAAAAAACTGATTTTTGATCAAAGTCGTGTAAAAACGCCCTAAATCAAACAAAATTTGCTCAGAAACGACTATTACGGCCAAACAGCACAAAAACTAAAAGTCGATCAAAAACGTCCAAAACTGCTAAAAGTTAGCTATAGCCGTTCAAAAAAAAGGTAGCATTGTCATAAAAGTTAGCATTATCATGACCAAGCGGCTAAAACAAAAGTGTTTAACATCAAAAACCTTTTTCGACTACACTTGTCCAAAACTTGCCACGAAACGACCGAAACGGCCAAACAGCACAAAAACTAAAAATCGATCAAAAACGTTAAAAAAAGCGAAGAAACTAAAATTTGTTTGGGAATGATTTTTAGGACGAAATATCAGAACACTTTTTTTCTGACGAAAAATAGTTTCTTTGACCAAAATTTTTCCAAAACGCTTTAATGTCAGTTGAAACTTGCTGCTTAATAACGACAAATACGGCCCAACAATACGTCAAAAAACTAAAAATTGGTCAAAAACAGCCTTGAAAGAGTTTTCATGACCAAACAGCAAAACAAAACTTTTTGACAAAAAAAACTATTTTTTGACCAAAACCGTCATAAAACGCTTGAAATCATTGAAAACTTGCTTAGAAATAACAAAACCGCCAAACAGCACAAAAACTGAAAGTTGGTCAAAACAGTCAAAAACTGATAAAAAAAACTGAAAACCGCTCGAAAGTGATTCTCATTACCAACAACCAATAAAAAAGTTTTAAACAAAACCCTTACCAAATATGTTTTAAAACGTTACAAATCACTCAAAACCAGCTTAAAAACGACTAAAACGGCCAAACAGCAAAAAAACTAAAATTGGTCTAAAACGTCAAAGCCTGCTAAAATTTTGCTGAAAACCCTTAAAAAACACTTTTTGTAACAACAGAAGCAAAAAAAGCAATAGAAAAAACGTTTTACGATAAACACTTTTTTGAATGGTTTTCAGTGTTTTATAACGGTTCTAAACGGTTTTCAGTGTTTTATTACAGTTTTTGACGTTTTCAACCGACTTTCAGTTTTTGCGCTGTTTCACCGTATTTGTCGTTTTCAAGCAAACAATTCAAGCTATTGAAGCGTTTTGAGAAGATTTTGGTCAAAAAAGCTTGTTTTTTGTCAAAAGGATGTTTTTTTGATATTTCGCCATAAAAATCATTCCCAAACAATTTTTAGTGTTTTTTAGCTTTTTCGACGTTTTTGACCGTATTTCAGTTTTTTGTGCATTTTGGCCGTTTTGGTCGTTTCATAGTAAGTTTTGAATGATTTGAAGCGTTTTGTCATGACGCAGCTAATGTTAACTTTCAAATTTGAAGCGGCTAATGTTAACTTTCAACAGTTTTGGACGTTTTTACCCAATTTCAAATTTTTGTGCTGTTTGACCGTATTTGTCGTTTCTGAGCAAGTTTTAAATGATTTAGGGCGTTTTTGCACGACTTTGATCAAAAAAGAGTTTTTTCTGAAAGAAGAATTTGTTTTGGTATTTGGTCACAAAAAACCATTTCCAAGCGGTTTTAAACACTCTGTAGCAGTTTTTGACGTTTTCAAGCGCATTTCAATTTTTGTGCTGTTTGACCGTTTTGGTCGTTTGTGAGCAAGCTCTGCATGGATGAAAGCGTTTTGACACAAATTTGGTAAACAAACTATTTGTCACCACATTCTATTTGGTCTTTGGCCATGAAAAGCAATTCTTAACGGTTTTCAGTGTTTTTCATTAGTTTTTGACCGTTTTCAATTTTTTTGATTTTTGACCATATTGCTCGTTTGTTTCCAAAATAAAAAAATTTGAAGCATTTCTGGAAAACTTTAGTTGAAGTTATCGTAGCAAAAAACTTTTTTTTTCTTTTCCTTCCCAAAAATCATTTTTGAGTAGTGTTCAGTAGACTTTATCAGTTTTGGACGTTTTTGACCGCTTTCAAATTTTTGTGCTGTTTGGCCGTGTTGGTGATTTCTAAGCAAATTTCATCTGATTTGAAATGTTTGACCGTTTTGGTCGTTTGTGAGCGAGTTTTGAATGATTAAAAGCGTTTTGACGCAAATTTGGTAAACAAACTATTTAAAAACACATTCTTTTTGGTCCTTGGTCATAGAAATCATTTCTAAGCGGTTTTGAGTGTTTTTTACCAGTTTTGACATACATTTAGTTTTTTTCGCTGTTTTTCAGTATTGCTTGTTTTTCGGCCAGTTTCAACTGATTTGAAGCGTTTTGGGTCAGTATTTGGCTAATTATAATGTTTTTGATTGAAAGAAACTTGTTTGGCATTTTGGTTACGAAACTCACTTCTAAGCGGTTTTTAGTGAAGTTTGACAGTTTTCAACGTCCTTTGCCTACTTTCAGTTTTGTTGCTGTTTCGCCGAATTGTTTGTTTTTGAGCAAGTTTCAGGTGCTTTTAAGTGTTTTAGCCCAAGTTTGGTGAAAAATGTTTTTGTCCGACTTTGTTTTGGTTTTTGGTCATGAAAACTATTTGCAAGCTGTTTTCAGTGTGCTTTAACAGTTTTTGACGTTTTCAACCCATTTTTAGTTTTTGTGTTGTTGGGCCGCATTTGTCGTTTTCAAGCAGCAAATTTAAACTGATATTAAAACGGTTCGGTCAAAAAAATTTTTTTTTGTCGGAAAAAATGTGTTTTGATGTTTCGTCCTAAAAATCATTCCCAAACATTTTTTATTTTTTTTCTTTTTTTACGTTTTTGATCGATTTTCAGCTTTTGTGCATTTTGGCCGTTTTGGTTGTTTCGCAGAGTGTTTTGAATGATTTAAACCGTTTTGGACGAGTTCAGTCAAAAGACGTTTTTTATGATGAACACTTTGTTTTAGCTGCTTGGTCATGACAATGCTTAGCTTTTCTTGAACGGCTAAAGCTAACTTTTAGCGGTTTTGGACGTTTTTGACCGAATTTTGGTTTTTGTGCTGTTTGGCCGTATTTTTTGCTTCTGAGCAAGTTTGATTTAAGGCGTTTTTGCACGACTTTGATCAAAAATCAGTTTTCTTCTAAAAGAGGTGTTTGCTGTGTATTGGGAACTCTTGTTATATATGAAATTTTGTTATGACACGAATTTTGTGAACAAACTATTTGAAAACACATTGTTTTTGGTCCTTGGTCATGAAAACCATTTCTAAGCGGTTTTCAGTCTTTTTACCAGTTTTTGACATATATTTAGTTTTTCTTGCGATTTGGCCGTATTGCTTGTTTTTCGGCCGTTTTTAACTGATTTGAAGCGTTTTGGGTCAATATTTGACTAAATCAATTGTTTTTGATTAAACGAAATTTGTTTTGCTGTTTGATTACGACAATCACTTCTGAGCGAGTTTTAGTAAAGTTTGACAGTTTTCAATGTCCTCCACCAACTTTCAGTTTTGTTGCTGTTTTGCTGAATTGCTCGTTTTTTAGCATGTTTTAAGTGGTTTTAGGCGTTTTGTACAAATTGGAAAAAAATGTTTCGAAAAAAAAATTGTTTTGCTTTTTGGTCATGAAAACTCTTTCCAAGTTGTTTTCAATGGGCTTTAACAGTTTTTGACGTTTTTGACCGATTTTTAGTTTTTGTGTTGTTTTGTCGTTTCTGAGCAAATTTTTGATGATTTAAGGCGTTTTTGCTCGACTTTGATCAAAAATCAGTTTTTTCTAAGAAAAGAATTTGATTTAGTATTTGGTCACAAAAATCATTTCTAAGTGGTTTTCAGCACTTTGTAGCAGTTTTTGACGCGTTTACCCGCGTTTCATTTTTTGTTCTGTTTGATCGTTTTGGTCGTTTGTGAGCAAAATTTGAATGATTAGCAGTGCTTTAACACAACTTTGTTTTCAGTGTTTTCGACCTTTGGACCGATTTTTGGTTTTTGTGTTGTTTGGCCGTATTGCTTGTTTTCTTGCAAAATTAGAGTAATTTGAAGCGTTTCTGGAAAACTTTGGGTGAAGTTTTTGTTGCAAAACATTTTTTTGCTTTTAATTTGCAGAAATCATTTTTGAGCAGTTTTGGGCGTTTTTGATGGGTTTTAGTTTTTGTGCGGTTTGGCTGTGTTGGTCCATTTTGAGCAAGTTATCATGATTTGAAAGGTTATAGGACAATTTTGGTAAAGAAACTTTTCCGTTCAAAAATGTTTACTTTATTGGAAACGAGAATCACTTCGAAACGGTTTTCAGTACTTTTTGCGTTTTTTGAAGTTTTTGACCGCGTTTCGGTTTTGTGCTTTTTAGCCGTTTTGGTTATGTCAGCGATTTTTGAATGATTATTTGTTAGCGTTTTGGACAATTCTTGTGAAAAACAGTTTTTTTGTTGAACAAATTTTCTGTTGCAATTAGGTCATGAAAATCACTCATGAGCGGTTTTCGGTGATTTTTATCAGTTTTTGAAGTTTTTGACCTAGTTTCAGTTTTAGTGTTGTTTGGCTGTATTTGATGTTTGTAAGCAAGTTTCAACTGACTTGAAGCGTTTTTGGACAAAATTGGTTTAAATAAAAAGTTTTTGATTGAAAGAAAATTGTTTTTCTGCTTGGTCACGAAGACTCTTTCCAAGATATTTTCAGTGTGTTGAAGCAGTTTTTGACCGATTTTTAGTTTTGGTTTTGTTTGGCCGTATTTGTTTTCAAGCAGCAAGTTTTATTTAATTTGAAACGTTTTGATAAGAATTTGGTCAAAAAAACTATTTTTCATCAAAAACCTATTTTTTGGTATTTCGTCACGAAAATCATTCCCAAACAATTTTCAGTTGTTTTTAGCTGTTTTCAACATTTTGGATCGATTTTCAGTTTTTGTGCATTTTGACCGTTTCGAGCGTTTCACAGCGTGTTTTTAATATTTTGAAGGGTTTTGGACGAGCTTGGTGAAAAAGTTTTTTTGTTGAACTCTTTTTTTCGCTACCTGGTCATGACAAAAATTTTAAGCGGTTAATGCTAGGTTTTAGCAGTTTTTTGCTTTTTGACCGATTTTTGATTTCTGTGCTGCCTGGCCCGTATTCGTCTTTAAACAAATTTTTAATGATTTAATGCGTTTCTGCACGACTATGATCAAAAATTAGTTTTTTTCCGAAAAAAATTTTGTTTTAGTATTGGTCACGAAAATCGCTTCTAAGCAATTTTCAGCATTTCGAAGAAGCGTTTGACGTTTTTAACCCCGTAACAGCTTTTGTGCAGTTCGGCAATTTTGGTCGTTTGTGAGCGAGTTTTGAATGATTGGAAGCATTTTGATACGATCTTTGTAAACAAACTTTTTTTTGTAAACATTCCTTTTGTTATTTGGTCCTAAAATCCATTTTTAAGCGGTTTTCAGTGTTTTTTAATGGTTTTTGACCCGTTCTTAACTTTTGTGCTGTTTGGCCGTTTTAATTGCGCTGTTTGGTCTTTTGCGCTGTTTGGCCGTCTGAGCCAACTTTGAACGAGTCGAAGCGTTTTGGGACGTTTTTGAATGCAAGTATAAAACAAGTTTTTGGGTATTTTGAGCAAATATATGAGAGTGTCCAGAAAATGACCTAAACTAACTCCAGAATTTGTTGTCAGCTAACTACAAAACCTACTTGGAAGTATAATACAGATTCATTTGGATCACTGAGCAAACTTTGGTCCGTTACCCTTAAATGCATGCGTGACAGCAAGCCACAACGTTACGTTCAACAACTTAAAGGTTGAAAGGGACACGAAACGCGACAAATGGAGATAAACACAACTAAACAAAGTTTTACCAATAGTCTGTTCAAAATATTATGTAAATACACGCAAGGTATGCTTTCCAATCCGAAGATTTGTTTCAATGTTTTAAGTAAACAATTAATATTATAACGATGTTTTGTGTATTTTAAGCAAAGTCAATGAAAGTGTCCACAAAAATTACCTGTGATAACATTGAGGAACTAGCAAGCGTAGGATTGAACGTCAGAGGTGACTGAACCCAGCACCCACCCATCGCAGTCGCGTGGCGTCCAAGTGGTTTTGTTTTATGCCTAGCAA
The DNA here is from genome assembly GCA_963965965.1 of Trididemnum nubilum. NCBI lineage: Eukaryota > Metazoa > Chordata > Ascidiacea > Aplousobranchia > Didemnidae > Trididemnum > Trididemnum nubilum. Next base: position 13,148,327 of record OZ014485.1, on the reverse strand, counting down.
TGTTGATGGCCAACATTTGGTCTTAATGCACGTACCCGAATGTAGGCAAGGATTCCAAACGACGAGTTGTGCACAAGCGCAAGGTCAAGCGACCTAAAGGGTAACTCACTGACACAGAGCAAAAAGAAGGATGCCGAAAGCAGCTAGGGCCAAGAATGAAAAAGTGGTGAAGTTGTTGCGTTTCCATTGTCACCCAAAGAGGTAGCAACACGACATCGTTAGGCTTTTTGATATAGCAGGGCCTTCACTGCAATGTAGTCCTATTGCACCTGCTCGGAGAAGAAGTAGGAGTGAAAAAGAAATGTCCTCGTTGATTTTGTGCGAAATGGCTTGCCATGGACAGCTTTAAAAAGGAGATGCATGAAAACGAAGCTACACGTGACATGGCGACATAGGCACTTGCAGTTGACGATTTTGGTTTATCAAACCAAATTGTAACGTGTGGAATGGTTTGTCCTTACGCTTTTGCCATGGTCACGGAATAGACTGGTCGAATTGGATAGTAGGTGTCGTTTTGTTGATTGGTTACTGGAAAGATGGCAATCAGTTAATGGTTGCAACGAACAAAAAGAGTGTGATTTGAAAGGGAATGAACGACGCCGAGGTTTCCGTTAAAAAATCCACCAGCCTTGTCACGATTTTCGGTGATGATGACTCGCATTCCGAAATAAATTGGCATCGGTTGATGACTGTGGTGGTGGTACTACCCGACCCCTTCCGAGGGATGGGGGCGCGGAGGAACTCCGCGGAGACCCAACAGTCGGGCCATACCCCAAGGTCTGGACCATAGATCGAGAATAGAGAAAGAGGAGCCAAAGATAGATTTGCGAAGGGGTTCAGAAGCACGACAGTCGAAGAGGAGATGATTGAGGTCCTGTAGAGGGTGTCCACAGGCACTACAATCAGAATTCTCTTTCCGACTGATCCTGTGAAGATATGAAGATAAAAGAAGACTGTGACCATGGCAGCGAAAACGGGAGAGCTCACTGCGTATGGAGCGAGAAAGAAGGAGCCTCCAAAGAGACTTTGGGGACTTGGAAGTTCAGATGGGAGTGTGAGATGTGACGTCTCCAATTGCGGTATTGGCAATAACGGACTTTGGCACTAACTGGGAAGAAAGGGCTTGGGATCGCATCAGTGGGCAGAGAGGCACCAGTTTTGGCAAGTAAATCCGCTTTTTCATTTCTGGGGAGACCTGCGTGTCCGGGGACCCATTGGAAGCTCAAACTGGTATTGTTGGAGAGGGAGGAGGCAAGGGACCAAACATACCAGAGGGACTCAGGCAGGAGATAAGAGGGGGCTGAAGAAAGGATACAGAGGGCTGATTGAGAGTCGGTTAGGAAAAGGACTGACTGGAATTTGCAGGTCATCAAATGGCTAGTACACCAAGCAAGACCTTGCTTGAGGGCAAAGGTTTCAGCTGTGAAGCTGGAGGCAATTGGACCGGAGGAAAAGGATAAGGAATTCGATGTGTTGCATTTGGAGTATACACTCCAGCGCCACCGGGACCAAAAAGGGAGGGGACAGATCCGTCAGTCAATACTTGGATATCAGACGGGGGAGGGAGGATAGTCCGCTTGAAGCAATTTGGAGTCGAGATGTACTGTTGCCTGAGCAGTCGGGAATGAAGGGGGAAACACTGAAGTGGATAGTGGACCATGGGGGAAAGGGGGGGCACGTGATCAGAGACTCGCGTGGGGATGGGAGTGGTTGTGTGGCTGAAGAACAGAATGATCTACAGGAGGGTTTCTTCTATAGTCGACAGGGAACGTTTCTAATTGCCAGGGCATAAAGGCTGGAGAAGTTGGGGGGGAAGGCGCAGAGCACGTTCAAAGGAGTAGAGGGTCTGATGCTCTAGAGTCAGCTTTAGAGGAGGGAGTTGGGCCTCGAGAAGGAGTAGTGAGGAGGGGGTGGAAAAGAGGCAACTAGTAATGACTCTGCATGCAGCTCTGTGTAGAACTTCCAGGTGATTGGTTGTAGTGTTACAAAGGAATGGGAACCATCCAGGAGAGGCATATGTAAGCACCGGATGGACAAAGGCTTGGTAGATTAGGGAGAGAGATTCTTTTGTGGGACCCCAAGAGGCAGTGGCAATTGAGCGAAGGGCTTTGTGGCGTGGATAGAATTTGGAACACAGGGATTGGACATGGGCCCCAAAGGATAGGGTCCGATCAAAGGTTACTCCAAGGAATTTAGGGGTGGGATTGAACAAAAGAGGGAAGCCCAAGAGGTTCAGTCGGGGTTGGAAAGTGGCTTGATGGGGATCTGTAGAGAAAAAGGACGACTCACACTTTTTTGGATTGAGTGGAAGTCTCCATAAGTTGGACCATGTTTCTAAGCGAGGGAGGATTCGACAACAGAGGAGGCTTTGAGCGGGTCTGGGGAGGAGGACCAGATGGCCAGATCGTCAGCATACAGGGAGGCATGGGCACCCCGAAGTAAATCCTTAGTGATGTCATCAACAAACAGAATGAAGAGGACCGGACCAAGTACTGAGCCCTGGGGGACCCCACGTCTGATGCGGAAAGAGCGGCTGTGGGAACCACCAACTTGGACTTTAGCTCTACGATCAGAAAGGAAGGAGCGCACCCAAAGAACGAAGCAAGGGGGGAGTTTGAGCGAGAGGAGTTTGTGAAAAAGAGCAGAGTGCCAGACCGAGTCGAAAGCCTTGGAGAAGTCAACAGAAGCCAAAATCGTTCGTTCGGTCTGGAGGTTTTTTCTTTTGGAAGCCGTCCCAGATTGATTGAGACAGAATTTGGTCAAGGGGTGACCTACCAGGACGAAAGCCGGCCTGGCAAGTCAAGAGGAGATGATTCGATTCAAGGTGAAAAGTTAGGCGAGAAAGAATCAAGCACTCAAAAAGCTTGGAAATGCAGAAGGTGAGGGAAATGGGGCGAAAAAACGACGGAGAGGAAGTGGGTTTTCCAGGTTTGTGAATGGGGTTGATAGTGGTAGGTTTCCAACAAGAAGGGAAGGTGTGAGAGTGCCAGGACATGTTAAAAAGAGAAAGAAGGAGGAGTTGTGCTGGTTCAGGCAGGTGCTTTAGTAAAGGGTAGGCAATCTGGTCAGGGCCAGACGCAGTGGAAGAGGAGAAATTGCTGATAGCAGTGGAGAGTTCAGTCAAGGAGAAGGGGAGCAGAAAGATCTATGGAGGAAAGAAGCATCCTCACAGCTAGCTTTCCGGAGTTCATTCATGAACTGTCGTTCAGCTCTGCGCGAGGAACGGGGTGTCGCTTGAGATAGACGTGAGCGAAGATAAGAGGCAAAGTGGTTGGCAGTGTCAAGAGGGCAAGTGCAATCGGGAAAAGAAGAGTCTTGGGAGGTGTTTTTTTTTGCCCGAGATTGCATTGAGAAGCCTGAAGACAGCACGAGGATCAGAACGGGGAGACAGGTTAGAACAGGTGGCTTGCCAGGTTGCAGATTTGGCTCTAGAAATGACTGAGGACGCCCTACGAGAAGCATCTATGTATCTAAGGCGGTGCGACTCAGATCGGTGTGCCACGGAGCGGGCCCTCTGTCGTTCCCGAACTGCAGATTCCGCTTCATGGGACCTCCAGGCTTTGGGGGGAACGACCAAGGCGGCCAAAGGGGATAGAGGCCTTGGCAGCTTCGACTAAGAATAGGGAAGAGGAGTGGGCAGCCTGGTGGGAGTGCATCAAAATCAAGAGAGGGAAGGTGCTCAGCAACATAAGATTGGTAAATATCCCAACTGGTCTTTTTGTAGTTGAATTCGTGGGGACGTGTGTTTGGTTGACGAACTGGAAAGAGGGGGAGGACAATTTCAATGGGGAGATGGTCCGAGCCAAGGCCATGGAGAGTGCGCCACTCACAGTGGGGAGCGAGAGACGCAGGAGCTAACAAGATATCAGGGGAAAAACGGCTCCCAGTGGAATGGTGAAGGAGCGTGGGAGAGGCGGGGTCGTTCAGAATTTCCAGACCGGAGGAAGTGATCCAGCGAAACAGGTCATTTCCAAGCGGGTTAGGGGGAATGAGTCTGTCCCACGATGGGTAGTGAGCATTGAAGTCTCCGAGGATGAAAGTGTCAGGGGAGTTAGGAAGGATGTCAGGATAGAAGGTCCTGGTGCGAGAATCAGAAGGACTGTTTCTGATGGGAGGGGAGCAGAGGTTAAGAAATTGAAGAGGAGAGTGGTTGGAGAGAAGGACTTTAACACAGGTGTAGTCTGAGTAGGGGTCCTGGGAAGACAGAGAGGAGACAGAAACAGGAGAAAAAGCCAGGTCAGAGTGGATGAGAGTGAGGACACCACCACCAGTGTTATGAGTACCGGAGGAAACAGGGCCTTGTCTACCGAAAGTCCGGTCCGTGCGGAGGGTATAATAACCAGGGATTTGGAACTTTTTGGTTGACGAAAGATGGGTTTCCTGGAGCAAAATGAGGTCATAGTGGTTGCCAGAAAGAAAGGCGATCAGTTCAGCACGGCTGGAGGAGGAAAGACCGCCGGCATTCCATTGCACAATTCTGAGATTGTGTGAGAGGCGTGGATTTCCTTGAGGGTGCGGTGGCAAGTTGTGGACCGGCTGTGATGAGGCAGGAAGGGTGAAGGCGGAAGGAGGGCAGGTGTTAAGAAGGGGAGGATGTGAGGGTAGAGGCAGAGATGAATCCATAAGATCTGAGCAAGCAAGTGGAGTGGGTGTGGGTGGGGGCAGAGCTGGAGAGACGAGGCGGGGGGACGCTGGCCGGTGGGTGGGAGAGGTAAGATCCCCATTAAGACAAGCAGGGCAATTCCAACCCATGGGGGAGCCGGCCGCGCAGATTTTGCGAAAGTCAGCCCGAGTCAGAGAGGAGCAGGAGAAATGCACCCACTTGGAGCAGGTGGAGCACTTTAAAGAAGCCTTACCTACCTCGAGAGAGCAAATGGAGCAAGGGTAACGTGGGAGGCCCCGAGGTGGACGTGAGTGATAAAAGCCAGGCGGTAGTAAGGGGAACCCAAGGAAGGGGACGCAGGCGGCGTAACAAGGAGACTGGTCTGAGTGGGGGAGCCAGTTTTCTTTTGGGGATGGCACGCTGGGCATCGCCAGCCCACTGCAGTGCCAGTTGCACAGATTGTGCGAAAGTCAGCACGGGTAAGAAAGGAGCAAACGAAATGCACCCACTTGAGGCAAGCAGAGCATTGAAGAGAATCTCTGCCCACATCCAGATGGCAGATGGAGCAAGGGTGCCTGGGGTGAGGATGGTTGCTGATGGGGCCTGGGTAAGGGTGGACATTGCCACTAATAAGGAGCAATGTTGCAAGATTTGCTAGATCCATGTTCATAGAGACAAAGCAGTTCACACATTGAATCGTTCTTTCAAAATCCTGAACAGTGAAATTGGTGATTATTTTCAGTTATAGCCGTAAACATTCGAACTGGTATTAGTTTAAGAAAAATAACATTAAAACAAATTTTTATTTAGTCGCTCACTAAGTATACGCGACAGTCATAAAGATCCATTAGAATTGCCACAGGCAAGTTGCAAAAGGACCTTTCGCGGTCAAATCAAGCAATCAACTAATTGTCAAGAACACACTGATTTAGCCAGTAATATTGACGTTTTAATACGTTTACACAAAATGCTCTGTTGTTAGATATCAGCGTTTAAATGCAGCAGGGTTTAGCCGGAGTCTGAAGGTTGTGACTAATTCAGCATTTAATTTGATTAAAATTTTAACTTCACCATCAAACTTTCAAAAAAAAAGCATAAATTTTAACCAGGGATATCTAGAACAACGGGATTGCTTACTTGCGTCACGTTTCGCATGACTGGTAACAACTGGAGGGTTAGTCATTGAGCTCATGAGCATTTAGCAGGGTGTTGCGTTTGTGTTAGTAGTAGACAAGACAGGATAGTTTATTTTAGTCGCTCAGGAACAATATAAAGACAGTAATATAGAATTTAAGATAGAATTGCGACCGGGAAGTTGCGAAAAGACCTCGCGATCATCGAGTCAAACAACCACCATATATGTCGAGGAGACTGAGTTAGTCAATGATATTGAAATTTCAATTTTTAAGTGAAGTGCACCGATTTTATGTTATTTTGTTTGCTTGATCAGCCGTATTGTCAAGCTTCCAAGAAGATGTAAATACAAGATAGATAATATATTCAAGACTTGCAGGCGAATCTAATGACTAGATCCATTGAGCAGAACATTTTCATACTCAACATTAAATTTCTTGTATGATAATACCCTTATTTTTTGGGGAATGGAATTCCATACTTTGACTCCCTGATATTTAATGCATCTTTGTAATCTATTAGTCCGGTAGCGTGGTATGTGTAAATTAGAATTATCACTAGATTGTCTCGTAACTCGGCTTGAATGTTTAAGGATTTTACAAAAATATTTACGGAACGAATTAGGAGTTTTGTTAGTTAAATAGCAATAAATAAATTTGGCAATTTCATGCTTAAATAAATCATCAAGTTGCAAGATATTAAATTTAAAATAATACGGTTTGACGTCATCTCGGTAATGACATCTGGCGACCGCCCTTACAGCTTGATTCTGTAAGGATTTCAATCTTTTGATGTATGTAGGATATGTGGATCCCCAGATTATTAAACCGTAAGATAGGAATGGATACACTAATGCATGATAGAGTTGTAGCATAACTTTTTGAGGAAAAATGTACTTTAATTTGGTTAATATTCCAACTGAACGAGCTACCTTTCCCTCCAACATTTTAATGTGTTGTTTAAAATTAAGATCGTTGTCTATTATTACTCCCAGATATTTAGCGCTATCGACTATATTTACTGGGGATCCATTACTTATCAAGGAATGATTTGGAGAAATTGTTACTTTAGTTTGTTTCGGAGGAATAATTATGACGTTGGTTTTGGTGGGATTAATGGAAAGTTTATTTACGCAGCACCATTGATGAAAGTTTTGTAATTCTACATTGATTTTTGTTTGTAATTGTTCGCAATTCGAGTCCTTCACTATTAAACAGGTGTCGTCGGCAAAAAGTCTTGGTTGGCTCACTAAAGCATAATTTAGGTCGTTGATATAAATTAGAAAAAACAAGGGGCCAAGCGACGAACCCTGGGGTACCCCACAATGAACTAATTTTAGGTCAGATCTTCTTTGATTAATAGAAACGAATTGTTGCCTGTTATAGAGATAGGAATGAATCAAATTGTACGCAACTCCTCTAACGCCATAGTTGCTAAGTTTTACCAGAAGTGTTTGATGCGACACAGTATCGAAAGCTTTCCGTAAATCCACAAAAGATAAAGCTGTGTAACAAGAATCATTAATGCCATCGTAGCAAGAAGTGACAACATCCAGCATTGCATGTATTGTAGATATGTTACTTTGGAAACCATATTGATTTTCATAGATTACGCTGTGCTTTTTGAAAAAATTGTAAAGTCGTGCATACAAAATTTTTTCAATAATTTTAGAGAAACAAGTAAGTATGGAGATGGGCCGATAACTATTCATGTCATCTTGGGCTCCAGATTTGTGAATGGGGACGACCCTGGCAATTTTGCAATTGGTAGGAAAAATACCTTCAGTGAAAACAAAGTTCAGAAATAAGTTAAGATAAGGGGCAATAACAAATCTGGCTGTTTTTAAAAAAAAGGGCTGGATGTTGTCATGACCCACTGCTTTGTTTTTCAAGGAAGTTATTAGATTTAAAACTTCATTATTAGTTGGTGGTACAAGATAAATGGAATCCGCGACCTTTTTTTTGAGAAAGTCCTTTGATTGTTTACCCGTGGCATAATTTATGTTCTCTGCCAATTTTGGTCCAATGCTACAGAAAAAATCATTAAATTGATTAGCAATGACATTTGGGTCTTGTGTGACTAGTTCATTAATTTTTAACATGGCGGGAGGATCACGGCTCGGTTTACTTGGCAAAACTGATCTTATTATCTCCCACGTTTTGCGTGAATTCTTTTTGTTGCGTTCAAATTCGGAATGAAAATGAATCTTTTTAGATAAAGCTTTGATTCTAGTAAGTGTATTGGAATAATGCAGAAAGAAAGTTTTTTCAGTTAAATTACCTTTGACAAAATGAGTTCTAAACATTGCGGTTTTTTTTCGTATGGAGATCAATATTCCATTGGTAATCCAAGGCTTGCTAGCAAGTTTTCTTTGCTTCCGACTCATTCGTTCGAGTGGAGCATGTTTGTCAATGATTTTGGCAATTAAATTTACAAACAAATCAAATATTTCATCAAAATTATCAGTATTCAGAGGGAATTTACTAGAAATTAGGTTGCCTAATTCCTTATCTAAATCATTTGAGAACGCTTCTGAACAAAAATTCTTTTTATTTCTATATAGTGGAATTGGTGATTTTGTGCAAAAAGTATCAATTTTACTAATTTTACACATTATTGGATAGTGATCAGTTATAGCGCTAAGAACTACACGCGGTAATATTGAGTGCGCTGAATCATTGGTGATAATATGGTCAATAACCGTTGCCGTTTTGTCCGTGACCCTGGTTGGTTTAGTTATAAGTGAAAACGCTCCATTACTTGTTATTGCTTGCATGTATCTGTCAGCCTGAGGATAATTTTGATTGGTTTTGTTGATGTTAATGTTCATATCGCCCAGAATGTAAAATGTTTTCTTTTCATTTCCAAGTTTTTCCAAACATTCCGAAAACTCGTCTATAAACTTAACAACGTCTTCGGCTGGATGCCGGTAGATAGAGCCAATCATAAACGATTTTGAAGAATTGTTAGTCACGATTTTTAGCCATATGGATTCCGTACCAAACAATTGAAAACTTTCAAGTTGGGTGAATTTAAGCTTTGTATTCACATAGACGGCGACGACGCCCGCTTTTTTGCTGGGTTTCGCATAGAAAAAATGATAACCTTGTAGTTGGATCTTTTTCAAACGTTGATTTATCCGGGATTCAGACAGACATATCATATCTGGTTTGAAGGGCAGCAAGCTGACAAATTCATGCAAGTCATCAAAGTTTTTATGAAGAGATCTAATATTAAGATGCATTAGTATCAGGGAGTCACTATCCTGACTTGGGATTGACTTGTTGTCGTAAATGTCAAGAGTATCACAATCGGCAATGTTGGTAGTTATAGTATTAAAAATTTGGTTGCACATTTTACTGGGTTCATTTGTGGGGTCGGCTGCTTGACTCATGCACGGGGCCTCTGACAACTCCCCATTACACGATAAACGTAGCGCCATAACCGAGCAAAAAAAAGAAGAAAAAAAAACAACAAAACAATGAAGAGGTATAAAAACGCACAGAAATTAATCACTAAGCAAAGTAACGAAACAAAAGCACTCAAACAGGCAGCTACCAAGTTGCGTAAACTCACGTTTTGTAGAATATAAATATAAGGTGCAGATAAGTAAGATGTAGGTTTTGTGTATCAATGCAATGTGAAACAGTACCAATAGTCTTATAGTAAGTGTGTAATCACTTAAACTATCCAAATTTTAACAACTTTGCTCTTTGAGATGAACATTAACGATTTAATTTAGGTGCAATCTATAGAAGATGAACAAATATTTCTGACAAACAATGCCAATTACAAGGGATACTTTAATATAATTTTAGAAAAAGAAATAACTCTTTATGAGTGTTAAATCAGTCAGTGACAGTAATAACACAAATCTCATTCTTAGAATTAATTCACCAAGATAATTAGCTCATAATAAGCCAGTTATTAATTTTCATCAGAAGAGTCACTGCTATACTGGTCACTGCCGGAATGTTCACCTTCTTTGAGTGATTGATTCTTTATTGGTTGATCCACTCGCTCGCTGTCAACAAAAAGTCGGTATTCGCAGTCTTGTAACTTCCAAGCAGTTTTTTGCTTATTTTTTTTGCCTCAAGAAACAATGGCATTAATGCCTTCTTTTGCTTTTGCAGTTCTTTTGGAAGATGCTCGGTAGCGTAGACGTAGGAGGCAGTCGCATGCTTCGCCTTTCGCTTAGCGTTATATTCTTTTAATTTCTCAAATTTTGTGTAAATTGGTGTTTGTCGAAAATATTTATAAATTTAATGATTATGGGCCGAGTAATCTTTTTATGTTCTTTATTGAAAAAGGGGTGTTGCGGGAGACGATGAATATCAGCTAGTGGAATGGCATTCGGGTCCTCTATTTTTAAGCCCTCCTTTAGGAAATTTCTAAACAGCTTTTCTGTTTGTTCTCTTTTCTCCCAGGCAATTTCATCAATGCCGTAAATTAGATAATTGAACCTTTTGCTGTAGAGTTCACTAAGTACTTCTTGATGTTTTGCTCTCCTTTTTACTTGATCACTTTCCATTTTGATTTCATTTATCTGGTTTTGAAGTTCGGAATTTGTTTTCTGATATTCAATTTGATCTTTCTCAAATTTTTCAATTCTAGTTTCGTGTGCATTCAACCTCTTTTCAAAACAGGTAAATCGATTTTCTAGCTTTTCCAATTTTTGCTCAACCGAATTGAGAGAATTAATGATGAAATCTAATTTTTTTGCAATGTCAGTCATTTTGAACATTCAATCCTTGAATTTCTTTTTTAAAGATTATTGAAAATCTGCACTAACTTAATCACTGATTTTGGTCTGAGAGCTTACAACTTGTAGCTGCTGTTTGCTTTGAATTAAAGACACATTCGAAAAAGCGTCTGAACTGTAGAAGCGTTTTTGCTCGAATTGTTGCTAGTCGGCAATGACGCAGGAAAAAATACACTTTGAAGTTTCTCGTAGTTAGTTATAGTTGAGGTCAAACGTTAAGTTACAATCGAGCATGATGAAACATTAAAATAGGCGTAAGATTAATTAGAGTAGGCCGACTTCAGTGGAAAGTGCCTCCAATTCGAATATGAGACCTTTATTTTTACTTCAAAAAACAGCAATGCGAATCATCACTTATAGCAATAAAACAACACGAGCAACACCATTATTCTCAAGGCTACAAATACTAAAGCTGCACGATATTTTTCAACTTGAATTAGCTAAATTGATGCACAAAGTACACAACAAAGCCTTAAACATCTGCAGTGCATCAACTAATAATTATGCTATCGGCTACAATGTTAGATAACATCCATTCACACAACACCAGAAAAAAACATCAAAAAAAAACTACTTCATTACTAGAGTTTCATCGAAACAAGCCCAAAAGTGTTTGCGGTGTAATGGACCAAAAATCTGGAACGAAACACCATTACAGATAAAACAGAAGATCTTCTGTAAATTCAAAATAGAATTCAAAACAAAATTAATTAGTGCCTATTATTATTTATCATTTGGGGGGTGAGTTGAGGGAGGTTCCTGTCAGGGACAAGACTCTGAGCGTAAGAAGTTTGTATACTGCTCTAAATAGTCTGATTTCTGCTTTTAATTTCAATTGTTACCGGTAATGATGTTTAACTGCTAATTTTGACAGTTGACTTTGATGACTGAACAGTCTTTCGCTGTCTTAATAAATTGAATTGAACCCACCTGTCATACGTACCGGTAAATAGCCTACTCAGTAGCCTACTGGTATGTGGCTATAACCCTCTAGAGCATTTCAAAAACTTAGTCTACCTAGTCTGGAGAGTGAGTCTGTTAGCAAATTACAACCTCTATTGCACTCCTAGGTAGACATATACCGGTAGCCAGTGGTCGACCGGTATTTCCTATTGGTTAGTCTGAAGTGGAGTGATGCTATACACACTATTGTAAAATTTTACCTGATATTTTGCTGTAAATTTTTAGAATTTTATCTTTATTCTCGAATTGGATGATATACTGTAGGCTACCAAATGCAATGGTTAACTTTTGTTGTGTTCCTGAATGTAAATTTAGTTATAAATCTAGCAAGAAATCAGAACCAGTTGCACTATTCAGATTTCCACAAAAAGATATGCAGTACCAGTATTGAGGCAAAAATGAATTAAAGCAATTCCTCGTTGTGCTCATCATTTCACTGAGGATAATTTTAAAACTAGGTCAAGTGATCACACAGAATCACATAAACAGGCTTGTTTAAGCCAAAGTCTGGAGCGAATTTGCTTGAAGCCAACTGCGGTCCCTCATATTTTTCCTTTGTTGCCTCAATATTTGTCTTCAAATTCATCTGCACCCCAACCCACAACATCAAGCACATCCTCAGCTGTACTGATAAATGAAAACAGTCAAATCAATAAACATGTGAGCTACTATTTGAAAGGAAAAAATTTCTCGGGAGTTCAAAGAAATGTTAAAATCTGAATCTTTACCAAGCGGTTTTGTGTATGTGGAAAAAGGTAGCAGCATTTTTTACCATTATATCAAAAGTTCTAACCAGCCATTGGATTCACCGAAACTTCTTGGTACAATTATTATTACCCACAAACTTGAAGTGCAAATGTTTATTTCTTCTGCTCTACTACCAAGATCTTCTTACAATCCTTGATTGTATTCAGCCAGCATTATAAAGACCACTACAGAGTTTTGAATTTGCTGTTCTGTTTGCAAATCTGCTTGTGATTGGTCATCTGATTTCACTGCAAGCACTTGCATTGCATTGGTGATATCGCTTCCGGTACATTACGTAACAGCATGCACACTTGATGGACAACCAGATGAGAATATGGAGTGATGGAAGGAATCAAACATTGTTTTGATGTTCTTGCTTTGAAAACCGACAACCGCATATGCAACCTGTAAGATGTTTTCGTTGTTTGGTTTTTACTGTACATACAATATAAGTATGAAATAGAAATTGCCTGCAACTAAGTGTATTAGGCGCATATTACTTCGTTATACCTCGACATAGCATAATGAAGGAAGTACTGCCAACATTAACATCTGATTTCAAGAATACTCGTGTAGTCTGTCCGAGTGGAGTAGTCAGTTTTCTATATGGTGTGTGTAAACTGTTATGGATGTTGCTATTCAATTTCATGAAAGAAGGATATCTTCCCTACTAACTTAAGCAGTAAAACCCATTTGGGTGTTGTGAGTTTATATTTTCATAGGTGACAAGTTTCAATGGCAAGTATGTGGTAAGCTTTGCTAAATTTTCTCATCCATTAAATGAGCTGAACAAACCGAGTGAATACAGATGGGATTGAATTTGAAATGACATGACTACATCCACAAACTTTAATACTAATACTGTACAAGATAAGTAATGATAGCAGCTGTGTTAAGTAGCTGGTATGCAATTTGACCTTTTTTATACTTTAGGAAGCTTTTTGTGGATCTCTGCCATGGTGAGCCAGTATAGAGCCAGTATATATCCCCCAGTATAGAGCATCCATTTATCCCAAGAGAGCGTCTCTTTTTCACATTCGACTTCACGCACAACTTTAAGAATTTGTACAACAGTTTATGAATAAGTGACTGATGCTCTCACCAACACTTTGTCATAAGTACATCCTTGGCAACAAATGCATTGCTCAGTTTGCCTATTTGAAGCACCTTTATCGCATAGAAGAAGGAAAACCCCTAAAAGTTGCCCATGCATTGAAAAAAGTATCCCTCAACCCAAGTAGCATTGCCCAAACATCACTTTAACATATCCTTAGTAAGTTGAAAGTTTTGCAATATATCTGGCTGTCAGGTTACCAGTACAGTTACAGCAAAACAGCTGCTATAGCACGATGACTATAGACTACGGTACAAGATTTTTCAATTGATATGCATTAGTATATTTGATGAAAGGGAAGTGTCTGCTGATATACTCTCCTGTTTTTAATATTACTGCGACAACATCTATGTCCTTTTAGTTAGAATTAAGACAAACTATACAAAACATATTGAAATTTTAATTACAGCACAAGCATTGGTGTTGTTTCACAACTAGTTTTCCTAAATGAGGTAATGTGACCGAGACTAATGGTAGCCACAGTAATAGGTTTGCTTTTGAGTAAATTAAAAGTATTTGTCTTGGTCAAATGTTCAATTTTATAGGAGTTTTTCATGAATCAAGTGTTCGTGCTTTGAGTTTTATTTGGAGGGTCATCCTGAGTTTTCTGAAACTGCTCGTTACCTCGATTTTATCTCCACCAAATGGAAAATTTTATCAGTCAAAGCACCTTACAAAGGTATGTCTAGCTTTCAGCGAGGTAAGGATAATAACAGGGTAGAAATGCTTCTGTACTTGAAGATTGGTATTGCCAAAGTGTGCAGTAAGTTCGATGGTGTCTACTATCTAATCATGAATGTGATTGCTGTATTTATGGAAAACATTCATTGTGGTGCAGTAAGTAGCAGACAATTCCATGCTAGCATGTGGCGACGAATGATATAAATAGTGTGAAATGTGTTGTAAACACCCTTACTGAGTAATTATATTTTGGCTTTAGATCAAAGATAGAAAGAAGAAATGTACATGTCAATTCAACACATGCAGCATGACCACCCTGGTTTGAAATATTTAGAAGCCATCCTAATATTTTGCGAGTAAAGCAATCCGGAAAGGTAGGGTTTACCGCACAAACTTTTATGGCCTGCATTCAGTCTATGACAGCAATACCCGAGTTGGCTAAGCACTTGCTCGAAAGACAATCATGGTTTTCAGTACTTCTTAACTGGAAAGCTGACGTCTGCTTCTTTAGAAGGACGCTTTGGATGGTACCATCACAGTAATGGTGGTAATTACTTAACCTCCGTCAAACATCTACCGCATTCAGAAAAAAGATCCACTGCTTAAGTCTGCTACAGCAAGATGCCTTGTTAACAACGATTCAACAGTGTGAACTGTACAATGAGCTCTCAAATCATATTGATATGGAAGAGGACTACAATTGGCTGAAGGTAATTTTTTCCAATGTGACTTTGGAGGACATTTCCCAGGCAGATGTTGCAATATGTTACTATGTGAGCAGCTACATCGCCTGGCGAATTGACAACCAAAGAAAATGCACGTCTTGCAAGAAATTATTGATTTCAAGCAATACTTTTAAAAGTCTATTCGAAGAGCATTAAAAGCTGTTTAAAATGGCAAACCGTGGCGGACTTGCAGAGCCAGTGCGTTTTGCTTTGCAACTACGGTATTTGCGATGCAATTTTTCAATGCTTTGGCATCGTATGCTAAAATTATGAAAAGGCTGTTGACATTGAACAATGCACGGGCTGTATTTACGAACGCTTCTACTGCAGTCGCGAATGCAAGCAGATTCTGTGATCTTACCGATATCAAATGTAGCTCAGACCACACAAACTTTAAGTTCATTGTCCGGACGGTTTTAATCGCTTTGCAAAGAACCAGTTGAAGAAACTCAACAGCCGCCCTACTATAGAAGACCCCCAGGAAAAATGTTTAGGAAAAATATCAAAATTGACTTTTAAAATGTCCAATTGAAGCATATTCGAAAGCTTATTGACTGAACTAGAAGTAACAATGTGCATGCAGTAGCGACTACATTCTAAGCTTGTTGTCAGCTATATATTTATAAAGCAATACGCATTTATGGTATTGCTTGGTCCATTTTGAAATCAGCTGTACCGTGTTTGTTTACTATTTTCGGTTCTGTTTGCAAATGTTCTGTCAGACTAGGCCACCTCGACTGGTAAACTGTTTGGCTCTGACGGAAATTAGCGAGGAGTGTCTTTCCCAAGGTCAATACAGCAATATGCCCTGTGCAAGTACCGAACCAGTGAACAACATCTCGATGATCATATAGCGCACTATCAACTGGACAGTTGATGGCTAGTCACCAGTCTGGCTGCAATGCCTTATTTTTTCCTGGAAAGGTGGCGCCAGTTATTTGACTACCTCAGGAATCGAACCTGTACTCTGCATACTCACTCACTAAGCCCAGAAGTTTTAGTAGGGATGACTATTAATGCCATATATGTTGTCAAGAACCGATATATAGCGTATGCAATGTCTAATAAACATCTATTTGAAAAAATTGTTGTAACTCTCCAGTTGTCAGTAGCCAAATTGAGTTAGCAATCCCGATGTTCTAGATATCCCTGATTTTACCTTACCATCAAACTTTCAAAACCGACCGTAAGTTTTTCATACAAACTGCAGTTCATTAAGTAAATTTTTGACGGAAAAAGAAATCTCACCTTTTGATGGAAATTTGAAAAAAAAACTCACCTTTTGATGGAAAATTTTGATGGAAAAAAAGCTCAGCTGGTTTAGCATGAAAGCTGTTGCATTCCACTTTGATGGAAATTTGAAAAAAAATCTCACCTTTTGATGGAAAAGTTTGATGGAAACAAAACAAAAAAGCTCAGCTGGTTTAGCATGAAAGCTGTTGCATTCCACTAGATGTCAAATAGATGATTATGGGTTAGGGTTAACACTTTCCAACAATTGTAAATAAAAGTCAAAAACACTTTCCAAAAACACTTTCCAACAATTGTAAATAAAAGTCACTACGTTTCCTGTTGCAAAAAAGCTTGGATAATTACCATTACAGTATAATGATTCTCAACATGGGCTGTGGGTTTTACTGAAGAAACCTGAAAATAAGCACATAAATGTACTATTAAACACGACAGTCATCCCTTGAACTACAAAGTTAATTTTTGTACATCAGTTACATGATTTAGCAGTAAAAGAATTTCAGCTAATTTCTAGGTAGATATACTGCAACATTTCTTTTTCAAACATATAAAGATACAAATAAAAGAGATGTTACCCATTGTTACAATGATATTGCTGAATGTATAAACTTTGTACTTTAGTTGAAATAACTAACAAGTAATGACAGGCTCTTCCTTGAAACTGCCAAATCTATGCATCGAATCCACTACAAGGTAAACAATATAACCTCTGGTTCATTCAAGACAGCTGCTTCAATTCACAAACACAACACAAGATGCAGTGATAAAGGTAACTATTACATCCAAACAACCAATCTTTCCCTTGGAAGAAAACCAATAAATGTAACTGGTCCTGCAATCCGGCCAAAATTCCCCCATACCTCAAAAAATATCCCCCAAAAACATTTTCAAGAAAACTTAAGGACCATTTAATCTCAAAACAGCAAGGTACTATTACAACTTAATAATCTTATGATATAGTTGAAATGCAACGGTAAACGAAACTATTATGATGCCAATATGAAAAGTGTTTTTATTCCTATTTTTGGGGTCACGCTAGTGTTTATTGATAATGCCAACTAGTCATTTTGCTGCTTTTCTGTAAATGTAAAATGTTACACACTAAGTTGATCAAAATGCTGTAAATATGTAAGTGCTGATGTTATGTTGCTTTTTTCTTTTGCTGTTTTTTACAGTAGCATTGAACTTTGAAGACCGTATGGTCATTTTTGCTGCTTCCATGCCAGACATGGCAAAAATAAACTCCATTGAATTGAACTTAGAAACTTGAAAAGAATGCCAGCGACAAACAAGCAAATTTAATAATTTCATTTACCAGAATGAGAAAAAACAAATACAATACATAGAACTTACAGATGGCAGGTTGGGAAGACGTTTTGGCTACAATGATTGGGTTTAATGACGACTTCTTTAAAGTTCGAGCAACTTTTATGCTCTACCAAAGCATAAAGCTGTTTCATATCTCCGAATAGTTCCAAGCAAGGATAGTCTCATAACTAACTAAACCGCAAGCACAGTATTGTTGAGTTAAATTTACTGCACTTGATCTTAACAACTACAATTTCGAAAAGTAGCTAATACATTCGCATTTACCAAGCCAATCACTGAAAAAATTGCATAGTTACGGTCTTGTAGACTACTATAGTACAGTACAAGATTACAGATTATAAACCATAGCACTGTTGACTAGTCTTGTAAACTGCGCATTTATAATCTACACCTAATCTTATTATCATGAACGTTTTCCCGAACTTTCAACATAGATTGCAATTACTGAACATATTAAAGTAACTAAACTTCTAAATGTCAACCACTGCTCACTACCCAACACGTGCTAGTGATTTTACCAATGTGCATTGCACAGAACAAGCAGTTTCGCTTTGTGATCATTCAAGCGTTCGAGAATCTAAAAGCGCTGCATAGCACCACTGTTGTCACATGAAACGTGCGAAAAAAGCAAAGTAAGCGATTCCGATCTTCTAGATATCCCTGATTAAAACGCAATGTGATTGAAATAAATCAAATTAAAGCCTCAGGAGATTATTAGCTGATAAGAAATCAGCATTTGCCTATGCTGATTTTGTTTTCGGAATGACTTTCAAACTAACCTAGCTAAAGCACTTGGGGTATAAAAATAAAGTTAACAAAGGAGCGAATTTGGCTAGAATATTAAACTTGTGTCATAAATTTTCTCCAAACTTTGCCTGGTGTGCGTTATGGAACGCATTAGGCTTATAGAATATTGTGTAGTAATAACTTGTAGTACCGAAACACTATAAATTATGACATACCGGTCATATCGGTAGCCTACCAGTAACTGATTAAAATTTTTTAAGCTATCGAACTTCTGAACTTTGAAAATGTAAACTACATTTATTTGAATTTTTTTAGGCTAGGTCAAGACCATTTTAGAACCATTACCTGTAGGTGTTTGTTGAAAGCCAATTGAAACAGCAGTTTATTAAAAGCCTTTGCTTGTGCAAATTGAAATAATCCTAGGCCTACCAGATTGATCAAAACAGAGATCTTTAACCATCAACCACTGGTAATGTAACTGGTAGAGGAACTATCCCCTTATGGCAGCTCAAATGTTGCTCTGCTACAGTCAGAGCCCCCAAGTGCATGCCGCACCAACTGAAAAGTGTAATGAATATTTGGCAGAAGCCAATTTTGCGGAAAGCATTAACAAGCTTCTGTATTTCAAGTGAAAATTGTCCTTCCTCTGTTTTTAGCTCAAATCACAAGTGATGCCACTGTCTTTGACCTTCAATTACTATAATTTTTGAATTATTGCTAGCTACATATCAGTGATTATTTGGAAACAATGGTTTACTTCTGTTAGTGATACAGGCATGGAAGTATATTTCAAGTTAGCCTACTTCAATGAGTGGTCACACTCAGCAGTGGGCCAAAGTGCTTATGTAATAATGCCTAATTTTGCTAAATTAATAGCCATACCATTTCCTTTTAAAAAATAATAGCCAAGACTGTTTTAACAATTTTTTAATATCTATTCTGTATTTTATTACTTGTCAGTATAAGCATCACTTGTCAACTGATCAGATTGATCTTGAATTAGGGTCACATTACTCCAGAACATATTTGATTACACTTGCTACTGTAGATTAATTACTGTTAGCTAGGCTAGGCTACTCTTATTAGCTTGTTAACAAAAACACATTATGCTTAATCAATCAAATCTGTTTGCCTTTTTCTTTCCAAATCATTACTGGTATAGATTTCAATTGCCTAAAGTCTCTTGTTTAAAAAGTTGCTTCTAAAGACCAAAACCCTGGGAAGCCTCAAATGATCAGACACCATTAAATTTTGCAGTATTTTGTTTTGACTGAAGTGCAAGTCAGATAACTTCAGAACATATTGGATTACACTTGTTAGGTTAATTAAGCTACCCTTATCTGCTGTTACCAAAAGATTTTTTAGCACGCAAGTATAAAATTGACATTTTGTTTTTGCATCATTGCACATTTCACTCATCTAGTCTCATGTTTAATAAGTTGCTTGTAAAGACCAAAATCCTGAAAAGCCTCTTATGGTAGGACACTTTTAAAATACTGCAATATTTTGTGTTGATTTAAGTACCAGGTTTTGGTTGAAAAATACACAGTATCTTTCTTGATATGCGAATTTCTTCCAAATGACCTTGCCAATTTCATCTTGATCTTGTTGGTCAAACCTAGAAAAACAACTTTATGTTAAAATTTTAATTAAATATTTGTTTTTCAGAAATAATAAGCTATCATTACCAATTTAATAGTAGCATAAAATATTACTGCTGAAACTTCATTTTGTGTTAGTGGAAAGACATCAAACATGTTGGATAATGGTATAGCAAGAAAAACCAGTTTAGGCTATGGAAATACAGAAAGTCAGAATTAGTTGCAGCAGTAATTAACACACAAAGTTGCTCTACAAGTCAGTACGTGAGAAGTTGTGGAATTTCCAACTCTCAATATCTGATACGTATAGAGCTGCTTTCGACTTTCATCGATGTAAGAGTCAGCAGTCAGGATAGAAACGCTTGTTCATAAGATGCTCACTATCAGAAATCAACATCACATTTGATGTTTTCTCTCGTAAATCGACATCGCATTACCGAAACAGTGTTTGCAAACAAATTGATATCGCGTAATCGTAACCAACTTTATTATCAAAAATTAATATCGCATGATCCTAATCGCAATTGCTATCGAAAACCAATGCCCACAATCTAGGGGCAGATGATAAAAGTTAAACTTACAATTTTATCCCTTTGTTACACTATTCCACCACTACCTTTCTTTTCCCACTGTTGTCTTGCTTAAATTATCGCAATAAAGGCCACCAGACCTCAGATGAGCTACTATTGTTGTAGTCATGCAAATAACTGTTGTTAAAGCCAAAAGTAAGCTACAACAATATTTTGCATGCTACCAACTTGCCCATTACCTCGTCGCAAACTACTAACTGTACTAAAATTGGTTTTGTACATAGGCTTGTCTTGCATCTCAATTCTTCTTTATTGCATGTTGACTTTTCAAAGTAGCTGCGAATCCAAATTACACTGAGCTCAGTAGAAATGAAACTCAATGCAATTCAAAATCACAGCCACTTAGCACATTTCTAACTCGAAAATGTACCATACACCGTCCGCAGTATTGAGTACCGAAAGCGTCGCAATAAATCTAGTCACTTACTTACCATTTACTGAGTTGCAACTGACTGTTCACTCATAGATTGTCTTTTGACACATAGCTTCTTGATTTACGATTATTCAGTTTTTCATCAAATTAAAGTTAACAATTTTTTCTAATTATCAACATATCAAGTACAAACTGTACAGCAACAACTGCAATACATCACAGCAGGCAGGTTTTCCAAGTAGGCTTCTGAAACAAGTCAAACAACATAAAATTTTTTAAGCTGCAATTTTGCATTAGGCCAATACAATTAGTAATGCTTCATACAAATAATGTATTTACAGCATTGGCTATCTAAACAATGAGTTTTTAAATGAAATTGCGGCATGAAGCATGACAGCCATGGGAAGTTGTCTAGGCTATTATAGACAGGATCGACACTGAACTCTCAAGGGAAATAAGCTTTTCATTTCTAACTGGCCTATGGTATACTTAAAACGTTTTGTCATGATAATTCTAGTTGCGGCCTTACAGCAGAAAGTTTTGGTCATCTTTGCATTTGATTTACACAAATAAATAAACTTGTTCCTACTCTAGAACTGTACTGGTAAGTTCTTACTTCAACAGCTTAAAACGCTTAATTCTGGCCTTCATAGAAGTACAAAAGATTGTCAGTTGTCACAACTTTATATGACCTAAAATTACCCATAAACATCGGAAGTTTCATCAGAACATTATGAAGCTAAGCACATGAACAATTAAACCAGAAAACCGCAGTTTGTACCGGCCTATATTGCAAGCGAAGGCCTGATACTGCGAAGTCCTGCCTTCTAATTTCCGAACCCTGACTCTAAGGCCAACAGGAGTTGCGGGCTAATATGGAACCGATGGCAATGTACCAATATTGCGGCGGAATGTCAATGCCAGTATAGGGTACAGCGGAAAAAAGGCGCTGCCGTGTCGCGGCCACAAGATAGAAAGGATGCTGGTCCTAGTCTAGCCAACATAGGACTTCATGTCCATCAGCTTGTGAAAATCCCCTTGCACCTGTAGTTCCAGATGGCACCTGGGTAGGGGACTGCAGCTGTATTGGGGGGCTCCGCCAAGACCAGTAGTCCAGAGAAAATTTCATTATTTGCAGTGTTGGTATTTTGCCATCGATAGAAATGGTAGTTCGTAGCTTTCTGTTTGTTTGAATAATCCGGTCTTTGGAAATTTTCCCAGTTTAAACAAAACCAACCTTATGAATTATGTCAGTGAACAGAAAAAAAAAGTAATACGAATGACACCCCTAAATTCAGAAGAAGTGGCACTGTCACAACCAAGAATCAGTGAGTTCTTGAGTGACAATGCCAACAAAGATAGCATTCGACCAACTGCGCCCTCTAGCCCAGATGTCGAAAAAACATCACACCTGAGCCCTCAAGTTGAGAACGTTCCTTTGCTAAAGGAGTCCGTCTCAGAAACTGAGGGTACAGCAAAAGTGGCATAGTCAGTTGTGAAACCGAGTACCACTTCAACTTCCCTTGTGGAGCCTCAGAATCCAAGCAATTCCTCGGATATTGCTTGCACGTCTAAAATGAAGCAAGGAAAAAACTACGAAAAAAAAGAAAAGGAAAAGAAGCGAGTGATGAAGGGTTTGGCTGGTATGTCACTGGCCGACCTTGATCAGGAGTCTTCTGATCACTCCTCCGGTCAAACCAAAAGGGCTAGAGAATCTTCCGATTCTCTATCCTCTACAACAAACCTCCCACAGAAACGTGGACAACATGAAGTCGCTCATGATATGCAAGGAGGCAAAGCCAAGAAAACGACGGCTGGCACAAGCACCCCAACTAGTTATGCTGGGGCTGTGAAGGCCAGCAATCAAAAGTTAACCATCACGAGAAAAGAGTCACAAGGGGATGGTGGTATGGACAACATGGATCTACGTGAAATTTAAAATGCCATCACCAAAATGATTCTTTGTACCGATCCGTGTTTTTTTGTTCACATCGAACGCACTTTTATCTTTGAAGGTAAAGTGCTGATGATATGCAAGGATGAGAAAACCTTGGAGTGGGCAAAACATGTGGTTGAGGCTATTGTACCATCCTTGATAGTTCATCAAAGCTACGATGCAAAAGGCCCTAAAGACTTGCCTCTAGCAAAAACCTTTGGAATCTGGTTGCCAGAGGATGACAGTTTAAGCATTTCCGATAACCTTACGCTGGTTTCCCGTTGTAATGCAAAAATCACTTGTACAGATTTGGAAACAAAGCATTCAGCAAAGTGGAACGAAGAAGTGCTACATTTGGTATCCATTTAGGAACCTTCGCTAACCACACTGAAGGAACTGAACTACAACCCATACGCTGGTCATCGGCGGGTTCAGTTCCAAAAGAAGAAAAGTGCCTAGCAGTTTCAGAATCTGGAGACGTCATCGCGTTCGCCAAAAGGTGATGAGAACCTGTGAGGCAATAATGGATACTGCTGAGCCTGGCACTTCAGCAGATACAGAGAAGCCGACGACTTCTAGTTCGTAGAAGTCAGAGATTTTCTCTGTAGTATTGAAGTAGCCATATCAGCTCTTCTAAGAATAAAGTGCTATACTTGAGTACATCTATCATATAGATAAGAATGGCTCAGGATTACAGCGGACAACTTGACAAATCAAATAACGCCATTACGGCACCTAAGTTATCCTTACATAATTTAGAGTGTTGGCAAATCAACCTACACAAATGTAAAACAGCAAGCTATAACATGTGTGAAGTTACAAAAAGCATACGTTCCGGGTTAGTGTTAGCTCAACAACCATGGACATATGCCACAAAAATCAAAAGCAAGCTACGAGGATGGAACCTCTTTCAAGGAATTGAAAACGGTAATCGTCCTCAGGCGTGCATTTATGTTACTCCTGATCTCTGTTGTTCTCTAATCCCGATGTTTTTAAATGAGGATATCGTCGCAATTAGAGTTAACAATGTGTGCCAAAAGGGAGACAGTTTTGTTTTTGTATCAGCATACATGGCAGCCGAAGAACCAGCTCCGCCCAATTTACTAAGGGATCTGTTGGTATTCACAGAAATTGAACAAATTCCTACTATTCTAGGAACTGATGCAAATGCACATCACACCATATGGGGAACCTCTGATATAAACCCTCGAGGAAAGGATCTGTTAGCATATTGTGCTAGTGCAGAAGCAGATATTAACGAATTTCAA
The DNA here is from genome assembly GCA_963965965.1 of Trididemnum nubilum. Classification (NCBI taxonomy): domain Eukaryota; kingdom Metazoa; phylum Chordata; class Ascidiacea; order Aplousobranchia; family Didemnidae; genus Trididemnum; species Trididemnum nubilum. Next base: position 13,124,503 of record OZ014485.1, on the reverse strand, counting down.
CCATTCAAAGCATCAGGGCCAGACGGGCTCTATCCTGTACTGCTACAGAAAGGTTGGAATCAACTGAAAGGATATTACCATGTCATTTTTCAAGCATGCCTGAGACACAGCAATGTGCCATTGGCATGGAAAGAAGGCACAGGTATATTTCTCCCCAAACTGGGAAAGGAAAGCCCGTATGATCACTTTAACTTCTTTTCAACTGAAATGGTTGGAAAAGCTAGTTCTGTATCATATTAATGAAGATAATAACGTGCAGGCAAAGCTTTCTGCGTCGCAGTATGGTTTTCGTGCTGGAGTTGCTACGGAAACTGCTTTGCATAAATTTGTGCGCCGTGTGGAGCATTGCCTTGTTTGAAAAAAGCCACCTTTGGGTATTTTCCTGGATATTGTCGGTGCCTTCGACAATGTCACCTTCCGTAGGTTTGTTGCAGCTCTGCGAGGGCTGGGCATGTCTAAGATTTTCACCTCATGGATAGAGACTCTACTAAGACATCGCACAGTCCAAGTAGAATTATGTGGTGATAAAGTTAAAAGGGAAGTAGTGAAGAGGAACCCACAAGGTGGTATCCTGTCCTCTTTTCTGTGGAACTGTGTCTTGAACAGCCTGTTGCTAGAGTTACGTAGCCGAGGCTTTTATGTTCAAGCCTACGCCGATGATCTAGCAGTGTTGGTCACTGGTGCTGATATGCTTTGGATCAGAGGGATGGCCCAAAAAGCAATAAATATTGCTGAAAATTATGCTTTGGAACAAGAGCTACAGTTTAGCTGCAACAAAACCGAGATTGTACTGTTCACTCACAAACGGAATCCAGACTTGGGTTCCTTGTCAATGAATGGTACAAAACTTGAACTTTCCAAGGAAGCAAGGCTGTTGGGTGTTACTCTAGACAGCAAGCTAACTTGGAAACCTCATATTACCCGAATTACCCGCAAAGCAACTACAGCATTAATGCAATGTAGACAAATTGTGGGTAAAACGTGGGGAACAACACCATCTATGATGAAATGGATATACACAGCTGTGATATGCCAACCATGTCGAATGCATGTGTGTCCTGGGATGGCGGTCTCAACAAAAAGTATCTATTGAGGAAACTCACAAAGGTGCAGAGACTTGCTTGCCTGATGATTTCATCAGCTTTTCCTGGCACCTCTACTGGTGCTCCAGAAACTTTGCTCAACATAACTCCCATCTTGAGGAATTTCTATTGGCTGAGGCAGTGCGAGGGTCATACAGAATCACTGTTAGTGGGCTCTGGCATGTCAACCCAATTGGTTCCTTTGGGAAAACAAAAAGCCATCTTGATGTTTGCAATGAGGCAAGGAAATTCTTACCTCTACTGCAAATGCCAGCTGACCGAATAAAGAAAACAAAGCTATTTGAGAGAAACTTTGAATGTCAAATTATGGACAAAAAAAAAATGCTATCAGATTTGAAAGCGTTCTAAACCAGAGCACTGCCAAGGTTTACACTGATGGTTCAAAACTAAATGGGAGAGTAGGAGCGGCTTTTTATGCCGAATACCCAAACAACTCCCCAAAACAAGCATTTTTCCACCTTGGAATTTACAGCACTGTGTTCCAGGCAGAAGTCTTAGCTATTTCAGAAGTGGCTAAGAACCTGCTTTTGGATAAAATGCACAATCAAAGTATTGTTGCGCTGGTTGATAGTCAAGCAGCTATCAAAGCACTCATAAAGTGCACTGTAACATCAATTACAGTGCTCAACTGCATTAGAAACCTAAATCAGTTAGGTAAACAAAACCACGTCAGTATTGCCTGGATTCCGGGACATGCAGGGGTTCATGGTAACGAAGTGGCCGATTATGTAGCCAAATCAGGATCTAAATCAAAATTGCATGGTCCTGAACCTTTTATTACAGTCCCGTATGCCAGTTGTGTTAGCAAGGTTTAGGACTGATCCACAGATAGATGGAAATCTAGGTGGAATAAACAGAAAAACTGCTTGAGGATGAAGGAGTCTGTAGGTAGGACGTCTTCACGACTAACAATACGAGTCCTTAACCTTAAGAGCAGGGTGTCAAACCATTTCAAATAACGGTTCGGGTTCAGGTTTAGCTTCGGCTCAAAATATTTTAGCGGTTCAGGTTTGGTTTGGGTTCACTTGAGCACCATTTTTGAGGTTCAGGTTTGGTTCAGGTTCACTCAAGAAAAAAATTATTGGTTCAGGTTTGGTTCGGGTTTATTGACTTAAAATTTAACTGTCGTACTCGTTTCGTCCAGAAAAAAAGGAGAAATTGCTGATCCTGTTGAAGTTAGACCGGCTTAGTGATGACATCACAATGCATATTGTCTGGTTCTTACTGCAGATCGTAGTAAAATTCGCCCATTTAAATCAATGGTAAAATACACGCAACTTCAAACAACCACTGTAGGTTAGTGGGTGGCGTTTTTTGTTTGATTTTACTTTTATATGAAGGGCCAAAGCTTCGTAATTCCATTTCAGGTTATTTCCAGGGTTAAAAGTCTTTATAAATGCGTATTAAACTCATTTTAAAAAGAGCACTTTTGCATCGAAAAATAGCGTTTTAACACTTATTCAATGACATGTGATAGTTCTGAGCAGAGTTGCGATTGGCATATAGGATAAAAGAGTAAAAAGATATTGTGCTTTGCACCAGGATGCGATCATACAAGCCAAAAGAGTAGTTGCAAATTCTACCGACTTCCTAAGAACAGCAATTTGGCTTTAAAATGGGAATCACGCTGCAGTAAGCTTGTTTTATAATAAAAACTAATCACTATATGAAGTCAAGTTTTTCAATAGAAGATTAGGAGAATTTCACGCAATATTATTTATGTTCACTTTTTTTGGTCCTCTGCAGCAACTATGGTCTAAAGTACTGTGGCTAGCTAACAGCCAGGTTCTTCGATGGAGGAGTTGGGCAAGTTGACCCCAACCCTGACGAAAAGGAAAACTGTTAAGTTTTCTAATTTTATTTACTGGGCACACTTTTTGCAGGTTTTTCGACTAGTCTCAATTTCTGCCAAAAGCCCTGCACAAAGGACGTGTACCGAGCGCCAGAAGTCCAGGTCCGAAACTGGAGCGCCTCGCTACCCTAGTAATGATCTTTTTTGTTTAAGTTTTAGTCCCTTTTTTGGCAAAGACACTTTTGCTTTAAGAAGTGGTTTTTAAAAACCTTTAAATACTTTCTCAGTGATGACCTGTAACCATCATATCTGAAGTACGATTTAGGTATTCTGCAGTAGAGGTAGATCCCTGCCGGTAATATTTTCATTTTTGAGAATAGGGCAACTAGGTTGGGTTGTTCGTGGAGTGCCCGCTGAAACATCAATCCTGCCCAGTGGTGCACCCAGAATTTTCAAACAGGGGAGAACATTTTTCAAAAAAGGAATACTTTTGCTGCCAAATTTTTGGCCTTTTTTACTGAAAATAGGGGTTTTCACGCTATTTTCAGACAAAAATTAGCTAACTTTGTTTTCGTTTGCTAATATATTGTCAAATAAACCGATCTAACGACTTCTTTGGCGTCGCATTCGTCCCACTTTCAAAAATTTTGGATACGTTTGTTTAAAAATGGTGACTTTAATTGACATCTTCGTCCAAAATTTAGCAATATTTTTTTTCCGTTTTACTTAGGCATCTTTTGGTTTTACTAAGACATTTTGCGCTGCCTCGTGGCAGAGTGTAATTTAAGGAAGAAATAATTATTATAATAGCAATTTTTTGTCTAAAAAGCCCTTTGCTCTACCAAATATCGTAAGTGACATTACTATGGGACTGGATGTAGGGGGAGTTAGCTCTCCTAGACCTTACCCCAGCAAGCCCTGCCGCGCTTACCGTATACGCCTGTATATGCGATACTACAAAATCATTTACTTTGCTTCGACCTTTCTACACTATGAGCTGTTAATTAAGAGCTGTAGCCTTCATTCATTTCTAAAATTGTGGTTGACCTTTTTTTGGTCTTAGATTGTTCTTGACTTCACATTTCACTATGTCTATGATTGTTTAGCAATTGATTTTCTGTACAGTATATCCTCTGAAGTTGTCTAGAAACGCTATTCTGTGTCATAATAGTATCCTTTTTAAAATGAGTTTAATACGCACTTATAAAGACTTTTAACCCCGGAAATAACCTGAAATAGAATTACGAAGCTTTGGCCCTTCATACAAAAGTAAAATCAAACAAAAAACGCCGCCCACTAACCTACAGTGGTTGTTTGAAGTTGCATGTATGTTATAATTTTACCATTGATTTAAATGGGCGAATTTAACTACGATCTGCAGTAAGAACCAGACAATGGGCATAGTGATGCGCCACTAAACCGGCGTGTACCAGCACCAGCGGCATCCGGATATGGAAAAATATATTCTTACTTTTGTTAGGGGTTCAGGTTCGGTTTGGGTTCACTTGAGCACAATTTTGAAGGTTCAGGTTTGGTTCAGGTTCACTGAAGTAATTTTGCTGGTTCAGGTTCGGTTTGGGTTCACCAAAATAAAACGGTTCATTCGGGTTTACGGTTCGAGTTCAGGTTTGGTTTGACACCCTGCTTAAGAGGCCTCATTTAAATAGAGTAGTGCAAGTTTTAACTGGGCACTGCAATCTACAACGACACAAGAAAACTACAGGTCGTGCTGAGTCTTCTCTGTGTCCAAAATGTTGCCTAGAGGATGAAACACCAAATCATCATGTAGGCAATTGCAAGCTTTACCAAAATATTCGTGTTAAATATTTTGGAATCACCAAAACCATTGTTCACAATGTGGTAACGAAATGTAATATTAACAAACTGGCCACATACACATAGGAAGCTGGAAGGCTTTCTGAGTTCAACCAGTAACCAAACAAAATAACAATAACAGCAGCTACAGTTGCAATGGGCCTAAACGAGGCCTACGCAACGTGTAGGTTGACTCTACCTAACACTAGCACATTCGCTTGCACTGCTGCCCAGTAATAACAATAATAATATATTTGCAAATTCGGCAGTTTATTTTTCAGTTTAGTTAAAAAAAAACAAACTAAAATGTTTATCAGCAATTAGTACGATAGTAGTGGAACGGAACCCAGCGAAAACGTGCTTTTTTCAATTCCTTAATATTAACTGGGCTTTTGACCTAAAAAGAATAATCGCAAAAAACTTTGCATTCGAAAGGAATATAATTTGAAGCTTCTTCATGACCTTTGTTTCCCGCCGGAGCGTGAACTTCCAGTTGCGGTTCATACCAGTTGGTATCACATGTATATATGAGACATCATCGTTTTTCTGTTTCAATTTTGTGAAATGAACTTTTGACAAAATAATACAAATCAATAAAGAGTTTACTCATGGCCGTATGGGAGAAAACATTTTTAGGAATGCAAACTAATTTTGCCCAAAGATTATGAATATTCAAACTTTGACTGAGGAAAGTCGATCACATAAACTGGAATTCATAAACTTATACTGTAAACATGTAGCTAAATTTACCAAGATGTTTGGTTTAAATCGATACAAAGCGCACAAATTTGAAATGATCATGGATTAATGCAGACACATAGCCAGAAATATTCAATCCGGGGGGCGGGCGGCTATCTCAAAGGTCTGGAGCCAGAATGTTAAAAATTTGCAATCTTTTTTGGCAAAGATAACTTAATTTTAGGCTTATTCAGGTAATAATTAATGCTTTTAAAATGTCCTGACATAACAATTAGCAGTGTAAAAGCATGATTAAACTGGCTATGTAAACAGGCTATGAGGGCGGTGGTTAACGGCAAAATTTCAGCCTTTGTTTTTACAAGCCAGTAAATGTGGAAAAAAAACATTGTTTTTTAACTTAATTCGTCTGCATTAAAAAAAATTGGGGGAAGGGGCGGAGAGAACATTAATTTAAAGAAGTGATGGGTAGTTAGCTGAATTCACTACTAAATAGACCCTTCCCCCATTCTACACAACGTTTTTCAAGTCTACGTTAAGCATTTTGCAGGAGAGATCAAATGTGATTGCTTATTTTTTGCCATTTTTTAAAGTTTTTACTGGTTTGCAAGCTTTGCTTTTGACAAATATTACCTTCCCTTAGTAAATGCTTCGAAAGCGACTTTAAATTACTTTAGAGTTCATATCACAGAAATGATAGCCTTGGAAGTGAAAAAAACTTGATATTTTTTCTACATTTTGGTCGACAGATTAATGGGGGAGGGGGGCTATAGCTCCTCCCCGCCCCCTTCTGGCTACGCTATACTGGATTAATAGATTTTGTTTTTTGCTGTTAGGCTTTTGATGTGATTTTTCTAAAAAAAATACGTAGTCATTTAAAGGCCATTTGGGTCGCATTTTGCATGTTTTTAAAGCTATTTGAAATAATTTAATTGCTAAGATTAGGAAGCTATTTGAAAGAATTAAGCTCTGATACTTCTTTAGGTCCTTACTCTCTACTACAGGTCAAGTTCAAAGCCCTCTTGACTGGAAGACCGTGAGGTCCATTCGAAGCTTCTTACTAAAGCTCAGATAAATGTTATGTGACAATGAGTTTACAGCGCTTTTCATGCTACAACTTTCTTACATAACTTTGCAATGCTTTCTTATTCTAAATTACATGAAAACATAAATTGTATTGACCCACATGCTAAATATACCTCCCTGTCAAAGTGTAAACAACAGTGGTTGTGTTAAAGTAGCTACAAGTTTTATATCTTAGATTTTTGTAGTAGCATTATATTTGATGTAACCAGTGTGCAACTGGTGAGTGGCTAAATGGACTTTACCCCCTAAGCCAAGTCACTTATAAACTTGGCCCCCAAATACAAAAAGCCTTTAAGCGTGTTATTGGACTTGACCTATAAGTAAGGGGGCTGAAGAGTCTTGGCGATTCGATTGCTTGAAATGACTTCAAAATTTTAGCAATTTAATGCTTTTAAATGGCCTTAAAAACATACAAAGTTGAATCAACTAGCGTTAAAACGACTATTTTTGCCAAAAAATTATAAAAATTTCCCCAGATTTTGTATGCTTAAAGTTGCACCAGTTTGCGCAGCTTCTCCATCTAACTAAAGCATGTTTAAAACAAAATATTTTAAGATTTGCTTCAGCCATTCCTTACCAAAATCTTGGTTGCAAAAAGAAAATCCTTTTTTCTTTCGCAACCAAGATTTTGGAAAGGAATTTTGAACTTTTAAACCCTTCAAGCTGTAGATGGCCTAAATTCTCGAAATAAGTGGGAATTAAAACAACATTGAACAAGGAAAAAACTGGGCTTGCCGCGATGCGGGGTTTCTCTCAAGCGAGTCCTCCAAAATTCAAAAATTCTAATCACTCAATAGGAACAGAAGATGAAGTTTCAGGATAGAAAATCATAAAGACAAAGTAAAATTTTCAAAATTTGGGGTTATGCCACTATTAGGGTGGAGTGAATAATAAAAACTTTTGAATTTAAAAAAGTGGTCTTGATATACGGCCCCAAATACCATATGAAATACTTCTATCGCAATTTTGAGTTCTTTCAACCTTTTAGTGGTTGTGCAATTTGATCGAACGGGCTTAAAATAGTCAATTTTGCCATATCTCACCAAGCACATATGCTAGAAAGCTAGTTTTTAGCTTAGAAGTTGCAGAAACAGCACATTTATATTTTCATTAAAAAGAACTTTGCCATAAAAACGTACTGGAAAAAAGTTACAGCCAAATTATTGACTACAGATTTACTGATTATTGTGCTCAAGTTTTTCGTGCTCAACTTTAAAGGCATTGCAATTTACGTTGGCATTGAAAATAAGCCAGATGAAGTTTAAATTCATGTATATTTGCACTTTTAGTGTGCCATGCTGCTCTATCAGCTTAAAATAGTTTCTTGAATGGCAATTAGCCTTACACAACTGGGCAATGTCCAGCATAGTATAGTGAACAAATATTGGAAGTTTCATGGCATAGCATCATCCAATATTGGTTCGCTTTTGCAACATCATTTTATTTATGCTGAACTTGAGGAATTATATCTAGTGAATCCAAAAAAAGTTTTGATTCTACAGTTCAATTCAAAATCACTGAAAGATACAAAATTAGAAAAATAGGAATTAAAAAAGCAATTAGTAATTCGAATAGCTACAGTTCTAAAAGGAAGAAAATTTGGCAATATATTGACGAGCAATTTGATACCATTGTTTATTGTATTGCAGATACAATATATACTGCAATCGAGTGCATAAATTTCGTTGTTTCTGAAGCAGCATGTTAACTAAAAAAAACTCCAAACCTTACGTTGCAAAAAGTTGTGAGATGGAGAAATTTTTCAAAGTTCTGATAATTTCCCTCCAAGGTTGCTGCCAACCAAGAGACAAGTGATTTGAGGGCTTGCTTAACTTTAATCACTTCAGGAAGTTGGATACAGCTTGAATTGTTGCAAAAGAACAGATGGATTTGGTGTAAAGTTTCGTTCAGAAGCTGAGTATTGCACAAAGAATCCATCAACTAATGCAAAACTTCAGTGGTTTAACTAGATATCCGAAAAAATCTAAAACATCACATCAATAAAAAGAGCTTGAAACGAATTTCTTGCACGATGCTGATAAGCTCTTTGATATTTTTTGCTACGATAATAAACAAAGAAAGCCATATGGAAGTATTATGGCTTGAGAATAACTTTTAATGATCATGCTTTTTTTGAAGATCAAAAAGCAGAGCCCAAGGCTACAAGCTTGGCAGAAACATCAGAACTTTGAAAAATTTCTCCACCATACAACCTTTCACAAGTAGCATTAAACTTGAATCTCTTTCTAGTTAGCATGCTGCTTCAGAAACAACGAAATTTATGCCATCGAGTACAGTATATATTGAATCTACAATACAATAAACATTGGTATCATATTGTTCATTAAATAAATTGCCAAATTTTCTTCCTTTTAGAACTGTAGCGTATCGTAGCTTTTTTAATTCCGTATTGTAGAATTTTTAATTCCGTATCTTTTTTTAATTATCGTATCGTAGCTTTTTTAATTCCTATTTTTCTAATTTTGTACTTTTGTATCTTTCAGTGTTTTTGACTTAAACTGTACAATCAAAACTTTTTTTGAATTAACCAGATATAATTCCTCAAGTTTAGCATAAATAAAATGATGATGCAAAAGCGAACCAATACTGGATGATGCTTTAAAATGAAACTTCCAATATTTGTTCACTATACTATGCTGGACATTGCCCAGTTGTGTAAGACTAATTGCCATTCAAGAAACTATTTTAGGCTGATAGCATGGCACACTAAAAGTGCAAATTCACATGAATTTAAACTTCATCTGGCTTATTTTCAATGCCAATGTCAATTGTAATGCATTTGAAGTTGAGCACGAAAAACTTGAGCACAATAATCAATAAATCTGTAATCAATAATTTGGCTGTAACTTTTTTCCTGTACATTTTTATGGCAAAGTTCTTTTTAATGGAAATATAAATGTGCTGTTTCTGCAACTTCTAAGCTAAATGCTAGCTTTCTAGCATATGTGCTTGGTGAGATATGGCAAAATTGACTGTTTTGGGCCCGTTCGATCAAATTGCACAACCACTAGAGGATGCAAGAACCCAAAATTGCAATAGAAGTATTTCATATGGTTTTTGGGGCCGTATATCAAGACCACTTTTTTAAACTCAAAAAGTTTTATTTTTCACTTCACCCTAGCCACTATGACAATGATTCCTTTTAAACGGGTTCCACAATATTCAAAAATTTTTAAACTCCTAAGCTAGACAGACAAAACGTTTAGAATAGGTAAATAATGAAAACATAAAACATGAAAAAAATTGTCAATGCCACGTTAATGGGGATTCTCAAGATGTCTTCCTTCTAAACTTAAGACATTTTTACCCGCTTGAGCTAAAAAGATAAAATTTTTGGGATATATAGTGAGTTAGATATACATGAAAATTTTTAGTGAATCCACGTTGGTAGGTTTCCCACCAAAAATGCCTCTAAGATTGAAAAAATTAATTACTCAATTTAAACAAGTTAAATTTCTAAGATAAAATCAATATAAAAACCATGAAACTTGGCAAAGTTTTTCTGTTGCCTTGTTTAGGAGGAGCCTCTCAAAAATTTTTACCTACTTCTGGTAAACAAATAAATTTCTATGATAGTTCAGCATAAAACAAATATGAAAGAAGTCAAAATTTGATGCTGTGCTACGTTGGGACTGATTTCAGCTAGGCAAATTGAAGTATTGTAGGCTAATATACTGTACAAGAAAGATAAATTTTGACAAAGCTTGGGAATATCAGGTTGAAAGATCTTAAATAGACTTACTCGAAAGTAAAAGATTTTTAACTGCCGTGAGCTAGATGGTTAAAATACCCTCGTCGGGGGTGACTTTGATCACCCGTTAAACTTCAAGTGCTCTGATCTACTACCACACTATTGTTCCATCTTTCTCTATCGACTGATCGCAACACTCTGTGGCTGAGCTTTTTTATGACACATTGCTTTTTTCGATTAATGTCACGTGATGTGAGCATACTGCCACCTAATGCTTGATCAAAGTCACCCCGTGCCAGGGGTGACTTTGATCACTGATACAAAACTGCCGTTTTATCAAAGTAAACTCATCTGAAGGGAGACTTTGTTCATTTTTGTATTTTTAAAAAGTTGTCGGGGACTAAAATTTAGTTTTTATTGGATTGAAGCACATTTACAGAAGGTTTGCTACAGGAAATGGGCATCTCACATCTGCCTCGGGTTCGGGAGGGTAGGGGGTTCGATTTCCTCTGAACTGATCAAATATAGCACTTGATGTTATTAATATTAACTTGCAATCACAATTGCGTTGCACATTTGCGCTAGGTGGCTTGATAATGTGTGTTTGATTTCGAAAATGAAGACCTGAAGACTAGCGATAGCAAACTTAACGAGGGGAAGCAAAGACTGACTAGGAAAAGTGAACCACGTTGCCAAAAAAGTGCTGCCGAATATTGTTTGAGTATTTTCTTTATTTTTGTTTTTCATTCACGTGGGATTAATCTGCATTTACATGGGAGTGGCGAGCCTCCACATTCTAAAAGCCAAAATTGGCGCCACATAACATTTTGGCGATAAAAATAGTAATCACGTGACCAAGCAACGTAATCACGTGACCAAGCAACCACATATAACTCAAAGTACAACGTGACTTTATATCAACAACGGATTTTGCAATTTGAAGTTGTTTTCTGGTACAGATCAAAGTCACCCCAGGTGATCAAAGTCACTCCGCTGATCAAATTCACCCCCGACGACGATAGTCATAATGAGTTGATACCAACGGACTTGCCGATTTGAAGATGAGAGATTTTCTCCCAGATGGACTTCCAACATTTAAGGTAGTGAATGAAGTATTTGAGCTCACTGGCTTTATCAGATTTGAGCTATGGATTGCAGAGCTTTTCAATAAACTGCCATCTATTACATTGAAAAAACTTCTTCTAGCGCCTCGAGCTTTTTTAATTAGAAAAGTTTTAGTACTAAATAATCAACTTAATACGCAAGTTCCAAGATGTTGGTTGCAATACTACAGAAAAAGACCAAGAAATGGAGTTTAATCATGATATCATGGATTAGGCATGTTTTATCCAAGTTCATCTATTAGGCCTATTTTATCTAAATGTTGACATACAAATATCATATCGCTTCAAATTTTGTTTGGAAAAAATTCTGCAACATCAAGGTAAGTTTGTAGGTATTGAAGCATGTGGGACGACTTAAAAGAAAGTTCCTTACGTACCTTGAAAACTTGGTTTAGAAACAAAACGTAAACGGTCTAATCCAAAAAAACTCAAACTGCAATGGGCGTGGTATGTACCTTGCATAACCTGCTTTTACTGCAAATTTAATTCAAGTTTTGCCTCAACTAAACTTAACTGCTTCTTCCACACACTATTTGTTGGTTTAGAAACGTATCTTTGTGCTTTTTTTTTTCGTTTGAAAATAAATTACCAGTAGGCTTTGGAAATATTTTTGAACTGAGCTCTGAAACACTTTAGGCCTTGTTACGCTAGCAGAAAAAACGTCTAGAAAAGAGATCTCATGATACCCATCGAGGTGCCTCTTGAAACATTTTTCACAAATAGATTTTTAGTGCCTGATTAGTGATTGAAACGTCTTAGGTTGCAACCAGGTGCCGTTTTTAAGATATACCGCTTTTACTCGAACGCAGATGAATATTTTGAAATCATACGCTTGAATAATTTTTTTTACTATTGGTGTTGCCGTTAAATAATCCACAAACTACAATCAGGATATTTTTTATCTTTCTTTAAATGTGAAAATTCAAAATATTATAATTTTAAATTGAACTAAATAAATGATCATGGGTAAGTATTTTGTTAAAAAGTTTGCATATTTAGTGTTTTAGCTTGAGATGTTTGGTATTGAATTTTAAAACCTGGAAAGTTGCTTTGAAGTCACGTGACCGTCGTCGCTTGGCAGCTGATCGTTACCAATACAAAACTTTATAATAAATTTTCATGATTAAATACCAATATCCTTACGAATTAATTAGGAAATTATTTCGTGTTAAAAGTCGAAAAACAAATGAAGTACCTCATGAATGTTATGATGATAGTCTACCGACAAAAATAGTTTAATGCTATAACTGCTTTAAAAATTATTGATAGGCTTTCACTCCTCAAAACTAACTAGCCTAGCCCTAGCAGGTTGGCTTATCAAATCTCGAATGTCTGTTCTGCCACACTTAAAAGCGGTGAACCATCCAGCCAATTCCAGTGGTTTGCAATAGCTAAAATTGAACTATAATTTTTGATATTTTTTGTTTTGATTTTGGGGCTGCGTTTGCAAAAATATTCAACAAATACAAAAAGATGTCACCCTGAAAAAAGGTTTTGGAAACTCTGAGTTTTGATCTTCCCGCCAAAAACACAGTTCTCTAAACTATTAGGCCTACTGTAATCTTGTTAAACTATTAGGCCTAACTATCTCTAAACTGTTAGGCCTAATAGTTTAGAGATAATTAGGCCAAAACTATTTAGAAATAAACTATTTCTAAACTATTAGGCCTACCACAGTTTTCAAAACCATTAGGCCTACTGTGGTTTTGGCGGGAAAATCAAAACTCAGAGTTTCCAAAAACTTTTTGTCGGGGGACATCTTTTTGTATTTGTTGAATATCTTTGCAATCGCAGTCCCAAAATTAAAACAAAACATATTAAAAAATTTAGTTCAATTTTAGCTACTGTAAACCACTGGAATTGGCTGGATGATTCACCACCGCACTTGAAACAATCTTAAACCGGTATACCCATAGTATACCCATAGCTACCGACTGCCGTAGCCTATCGATATTCCTCGAAGCTTATCGGTATTCTTCGAAGCGTTCATTGTATCAGGCTTCTATTTTGTTGGTAGGCTATCATCATAACAAACACGTGATGTAATTCATAAGGTAGTTCGATTATTTTTCGACCTTTTGCAAGAAACAATTTCTTCATTAAAGGTAACCGGTATTTTAGCTTGAAAAATTGTTTTGAAGTTTTGCATTCATAACAATCAGCTGCCAAGTGACGACCGTCACGTGACTTCAAAGCAAGTTTCCATGTTTTAGGCCCGTATTCTAAGAGAGGACTTGAGCAGCAGGTACTGCTCAAGCTCTGCTTGGGCTCAAAATCGGTATTGTAAGAAAAATTTTAAGAAGCACTTTCAAGCTCAGCTTGGGACCTACTTGGGAGCTTTGAAGTTCAGTTTGAACCACAATGGTATTCTAAAATAGGGTGGAGTGAAAAATAAAAGTTTTTGAGTTTAAAAAAGTGGGCTTGATATATGGCCCCAAATACCATATGAAATACTTCTAGCACAATTTTGAGTTCTTTCACCCTCTAGTGGTCGTGCATTTTGATCGAACGGGCCCAAAATAGTCAATTTTGCCATATCTCACAAACCACATATGCTAGAAAGCTAGTTTTTAGCTTAAAAGTTGCAGAAACAGCACATTTATATCTCCATTAAGAAGAACTTTGCCATAAAAACGTAGGTACAGAAAAAAAGTTACAGCCAATTTATTGATTTTATACAGATTTAATGGTTATTGATAAGTTTTTAGTGCTCAACTTCAAACGAATTGGAATTCACGGCATGGAAAATAAGTCAGATGAGGTTTAAATTTATGCATATTTGCATTTTTAGTGTGCCATGCTGCCTTATCAGCTTCAAATAAGTTCTTTAATAGCAATTAGCCTTACTTAACTGGGCAATGTGCAGCAGAGTATAGTAACAAACATTTAAACTTCATGTTATTGCATCATCCAGTATTGGTTGGCTCTTGCATTATGATTTTATTTATGCTAAACTTGTGGAATTATATCTAGTTAATTCAAAAAAAAGTTTAGATTGCACAGTTTAATTCAAAAGCACTGAAAAACAGCCAAGTACAAAATTAGAATTAGAAAAGCAATTTCTCAAGCCAAGTCAACTGACCACGACAAACTGACCTCGAACAAACTGACTGCGAAGCAATCATTTTGTTACCTAATTTCGTCACTGATTTCGTCGCAGTGATTTCGTCACAAAGTGAGGGTTTGGGCAAGATGGCTCTGGGGATAGTAAAAATATATTTAAGATGCCCTTCTCAGCCAATTGGCATTGTTCGCGGTTACTTTGTTTGTGGTCAGTTGGTTCGCGGTCACTTTGTCGCGGTCAGTTGTCGTGGACTCGCAATTTGTACTGGGATTAGGAAAACTACAGTTCTAAAAAGAAAAAAATTTGACAATACATTTAACGACCATTTTGAAAGGCCTACTATTGTTTATTGAATTGAAGATACTGTATGTACTGTACTTGCTGGCATAAATTTAGTTATATCTAAAGCAGCATGCTAACTAAAAAAATACCCAAGTCTAATGTTAAATTGTACAAAGTTGTATGGGAGAGAATTTTTTCAAAGTGCTAATATTTCTGCCAAACATTTACCCTTGTGTTCTGCTTTTTGTTCTTCAAAAAAAGGATGGTCATTAAATGTCATTTTCAAGCCACATTGAATTTCACTTTGTTTTTTTTGTTTAGTATCATGTCAAAAAATATCAAAAGGTTAATCAGTATCTTGCAAGAAATTAGTTTCACGCTGTTTGCATCGATGTGATGTATAAGATTTTTTTGGGTATGTAGTTAAACCACTAAGGTTTAGCATTGGTTGATGGTTTTTATGTTTTTGCAGCAACAGTAGATTTTGATGACTCTACAGTTGGTTTTGCTGTCCTAATTAATAAATTCTGAAATTCTTCGTGTAATACTCATACTCAGCTCATGAATAGGAATAAACATTGCACCAAATCCATCAGTTCATTTGCAACAATTCGAGCTGTATCCGACTTCCTGAAGTGATTAAAGTTGATCAAACGCTTGAATCATATGTCTTTTGGTTCCCAGCAATCCTGAAGGGAAATTATCGGAACTTCAAATTTTTTTTTCCTTTGTAGAACTTTTTATAATGCTAGACTTGGATCTTTCTTTAGTTAGCATGCTGCTTTAGATATACGGTAACTAAATTTATGCCAGCAAGTACAGTATATATTGTATCTACAATACAATAAACAATAGTAGGCCTTTCAAAATGATCGTTATATGTATTGTCAAATTTTCTTTTTAGAACTGTAGTTTTTCTAATCCCAGTACAAATTGCTTTTCTAATTCTAATTTTGTACTTTGCTGTCTTTCAGTGCTTTTGAATTAAACTGTGCAATCTAAACTTTTTTTTGAATTAACTAGATATAATTCCACAAGTTTAGCATAAATAAAATCATAATGCAAGAGCCAACCAATACTGGATCATGCAATAACATGAAGTTTAAATGTTTGTTACTATACTCTGCTGCACATTGCCCAGTTACAGTAAGTAAGGCTAATTGCTATTAAAGAACTTATTTGAAGCTGATAAGGCAGCATGGCACACTAAAAATGCAAATATACATAAATTTAAACCTCATCTGACTTATTTTCCATGCCGTGAATTCCAATTCGTTTGAAGTTGAGCACTAAAAACTTATCAATAACCATTAAATCTGTATAAAATCAATAAATTGGCTGTAACTTTTTTTCTGTACCTACGTTTTTATGGCAAAGTTCTTTTTAATGGAGATATAAATGTGCTGTTTCTGCAACTTTTAAGCTATAAAACTAGCTTTCTAGCATATGTGGTTAGTGAGATATGGCAAAATTGACTATTTTGGGCCCGTTCGATCAAATTGCACGACCACTAGAGGGTGAAAGAACTCAAAATTGTGCTAGAAGTATTTCATATGGTATTTGGGGCCATATTCAAGACCACTTTTTTAAATTCAAAAACTTTTATTTTTCACTCCACCCTATTCTAAAAGCAAACTTGAAATGAAAATTTGTCAAGCTGGACTTGGAAATTGCCAAAATCTCGCGCCACTTCAGGGGTAGGCTTGAGCTTACGCTTCACTGAAAAAATAATGCTAAATCTTTTGATTTGGAGTGAAATTTTTATAACATAGACCTAGAAGGTTTCAGAATGGTAGTGGCTAAGGTTACGTGACCGTATTTTTCGTTTTTAGGAATTAAAAGTTACGTGAGAATTTTTTGCATTGATTTGATTTAAATACAGCACTTTGACAGGCTGAAGTCGAAGCGCTGATGACGTAGCGGTTAGTGCGCTTGGCTGCAATGCATAGGGTTGGAATATCGATACCCGCTGGACACGCTTTTTAAAAATAAAGCTTATGAGCTATTTTACTACATAATTTTTTTGTCTAAAATCTTATTATTTGAGTTAGGGGTCGGGCAGCGATGCCAGGGTTAGGGTTAGGGCAGCGATGCCAGCTTGAGAGATAGTAAATTGAACAGAAAAAGTGATCACTTAACTTTTAATTCCGAAAAACGAAAATTACGGTCACGTAACCTTAGCAACTGCCTTTCAGAATAGTACTTATGTTTTGGCCAGGCCGAAAATAGTCTATGATGGTTTTAAGACCTTAACGGCATGTAGGCTACCGGTAACCTAATTCAATCAGTTGCGGTAAAAGTTTGCAGTGAATCGGTACGGTAGCCTAACTTTTTAAGCTAGCATTTAATAGCAGAGAAAAATAACTAGTAGATTGTTAAGCTTAACAATAAATATAAATCAATTTGGCTGCAAACAATAACTTTGCTTGAGTTGCACGTCAGGTGTGTGATCCGTTGCATTTGGTACGTTAGTGGAATTCGGCACCGGTACCCTAGGCCTATTTGAAGAGAATTCGAGAAACGCATTAATCATGTTACTGTTGCTCACTTACCGGTCTCCCGATAACTACGGTAGTTCAAGAATAGATTTAAGTATGAAATAGCTTAGTAGTTGTTTTTTTTTAACTGTAGTACCGTACCGGCAGCTAACCTATCGATATGGTTTATTATTTGGTGACATGATTTAGATTTTGTTTAATAGGCTTACTGAAAGTAAAATTAGAGGTCTGTAAGCAAGAACCCTACGATCTTCAGCTTGTTTTTTTTGTTGTTCGCTAAACAGCGTTTCCTACTAAGCCTATTCAGTGTAAATTTAGAGGGCATGTATATGCTACTCAGTTAGTGGGCTAATGTACTAATCGTGTGACATTTTAGTAACCAATTAGCAAATTACTGGTGCATTGTCGAACCTGCTAACTTATTGCAACATCTAACCTAAATAAGATCTTAAGTACAGTAAATGCCAAAAAAATTATTCAGCTTTATGATAAATAAGCATTCAGAATAAGAAATATAAAAAAGTGTAAACGAAAATTGATCCTACTACCCTTATTTTTTGTCAAGTCATCCAATTCGACTATTTTTGACCATATCAAAATGACATTTGATTTTTAGGTAAATGCAGTACAGAGTATAATGCAATATCTGAACAAAGAAAACAGTACAAGCGTTTTGATATCTAACACTACTCGATTTTTTGTTGTTTCAGGAATTAAAGATTTTGATTAAAGTTATTTAGTATGGTAGTTGTTACACAGTTGAAGAAGAAATTTTCTGCATGCTGGTTCAAACGATTAAATGATAGATGTAATTCAAACTCTAAAAAATCCATTAAAGACATTGCTGTAGCATGTAATTGTGCAGCACAGGTAGACCAAGTTCTAATTCATTTCTCAAGTTACTTACTGTACAATATATAAAAATGCCATCATTTGTAAATCACGTAAGAATTATGACTGTTAATAAATGCTGTTTTTGTGCTTTTTCGGTTTAATAGTAGTGACACTCATCAACAGTAGGTAGTTATGTAGTATTATGCTTTGTATCGCTAAACACATGCTCTTTAGAAACATGCATATTTGAAACAACTGTTTACCGGTAGAGTTAATTAATGCTTTCCCCAATGTTTATTGTGCAATTTGCATTGTAGAATTTCTTGTTTGTAATTTATAATGTTTTTTGAGTTGCGCTACGAGAAGTATCTTTGCTGTACCTTTGGCCTAGGCAGCTTGGCGAATAAAGATGCAATTGCCAGAACGTACAGAAAGAAGCGTCTCGTATACGCGGTATCAGCTCCTGGTCGCTTGCGTAGTAAATCTGGTGAAAGTGAACTTATTCTTTACTCAATATTGCAGAAACATTTGTTTTAGGAACATCTGTCTTGATGTATACTGGCACAATCAACTCATGCCTTGGCAGCGGATAAATAAACTGACACCCAAAAGGTCAACAAAAAGCGAACGATGAAAGTTGCGCTGAAGAAAATGCATCTCAAGCCTAAAAGCAAACTGAAAGCAATAAGCAATAAAACAGGTAAATAATTAAAACTTAGGGTGGTGACTTAAGTCCTTTTTTCAACTGATTCTACAGTACTGGAAAAAAGTTTAGAAAGATTTTTTGAAAAGCCGAAAAAACGCAAAAATGACATCTTTTTATTTCTTTATTGAATGTAACAAAACGGAAAACAAACATGTTCCTCCAACATGGTGCAAATTACAGCAGTTACACTAGTATTTAGTGTGGTAACCCTTGTTTATCTTTTGAATGCGGCTAGGCATGGAATCTGTTAGGTGTTTGCAGACATTTTGGTCATTATCTGTGCACCAAATCTCTTTAATGATCTGTTTTAGCTCATCCAAAGTTGTCGGATTTGATGTAGAAACTTTTTTTTGATCAGTGTCCGTAAATTTTCAATAGGATTAAGGTCAGGAGAATTTCTTGCCCATTTGAGCATTGTGACATTTTTGGTGTGAAACCAATTCATGACTGATTTGGCTTTGTGGCATGGTGCCGAGTCTTTTTGGAATGTTGTGCATCCATGAATGCTCATGAAATTCAGTACATGCAGATGATCATCTAGGACGCTAATATACCGTGAGGCATTCATTGTTTGTCCTTTTGGCAAGAAATAAAGACCACCTCGGCCTTGGCTGGAAAAGCACCCCCACACCATGACCGATGGGGGGTGCTTAACGGTTGGTTGGAGGTACCGTGAGTCCGCTAGTGAAGATCCATGTGGTCTGCGAACGAAGGGTTTGTAGGAAGCAAAGTGTAAGAAGGTGGATTCGTCAGAAGACATCACTTTCTGCCAGTCTTCTTTTGTCCAGTCTTTGTAGTGGCAGCAAAATTCAAGCCTTTGCTGGGCCATTCTTGGTGTAATCAGGGGTTTCTTCAGAGGTTTGCGGGCAGGAAGTTTAAAATCTTTGTGCATACGATTTCTAATTGTTCTTGTCGTCACACTAATCAGCTCTTGCATAGGTCTTTTTATTTCTGCTGAAGAAATGAATGGTTGCTTTTGGCAAAGTTGTTTGATTTTGCAATCCGTCCTGGGAGTGGTGGTACGGGGTCTGCCACTTCTTTTCAAGGGAGAAAGACTAAGATTTTGCTTCTTTCTTTGTAATATTCGACTAACGGATGCTTCAGAGAGTTTCAATCGTTTTGAAATTTCAACATTTTTGTAGCCTTCTTGTTTTAAAAGGATGACGTTGCTTTTTGAAGCTTTTGAAATTTGAGGCAATTTTCCCATTTTCACAACAAAATTAAAAATCAAGCCTATACTATCAAAAACCGTTATGAAATGTAAAAGATATCATTACTATTTGCTGAAAAATACAAAGAATAATGGTAAAATCAACACAAGACACAGTAAAAAATCAGCACTTTTTTGTAAAATTGTTGCAAAGTGACTTTATCAAAAAAAGTTCATGAAAATAAAAATCTTCCTAAACTTTTTTCCGGTACTGTAGAAATTAATCCACCGCTAAATGCCAAAGCGTGTATCAGACTACATCAGTTATATCCCACAGTAGTTGAGCTAAGTTATAGTTTTCAAACCCAATACGTGTTTTTTTTCTGAAGTTGTGTGACTAAGTGAAATGCCATTGCAATATTTCCATATTTTTATTTTTGATTTTTTTTTATTTGGGCCAAAATGCGACTTCAAAAAATAAATAAACGCAATCCACGTAATGAACAATGCAATAGTACCGGGTAGCTATAATATTATCTGAGAAAGAGCTACGTACAGGACGTTGTTAAAAAAACAAAAAATAACGTTTTAATCCATTGTGCTGCACTTTCATGAGTACCGGTATAGGAACAACTGTAACAAAGGTAAAATAATCATTTATAGGAACATTTTTCTGAACTTGATGAAGCCTATTTTGTTGCAGAAAAAGCTGTAAAATTTTTACAAGACGACTGAAGCAGCTCGCTGAAAGAAGCAACAGGTTCAATCACTTTTCAAATTTTGTGGCTGCTTGATTGTGACATGATAAGCAAAATCTTCACAGTATGGTGTGGATTGTGAAAGCGATAACAAAACACTGCCAGTGATGCAATGTTTTTTTGAGAGGCTGACTGAAGTTGCAATATCTGCAGGACGTATCACGTGAATGTAAACACTGAAACAAGATTAGACTTTTTTCCGTTTGGCTATGCCGTTTTTGTTGCTTTTGCTTATCAATTAACTACGAGACCAGGCACTTAACCAAATTTTGCTAGGTAGGGATGCGAGCTTGAACTACAAAAAGTCATATTTTTCTGGACGATTTTTGTGATTTTTCGAAAAATATAGCTATTTTAGTGCCATTTGTGTGCCATTTTGTCCGTTTTCAGAGCCATTTGAGAGAATTAAATTACTCAGAACATTTGTAAGCTGTTGGAGTTTTTCTAAACATTAATTGGCTCAAATCCTCTCTTTATTCACTAGTTAAGTCCAAGTTTGTTCTAAAACTTACATAATAAATTTAGGCTAAATCTTCCTACGTGACTTTGCTGGTGAAAAGGGGCTGTAATAATCTATTGTGTATATTAACAGGAAGCATCTCGACTGAAAAACCTTAGGGTTGTTTGGTGCTCCTTGTCTTTCAAATGTGACTTTTGTGTGTTTACCTAGATACTATAGAACTACTACTTCATAATTGCTTTTTGAGCCCCTCTTTACGATTACGCCATTGTCAACTGTATTTTAGGCCAAAAAATAAAGGAACCACCCCATGTCTATCATTAGTTTATGATTACATCTGAACTGAATCTTTTTCACCTAACTTTTGTGGATTTCTCTTGTTGTGCACTTGATTTTCTTTATTTAATAAAGCTCAAGTTGATAAAAAAAACTCCTCAAGTTTGAGCAAATTGGAAAGATAAAAGGCCTTATAACTGATTGGAGAAGACATGTCTGCAAACGGTGCTGAAGGCATCGCTATAAGCATGAAACAGTACGACTATTTTTTTCATCGCTCAGTATAGTGTTTAACAGTCCAAAGTAGAAATTATTTGGCATTCATTGAAAGCGAAGTTTGTCTAAATAATTAGAAACGCTGTAATACCAATTGTTGTAATCTGTTGGACTTCTGAGTTAAGATCGGAATTCTGAGTGTACTATTTCAGTAGTATACGCTACATCCATCCAATGCAGAGATGAAATCGGTCGGGATTTTCTCAACCCGCCCCGACCGGTAAATTTGAAAATCTACGCCGGTCAACCGTTTTTTTTACAGAAGGTTTTGTTCACTGTCCACTGCATTTTATGAAAAATTTTCAGAAGGGGGGGGCATGGGTGATGTATTAAAATTTGTGACTGCGGACGGACGCAGAGTTGCAAACGGGCCGACTAGTTCGGGCCCGAAACCGGCCCAAGCCTGGAAATATAAGCCCAAGCCCGAAAACTAATTTGAAGCCCAAATCATGTCGGAAAGAAAAACGAAACTTAAATTAGGTCTGAAAAATTAAGCAATGTTTCCAAGTAATGTTGATTATATTTTTGTGCTCCCAAGTAAAAAAGTACGTCTCAAGCCCGAGTTAAGCCCAAACTTTTGTCAACTTTAGGCTGGAACCCGATCCAAAAAGCCTGGCCCGACTTACAACTCTGGACGGGGTCTCAGAAAAAAAAAAATTTTTTTGCAAAAATAACGAAGGAGAAATTTAATCTGCTATATTTCAGGAACGGATGGTCCTAGAAAGCTCAAAGTTGGTCTTTAGATCTGTCAAAAGTTTTTGAAAAAAACTCGAGCAAAAAAATTTCCGACCTGAATGCCATTTTAAGTTCTGAGTGTAGCTATGAGCCTGTAGTGGTTACTGTAGGCTGCATTTGTCTGTATAATGTGTTTTGTTCCGGAATAATTCAAGTTAATACGTAGGCTATCATCTTTTGGAACAAGGCAACATTTATTTAATCCAAGCAAATTAAAAAAATGCAGAAGACTACTAATATTGCATTACTCCCTTTTGTAAAAATGTTTATATTTTCACAAGAATTTCGATTCAAGTTTGTCATTTACAAATCAAATTAACAAAATTGAGGCCAAAATATCAACAGCATTGGGTATTTTGTTTCGGCTTCAACATTTTGCCCCTAAACAAATATTGATCTCGGTTGACTACTCTTTAGTCTACCCTCATTTATGCTATGGAATAACTGTTTGGGTTTCTACATCTAATTATCTTCTCAACAGACTTCAAGTACTGCAAAACAAATGTCTTCGAGTTATTGAAGGTTGGCAATTTAAATAAAAAATTAAACCATTGCATGAAAAGTATGATTTTCTCAATATTAACCAAATTCATTTCTTCGAAGTAGCCAAATTTATGTATTACAATGTGTATCGCCTACAGCCTGCGATATTTGATGATTACTTCAAATTTGTGACTAGCGTTAGTAGACATCGCTTGAGAAGCGTAAATGACGACAAACTCCATCTACCCTTTTTCAAAAACAAATCTGGTCAAAATTCAATAAAATTTAAAGGGGTTAAAATCTGGAATTCCTTACCAAAAAACATTTGAACTCTTTCTTTAGCAAAATTCAAAAAGAGCTGCCGTCAATACGTGAAAAACAACATCGAATAAGTAATGCTTGCAAAACTTTGCATAACTTGTAATCTAATCGGGTGTAAAACAGTGACTTCGCAAACCACAACTCTTAATTTAGCCAATTGCATATGCCTACAGGAGTTTGTTGACCCGAAGACTGAAAAGTCCCTTCCAGACTCCTGGTCGCTAAGTGTTTATTTTATTTTCATTTGTTGATTATGTAAATTTATTGTTTGGAGTTGCACTTTTGTGGCAAAATAAATATCTCTGTGTGTCTGTCTGTCTATATTTTCACACTAACAGTCGCTAAAGAGCGCGTTGCCACACAGCCTTGCAAACTAAATGCATTTTTCATTTTCCTTGCTTTCACTGCAAAATATTTTTCAAAAATGGCCAATCAGGTGGTTGAAATAAATCACATGATGATTGCATAATTCAAGTTGAACTTGAACTTTGGTCAATCTGAAGTTCCTGGCAAGTTTGCTCTTAGAATAGCATTTTTAGCGGGGACTTGAGTAAATCCCGAGCAGATGCTTGAAGTAGATGCCTAAGCAGCTGCTCAAGCCCTCTCTTAGAATACGGCCATTAGAATTCATCACAAAAAAATTCAAGCTGAAACTTTAATTCTGCAAACTTTTTAGCAAAAAACTTTCCATGATTAATTAGTTAGTTTAAATTTATCATGTTTTGAATTTTTATATTCAAAGAAAAATAAAAATATCCTTGTTGAAATTTGTGAAATATTTCACGGCAACACTAATAGCAAACAAATTATTCAAGCATATGATTTTAAAATATTCATCCGCGTTTGAGTAAAAGCGGTATATCTCAAAAACGGCACATGGTTGCAACCAAAGACATTTCAATCATTAATCAGGCATTAAAAATCTATTTGCA
Source organism: Trididemnum nubilum (assembly GCA_963965965.1). NCBI lineage: Eukaryota > Metazoa > Chordata > Ascidiacea > Aplousobranchia > Didemnidae > Trididemnum > Trididemnum nubilum. The sequence continues at coordinate 13,100,400 of OZ014485.1, read as the reverse complement.
AACAATTTTTCAAGAGGCACCTCCATGGGTATCACGAGACTACACAATTTTGAACACCGTAACAAGGCCTACTTCAAAGTTTTCAAAGTTAAATATGTAAAATTATTTGTGTTGGGGAAATCCCATGAACAGATGTTTTTTTGTTTTGTTGATTGAGATTCAAAAGCTGTTATCACATAATTGTTCAGAGCATGACTGATCTATGTAATTGTTTAAATATGTGTGGTATGTGTTTCAAAAACTCCTCGCATCCCTCCACAATGTTGCTGTGACAGCACATTAGGGTGTGCAAGCTTCTCCCTTTCAAACCTATAAGCAAATGCCTGATTATGTGCAGTGTTTTGTAATGGCCCTTGTTCAAACGACGTTTACTGAGTGTTAAATCGGTTATAAAAACCTGCTCCAACAGCATGTGCAACTTTTGAATGGGTTGGGGGGGCGGCCAACTTGCCATGACGTCACAGACCAACGCAAACACATCTTGAATCAGTGTTTTTAGGCATTTTTTGTTACAGACACATCATGATTGAACTCCATTTATATATGATTGAACGCTGGGGAGGACTGCAATGCATTTTCTGAAACTACAGATGCATTTACGCTGGGGGGTACTGCACTAGGTTTGGAATGGATATTTGCAAAGACCAAGAAATGGAGTTCAATCATGATATGCCCGTAACAGAAAATACCTAAAAACATTGTTTCAAGGTGTACTTGTGTTGGTCTGTGACGTCATGGCGGGCTGGCCGCCCCCCCAACCCATTGAAAGGGTGAGCATGGTGTTGGGGCAGCTTTTTATAACCGATTTAACACTCAGTAAACGTCGGTCAAATGAGGGCATTTACAAAACACTGCACAATCGGGCATTTGCATATTACCATAAAAGAACAATATTACCATAAAACAACAATTTGCATGACATCACAGTAGCGCTGGGGAGAGGTGCATTGCATTTTTTGAAACTACAGATTACAGTGCAAGTACTGCACTAAGTTTGGAATGGATATTTGCAAATACAAAGAAGTGAAGTTCAATCATGATACGCCCGTAACAGAAAATGCCTAAAAACACTCATTCAAGGTATCTTTGCGTTGGTCTGTGACGTAATGGCGGGTTGGCCACTACCCCCAACCCATTCAAAAGTTGTGCATGCTGTTGCAGCAGCTTTGTATAACCGATTAAACACTCCATTAACGTCGATTAAACAAGAGCATTTAGAAACTCTGCACAAATCAAGCATTTGCCTATTACCACAAAACAACAACTTTGCACGCCAAGCTATGACATCACAGTGGCGCTGGGGAGGAGTGCATTGCATTTTCTGAAACTACATCTTACAGTGTAATTACTGCACTAGGTTTGGAATGGATATTTGCAAAGACCAAGGAATGAAGTTTAATCATGATATGCCAGTAACAGAAAATGCCTAAAATCACTGATTCAAGGTGTGATTGAAGGTGCTATGATGTCATAGTTAGGCGTGTAAAGTTGTTGTTTTATGGTAATAGGCAAATGCTTGATTTGTGCAGTGTTTTGCAATGACCCTCGTTCAACCGACGTTTACTGAGTGTTAAATCGCTTTAACAAAGCTGCTCCCACAGCATGAGCAACCTTTTAATTGAGTGGGGCGCGGCCAACCCGCCATGACGTTATAGACCAACGCAAATGCACCTTGAATCAGTGATTTTAGGCATTTTTTGTTACGGGCATATCATGATTGAGCTCCATTTCTTGGTCGATTTAGAAGCTTAGAGCTACTGTTTTGGTTGCTGTTGAGAGTTAAAAAACAGTTGCAGTTTATCAGAAAACGTAAAATGTCATAAATTTTGAACCATTTATGATGTCACAGCATCCAATTGGGGGGTTGTACCAAGGATATACTTAACAGGGATGGCCGACTAGCATTGTTAATTGTTCTCGTCACGCATGAGTATTGTTCAAATTTTTGGTCAAATTTCTGATCAAAATGCATTGTTTCTAATGGAGCGAGGTGGGTTAGGTTGAAATATTTTTGTTGTGTTTTTGCTGGTGGATAACCTAGGACTCGAACGAACTCGAAAATGGTTTGTTAATGATATGATGTATCGGAAAATGCGTAAAGCGGAATCTTGGAGTGAAAAAAATAGCATTGGCAAATAGGCTAGCCTACCATCTTGCCATAGCCTAGTTTGGGTTATGAATGAAGGCAGCTAAGAACGTTGAAATACTGTCAAAAAAAGGCAAGGGTCAAAATATTTCAACCATTCCTACCCCGCTCACTCGCAAAATCGGTAAGAAAATGAAGTGGAGGCCTAATTCAGTGCCGTTCGAGCCTAAAAACTGGCTAAAGGCGGTAGACGAATGAGAGAGTATAACAGAGGCAGTTAATGAGAGGTTATTGCAGTATCTCGGTCTGTACTTGGAACCTTAAAGTTGGCTGTACACTTAGTTGCAGTGAACGCTTCTGTTTGAAGGCAAAGCTCGCTGCAATGCCGTGTTTACAGCTACTTTGAAATGTCATCAACCAGGTACCCGATACAACAGAATCAAGACAAGAGAAAAAAAGTTTAGAACAAGCTAGTTTCAGAAGAATTATGCGCCTACCGTTTGCATTCGATTAATTACTCTTGACTGCAACCTGATTTAACAAAATCACATTTGCATGCAAGTTACTAACAATGCACTCGACTTCAGTGTTCCTATCACAAGGCCGTACACAGAGGAGAGGGCCAAGCTGGAAAACTTGAGCTCGGTCTGAAAAGTTTCATACAATAGTGGTGCTGTCTAGTGACAAGCCATATTACCTATAAACAACGTCTAGGATTATCCTAGAACCAAAGTGTATCCTACTTTGGCCTTGAACTAGTTTTTTAGTCTCCAACTCATGTTTGAAAATTGGCCCCAAATTAAAGCAACATTTCAACGTTGTTTTTGTAGCCAGCTGACATGAAACTGCGAAGTTAGTATAAGTCACTTTCTGGACAGTTTTATTAATTTTGCTCAAAATACACACAAACTCGTCATAATTTCGTATATTGAAAGCATTGCCACAAATGTTCCGATTGAAAACCATACCTTGCGTGTATTTACATAATATTTAGAACAGATTGTTGGCAAAAGTTTGTTTAGATGCTTCATTTATGTGTTTATTTACATTTGTTGCATTTCGTGTTACTTTTAACAATTTAAGCAGTTGAACAAAACGTTGTGGCTTAATGTCACGCATACACAAACGACAACGGACAAAAGTTGGCACACTGGTCCAAATGAATCTGCATTACACATCTCAAATGTTTTTGTAGTTAGCTGACGTCAAATTGGGAAGTTAGTATAGGTCATTGTCTGGAAAGTTTCCTTAATTTGTCTCAAAATATACAAAAATTTTCTTATTTTCGTAGGTTGAAAACATTGAAACAAATCTTCCAATGGGAAAGCATACCATGCGTGTATTTGTTGGATATTTGGAACAGATTGATGGCAAAAGTTTGTTTGGATGCTTTATTTATATGTTTATTTTCATTTGTTGCATGTCGTGTCACTTTTGACGGTTTATGCTGTTGAATGCAGCTTTGTGGCTTGCTGTCACTCTTACCTTTAAAGGTAGCGAACCAAAGTTGGCACACTGGCCCAAATGAAACTGTATTACACTTCCAAGTTGTTTTTGTAATTAGCTGACATCAAATCGGGGAGTTAGTATTAGTCATTTTCTGGACAGTTTCACTAATTTTGCATAAAATAAGAAATACTTGGTCAAAAGTTCGTTATGTGAATACATTGAAACAAACATTCCAGTTGAAAGGCTTACCTTGCATGTTTTTTTATGATATATTCACCAGATTGTTGGCAAAAATTTGTTTGAATGCTTCATTTATATGTTTGTCTCGATTTATTGCATTTTGTGTCACTTTCAACGATTTATGGTGTTGAACGCAACGTTGTGGCTTACTGTCACGCATACATTTAAAAGTAATGGACCAAAGTTGGCACACTGGTCCAAATGAATTTGTATTACAGTTGGAAGTTGTTTTTGTAGTTTGCTGACTTGAAACTGGGAAGTTAGTACTGGTCGCTCTTTGTGCAGTGTCACTAATTTTGCTCAAATTACACAAAACTTCATCCTAAGTTCGTATGTTGAAGACATTGAAACAAATCTTCCAATTGGAAAGCATACCATGCGTGTATTCAATGAGATTTTGAAGAGACTGTTTCAAAAGTTTCTCTCGACGTCTAATTTATGTGTTTGTTTTTATTTGTTGCATTTCGTGTCACTTTTTAACAATTTATGCTGTGGCTCACTGTCACACAAACATTTAAGGGTAACGGACCAAACTCAGCAAACTGGTCCAAATGAGTTTGCATTACATTTTGAAGTACTTTTTGTAGTTTGCTAACCACAAATTGGAAAGTTAATGCAAGTCTTTCTCCCAACAGTTTCCTTATAGTTTTTCCAATTGCACAACAGTTCGTCATAAGTTCGTATACTGAAGACATTGAAACAAATCTTCGAATTGGAAAGCATACCTAGCGTGTTTTTATATGATATTTTAAAAAAATTGTCGGCAAAACTTTGTTTGGATGTTTCAGGATTTGGTTTTTGTCTGGATTTGTTGCATTTCGTGTCACTTTTAACGAGTTATGCTGTGGCTTACTTTCATACATACTTACTTTGATGGCTTATACATGGCTTACTTTTATGGGTAATCGACCAAAGTTGGCAGACTGGTCCAAATTAGTCTGTATTACACCTCGAAGTTGTTTATGCAGTTTCCTAACATCAAATTGGGAAGTTAATGCAGATCTTTCTGTAAACAGGTTCCTTATAATTTCTCAAATTGTACAACTATTCGTCATAAGTTCGTATATTGAAGACATTGAAACAAATCTTCGCATTGAAAAACATACCTTGCGTGTATTCACATGATATTTTGAACAGATTGTTGGTAAAAAATTGATTCGATGCTTCATTTATGTGTTTGTGTCGATTTGTTGCAATTCGTGTCACTTTTCGCGATTTATGCTGTTGAACGGAACGTTGTGGCTTACTCTCACGCATGCATTTAAGGGTAAGGAACCAAAGTTGGCAGACTGGTCCAAATGAATTTGCATTACACTTCAAAGTTGTTTTTTTAGTTTGCTGACCTCAAATTGGGAGGTTAGTACAGGTCGTTCTCTGAACAGTTTCCTTACAATTTCTGAAATTACAAAACATATCGTCATAATTTCGTTTATTGAAGACAATGAAACAAGTCTTCTCATTGAAAAGCATACCTTGCGTGTATTATATAATAATTTGAAGAAAATATTCGCAAATTTGGTTTCGATGGTTCATTTATGTAATTGTTTTCAATTTGTTGCATTTCTTGTCACTTTTAACGACTTATGCTGTGGCTTACTGTCACACGCATTTGTGGATAACGGACCAAAGTTGGCAGACTGGTCCAAATGAGTTTGTATTACACTTCGAAGCTGTTTTTGTAGTTTGTTGACATCAAATTGTGGAGTTAATGCAGGTCGTTTCTTGTACAATGTCATTATTTTGATCAAATTACGCAAATTTTCGTCATAGGTTCGTATTTTGAAGATATTGAAACAACTCTTCCAATCAAAAAAAATGCAACGTGTGTGTTTACACGATTATTTGAAGCGATTGTCATCAAAAGTTTGCTTCGATGCTCCATTTACGAGTTTGTCTCGTTTTGTTTCATTTCGTGTCAGTTTTAACTATTAATGCTGATGAACACAACGTTGTGGCTTATTCTCACGCATACGTTTATGGTTAACGTACCAAAGTTGGTATACTGGTCCAAATGAATCTGCATTACTCTTCGAACTTGTTTTTATAGTTTGGTGACATCAAATTGGGAAGTTAGTACGGTTGTTCTCTAAACAGTTTTATGATTTTTTTTAAATGCACTACAAATCGTCATAAGTTCGTATTATGAAGACATTGAAACAAATCTTCCAATTGAAACAAATTTTCCAATTGAGGCATTCAGGTCGGAAATTTTTTTGCTCGAGTTTTTTTCAAAAACTTTTGACAGATCTAAAGACCAACTTTGAGCTTTTCAGGACCATCCGTTCCTGAAATATAGCAGATTAAATTTCTCCCTCGTTATTTTATTTTTGCAAAAAACGCAAAAAACTCTTTTTTTTCTGAGACGCCGTCCAGAGTTGTAAGTCGGGCCAGGCTTTTCGGATCGGGTTCCAACCCAAAATTGACAAAAGTTTGGGCTTAACTCGGGCTTGAGACGTACTTTTTTACTTGGGAGCACAAAAATATAATCAACATTACTTGGAAACATTGCTTAATTTTTCAGACCTAATTTAAGTTTCGTTTTTTTTTCCGACATGATTTGGGCTTCAAATTAGTTTTCGGGCTCGGGCTTATATTTCCAGGCTTGGGCCGGTTTCGGGCCCGAACTAGTCGGCCCGTTTGCAACTCTGCGTCCGTCCGCAGTCACAAATTTTAATACATCACCCATGCCCCCCCCTTTCTGAAAATTTTTCATAAAATGCAGTGGACAGTGAACAAAACCTTCTGTAAAAAAACCGGTCGACCGGCGTAGATTTTCAAATTTACCGGTCGGGGCGGGTTGAGAAAATCCCGACCGATTTCATCTCTGCATTGGATGGATGTAGCGTATACTACTGAAATAGTACACTCAGAATTCCGATCTTAACTCAGAAGTCCAACAGACTACAACAATTGGTATTACAGCGTTTCTAATTATTTAGACAAACTTCGCTTTCAATGAATGCCAAATAATTTCTACTTTGGACTGTTAAACACTATACTGAGCGATGAAAGAAATAGTCGTACTGTTTCATGCTTATAGCGATGCCTTCAGCACCGTTTGCAGACATGTCTTCTCCAATCAGTTATAAGGCCTTTTATCTTTCCAATTTGCTCAAACTTGAGGAGTTTTTTTTATCAACTTGAGCTTTATTAAATAAAGAAAATCAAGTGCACAACAAGAGAAATCCACAAAAGTTAGGTGAAAAAGATTCAGTTCAGATGTAATCATAAACTAATGATAGACATGGGGTGGTTCCTTTATTTTTTGGCCTAAAATACAGTTGACAAAGACGTAATCGTAAAGAGGGGCTCAAAAAGCAGTTATGAAGTAGTAGTTCTATAGTATCTAGGTAAACACACAAAAGTCACATTTGAAAGACAAGGAGCACCAAACAACCCTAAGGTTTTTCAGTCGAGATGCTTCCTGTTAATATACACAATAGATTATTACAGCCCCTTTTCACCAGCAAAGTCACGTAGGAAGATTTAGCCTAAATTTATTATGTAAGTTTTAGAACAAACTTGGACTTAACTAGTGAATAAAGAGAGGATTTGAGCCAATTAATGTTTAGAAAAACTCCAACAGCTTACAAATTTTCTGAGTAATTTAATTCTCTCAAATGGCTCTGAAAACGGACAAAATGGCACACAAATGGCACTAAAATAGCTATATTTTTCGAAAAATCACAAAAATCGTCCAGAAAAATATGACTTTTTGTAGTTCAAGCTCGCATCCCTACCTAGCAAAATTTGGTTAAGTGCCTGGTCTCGTAGTTAATTGATAAGCAAAAGCAACAAAAACGGCATAGCCAAACGGAAAAAAGTCTAATCTTGTTTCAGTGTTTACATTCACGTGATACGTCCTGCAGATATTGCAACTTCAGTCAGCCTCTCAAAAAAACATTGCATCACTGGCAGTGTTTTGTTATCTCTTTCACAATCCACACCATACTGTGAAGATTTTGCTTATCATGTCACAATCAAGCAGCCACAAAATTTGAAAAGTGATTGAACCTGTTGCTTCTTTCAGCGAGCTGCTTCAGTCGTCTTGTAAAAATTTTACAGCTTTTTCTGCAACAAAATAGGCTTCATCAAGTTCAGAAAAATGTTCCCATAAATGATTATTTTACCTTTGTTACAGTTGTTTCTATACCGGTACTCATGAAAGTGCAGCACAATGGATTAAAACGTTATTTTTTGTATTTTTAACAACGTCCTGTACGTAGCTCTTTCTCAGATAATATTAGAGTTACCCGGTACTATTGCATTGTTCATTACGTGGATTGCGTTTATTTATTTTTTGAAGTCGCATTTTGGCCCAAATAAAAAAAAATCAAAAATAAAAATATGGAAATATTGCAATGGCATTTCACTTAGTCACACAACTTCAGAAAAAAAACACGTATTGGGTTTGAAAACTATAACTTAGCTCAACTACTGTGGGATATAACTGATGTAGTCTGATACACGCTTTGGCATTTAGCGGTGGATTAATTTCTACAGTACCGGAAAAAAGTTTAGGAAGATTTTTATTTTCATGAACTTTTTTTGATAAAGTCACTTTGCAACAAATTTACAAAAAAGTGCTGATTTTTTACTGTGTCTTGTGTTGATTTTACCATTATTCTTTGTATTTTTCAGCAAATAGTAATGATATCTTTTACATTTCATAACGGTTTTTGATAGTATAGGCTTGATTTTTAATTTTGTTGTGAAAATGGGAAAATTGCCTCAAATTTCAAAAGCTTCAAAAAGCAACGTCATCCTTTTAAAACAAGAAGGCTACAAAAATGTTGAAATTTCAAAACGATTGAAACTCTCTGAAGCATCCGTTAGTCGAATATTACAAAGAAAGAAGCAAAATCTTAGTCTTTCTCCCTTGAAAAGAAGTGGCAGACCCCGTACCACCACTCCCAGGACGGATTGCAAAATCAAACAACTTTGCCAAAAGCAACCATTCATTTCTTCATCAGAAATAAAAAGATCTATGCAAGAGCTGATTAGTGTGACGACAAGAACAATTAGAAATCGTATGCACAAAGATTTTAAACTTCCTGCCCGCAAACCTCTGAAGAAACCCCTGATTACACCAAGAATGGCCCAGCAAAGGCTTGAATTTTGCTGCCACTACAAAGACTGGACAAAAGAAGACTGGCAGAAAGTGATGTCTTCTGACGAATCCACCTTCTTACACTTTGCTTCCTACAAACCCTTCGTTCGCAGACCACATGGATCTTCACCAGCGGACTCGCGGTACCTCCAACCAACCGTTAAGCACCCCCCATCGGTCATGGTGTGGGGGTGCTTTTCCAGCCAAGGCCAAGGTGGTCTTTATTTCTTGCCAAAAGGACAAACAATGAATGCCTCACGGTATATTAGCGTCCTAGATGATCATCTACAGTCAAACTTCGATACTATGCCACCCTTTGGGACCGAGAGAAAGTGGCATAGTAGCGAGGGTGGCATAATAACAAGGATTTGTAAAAATAGCCTTGTGATGTAACAATGTAATTCCACGTTGTATTGTACGATTATAATTTACATGTATTTCAGTATAATGTACAGTACAGTGCAGTAGTTTCGGGAAGTCCAATGTGAAAGCCAGTGTGATGCAAGCATGCGATCGAATAGACGACGAAGTGCACGAAATCCGCAGAAAGAACATGCGCCAGCTGACGATTCCTCAGAGTTTTGGGCTGACCTACAGTAGATAACTTGAGAGAACGTATTACATGCACATACTGTATACTTTTGCCGTTTCACAGCCGTTTAATTGTTTCGTTCGTAGCGTTTATTGTTTCGTTAATACACTGCAATACTGTACCTCATGTGGCATAGTAGCGAGGGTAAGTGGTGGCATAGTAAAGATATTTTCTATTGAGTTTAGTTGGTGACGATCAAAAGTGGTATAGTAGCGAGGGTGGCATAGTAGCGAGGTGGCATAGTATCGAAGTTTGACTGTACTGACTTTCATGAGCATTCATGGATGCACAACATTCCAAAAAGACTCGGCACCATGCCACAAAGCCAAATCAGTCATGAATTGGTTTCACACCAAAAATGTCACAATGCTCAAATGGGCAAGAAATTCTCCTGACCTTAATCCTATTGAAAATTTACGGACACTGATCAAAAAAAAGTTTCTACATCAAATCCGACAACTTTAGATGAGCTAAAACAGATCATTAAAGAGATTTGGTGCACAGATAATGACCAAAATATCTGCAAACACCTAACAGATTCCATGCCTAGCCGCATTCAAAAGATAAACAAGGGTTACCACACTAAATACTAGTGTAACTGCTGTAATTTGCACCATGTTGGAGGAACATGATGTTTGTTTTCCGTTTTGTTACATTCAATAAAGAAATAAAAAGATGTCATTTTTGCGTTTTTTCGGCTTTTCAAAAAATCTTTCTAAACTTTTTTCCAGTACTGTAGAATCAGTTGAAAAAAGGACTTAAGTCACCACCCTAAGTTTTAATTATTTACCTGTTTTACTGCTTATTGCTTTCAGTTTGCTATTAGGCTTGAGATGCATTTTCTTCAGCGCAACTTTCATCGTTCGCTTTTTGTTGACCTTTTGGGTGTCAGTTTATTTATCCGCTGCCAAGGCATGAGTTGATTGTGCCGGTATACATCAAGACAGATGTTCCTAAAACAAATGTTTCTGCAATATTGAGTAAAGAATAAGTTCACTTTCATCAGATTTACTACGCAAGCGACCAGGAGCTAATACCGCGTATACGAGACGCTTCTTTCTGTACGTTCTGGCAATTGCATCTTTATTCGCCAAGCTGCCTAGGCCAAAGGTACAGCAAAGATACTTCTCGTAGCGCAACTCAAAAAACATTATAAATTACAAACAAGAAATTCTACAATGCAAATTGCACAATAAACATTGGGGAAAGCATTAATTAACTCTACCGGTAAACAGTTGTTTCAAATATGCATATTTTTAAAAAGCATGTGTTTAGCGATACAAAGCATAATACTACATAACTACCTACTGTTGATGAGTGTCACTACTATTAAACCGAAAAAGCACAAAAACAGCATTTATTAACAGTCATAATTCTTACGTGATTTACAAATGATGGCATTTTTATATATTGTACAGTAAGTAACTTGAGAAATGAATTAGAACTTGGTCTACCTGTGCTGCACAATTACATGCTACAGCAATGTCTTTAATGGATTTTTTAGAGTTTGAATTACATCTATCATTTAATCGTTTGAACCAGCATGCAGAAAATTTCTTCTTCAACTATGCAACAACTACCATACTAAATAACTTTAATCAAAATCTTTAATTCCTGAAACAACAAAAAATCGAGTAGTGTTAGATATCAAAACGCTTGTACTGTTTTCTTTGTTCAGATATTGCATTATACTCTGTACTGCATTTACCTAAAAATCAAATGTCATTTTGATATGGTCAAAAATAGTCGAATTGGATGACTTGACAAAAAAATAAGGGTAGTAGGATCAATTTTCGTTTACACTTTTTTATATTTCTTATTCTGAATGCTCATTTATCATAAAGCTGAATAATTTTTTTGGCATTTACTGTACTTAAGATCTTATTTAGGTTAGATGTTGCAATAAGTTAGCAGGTTCGACAATGCACCAGTATTTTGCTAAATGGTTACTAAAATGTCACTTGATTAGTACGTTAGCCCACTAACTGAGTAGCATATACATGCCCTCTAAATTTACACTGAATAGGCTTAGTAGGAAACGCTGTTTAGCGAACAACAAAAAAAACAAGCTGAAGATCGTAGGGTTCTTGCTTACAGACCTCTAATTTTACTTTCAGTAAGCCTATTAAACAAAATCTAAATCATGTCACCAAATAATAAACCATATCGATAGGTTAGCTGCCGGTAGAGTACTACAGTTAAAAAAAACAACTACTAAGCTATTTCATACTTAAATCTATTCTTGAACTACCGTAGTTATCGGGAGACCGGTAAGTGAGCAACAGTAACATGATTAATGCGTTTCTCGAATTCTCTTCAAATAGGCCTAGGGTATCGGTGCCGAATTCCACTAACGTACCAAATGCAACGGATCACACACCTGACGTGCAACTCAAGCAAAGTTATTGTTTGCAGCCAAATTGATTTATATTTATTGTTAAGCTTAACAATCTACTAGTTATTTTTCTCTGCTATTAAATGCTAGCTTAAAAAGTTAGGCTACCGTACCGATTCACTGCAAACTTTTACCGCAACTGATTGAATTAGGTTACCGGTAGCCTACATGCCGTTAAGGTCTTAAAACCATCATAGACTATTTTCGGCCTGGCCAAAACATAAGTACTATTCTGAAAGGCAGTTGCTAAGGTTACGTGACCGTAATTTTCGTTTTTCGGAATTAAAAGTTAAGTGATCACTTTTGCTGTTCAATTTACTATCTCTCAAGCTGGCATCGCTGCCCTAACCCTAACCCTGGCATCGCTGCCCGACCCCTAACTCAAATAATAAGATTTTAGAGAAAAAAAAGTTATGTAGTAAAAAAGCTCATAAACAATATTTTTAAGGAGCGTGTCCAACGGGTATCGATTTTCTAACCCTCTGCATTGCAGCCAAGCGCACTAACCGCTACGCCATCAGCATTTCGACTTAAGTCTGTCAAAGTGCTGTATTTAAATCAAATCAATGCAAAAAATTCTCACGTAACTTTTAATTCCTAAAAACGAAAAATACGGTCACGTAACCTTAGCCACTACCATTCTGAAACCTTCTAGGTCTATGTTATAAAAATTTCACTCCAAATCAAAAGATTTAGCATTATTTTTTCAGTGAAGCGTCAGCTCAAGCCTACCTCTGAAGTGGCGCGAGATTTTGGCAATTTCCAAGTCCAGCTTGACAAATTTTCATTTCAAGTTCGCTTTTAAAATACCACAGTGGTTCAAACTGAACTTCAAAGCTCCCAAGTAGGTCCCAAGCTGAGCTTGAAAGTGCTTCTTAAAATTCTTCTTACAATACCAATTTTGAGCCCAAGCAGAGCTTGAGCAGTACCTGCTGCTCAAGTCCTCTCTTAGAATACGGGCCTAAAACATGGAAACTTGCTTTGAAGTCACGTGACGGTCGTCACTTGGCAGCTGATTGTTATGAATGCAAAACTTCAAAACAATTTTTCAAGATAAAATACCGGTTACCATTAATGAAGAAATTGTTTCTTGCAAAAGGTCGAAAAATAATCGAACTACCTTATGAATTACATCACGTGTTTGTTATGATCATTGCCTACCCACAAAACAGCAGCCTGATACAATGAACGCTTCGAAGAATACCGATAAGCTTCGAGGAATATCGATAGGCTACGGCAGTCGGTAGCTATGGGTATACTATGGGTATACCGGTTTAAGATTGTTTCAAGTGCTTAAGTGTGGCTGAACAGACATTCGAGAGTAGATAAGCCAACCTGTTAGGGCTAGGCTAGTTAGTTTTGAGGAGTGAAAGCCTATCAGTAACTTTTAAAGCAGTTATAGCATTAAACTATTTTTGTCGGTAGACTGTCATCATAACATTCATGAGGTACTTCATTTGTTTTTCGACTTTTAACACGAAATAATTTCCTAATTAATTCGTAAGGATATTGGTATTTAATCATGAAAATTTATTATAAAGTTTTGTATTGGTAACGATCAGCTGCCAAGCGACGACGGTCACGTGACTTCAAAGCAACTTTCCATGTTTTAAAATTCAATACCAAACATCTCAAGCTAAAACACTAAATATGCAAACTTTTTAACAAAATACTTACCCATGATCATTTATTTAGTTCAATTTAAAATTATAATATTTTGAATTTTCACATTTAAAGAAAGATAAAAAATATCCTGATTGTAGTTTGTGGATTATTTAACGGCAACACCAATAGTAAAAAAAATTATTCAAGCGTATGATTTCAAAATATTCATCTGCGTTCGAGTAAAAGCGGTATATCTTAAAAACGGCACCTGGTTGCAACCTAAGACGTTTCAATCATTAATCAGGCACTAAAAATCTATTTGTGAAAAATGTTTCAAGAGGCACCTGGATGGGTATCATGAGATCTCTTTTCTAGACGTTTTTTCTGCTAGCGTAACAAGGCCTAAAGTGTTTCAGAGCTCAGTTCAGAAATATTTCCAAAGCCTACTGGTAATTTATTTTCAAACGAATAAAAAAAGCACAAAGATACGTTTCTAAACCAACAAATAGTGTGTGGAAGAAGCAGTTAAGTTTAGTTGAGGCAAAACTTGAATTAAATTTGCAGTAAAATCAGGTTATGCAAGGTACATACCACGCCCATTGCAGTTTGAGTTTTTTTGGATTAGACCGTTTACGTTTTGTTTCTAAACCAAGTTTTCAAGGTACGTAAGGAACTTTCTTTTAAGTCGTCCCACATACTTCAGTACCTACAAACTTACCTTGATGTTGCAGAATTTTTTCCAAACAAAATTTGAAGCGATATGATATTTGTATGTCAACATTTAGATAAAATAGGCCTAATAGATGAACTTGGATAAAACACGCCTAATCCATGATATCATGATTAAACTCCATTTCTTGGTCTTTTTTAATATGCTTCCTCAACCTAGTGTAGTACTTGCACTATAAGCAGTAGTCTCAGAAAATGCATTGCAGCCCTCCCCATTGCCACTATGACATCATAGTTGGGCACCCAAAGTTTTTGTTTTGTTGTATTAGGCAAATGCCTGATTTGTGCAGTGTTTTGCAATGGCCCTTGTTCAACCGACATTTACTGGGTGTTCAATCAATTATGCAAAGTTGCTCCAACAGCATGTGCAACTTTTGAATGGGTTGGGGGGAACGGCCAATCCACCATGACGTCATAGACCGACGCAAATACATGATTTTAGGCATTTTTTGTTAAGAGCATATCATGATTGAACTCCATTTTTTGATTTTTTAAAATATGCTTTCTTAGCCCAGTGCAGTACTTGCATTGTAAAGTGTACTTTCAGAAAATGCAATGCACCTTTTCCCAGTGCCATGGTGATGTCACAGTTAGGCGTGCAAAGTAGACCTGTTCATATTATACCTTTTTTTGATTTTGTTATGGCTTCGCAGTGTTTTTGAAGCAGATTTTCATACTGGTTCCAAAACTAAAAAAATTTTTTTTAATTGGTTGAATGGTTTCCATGTTACGCAATGATTTCCGACCCCCACTTTTGAAAAAAAATGAGTTTTTTGACACTAGAGGGCGCTGTGTGTAAAATATACTTAAAACAGTAATTCAACTAAATGCCCCTCTGCATTTTACATCTTTAAAAAAAAAACTAAGCGAATTGGACTTCTGGATCAGTAGTTATGACCATTTTAGTGATAGTATTTCCAAACTCCCTCTAGTGGCCAAAATGTAATTTCTTTATTTTTTGATAATTTTTTATACATTTGCGTCTATTTAGTGAAAGAGACTTCAATTTTGAAGTTGACATTTTGCAGCAGTGCCACTAGAGAGCGTAATTTGCTATTTATTTCAAAATTGCGTTTTAATTACAGTTATATACGCCACTTAAGTTAACGCCACTGCAAAATTTGAATCAATTATGACACGACGCGATTTTTTATAGTTTGTTTTTAAATATCGACCTAGATCATGTGACAAACCTAACAATTAATGCAAAAATGCAGAAGCAACAGACTGTTTGCAGCATTAATTTGGCTTAGTTGACTATAACTGCTCCAGCAATTTTAATAAAGTTGAGAAGGTCCTTTGATTAGCAAAGAATTCAATTCAAACCAATATTTGCAGATTGTTATATTAGAACAAACACAGAGTTACCAAACTTCAGCAAACTTCAAAAGCGTTCAAACTTCTTTTTTATGCAACGACAGAGTTACCAAACTTCATTTTTATGCAACGACAGCGCTAGCGACAGGAGCTCATTTACTTTGTTCTGCTGCACTCTAAAACGTTACGTATTAAAATGGCGGAAAATAAAGGAAAGAACAGAAAATCTACACCAGAAAGCCTGAACGAAAGCAAGAGAAAATCAACATATGCTGAAATGACAAAAAAAACAAATTAAGGAAGTTTCAGTGAAGAGGATCGCACAAAATTAACTCTGATTTATGAAAATGTGGCTAGTCTCAGAGATGAAATGAAAGAGTTGCGAGAGGAACTGGAATGGAGCAAACTTGAAATCAAGCAGCTAAAAACTGAAAACAATCAATTAAAGCAGGCTCTCAACTTAAACACATTTGAAACAGATAACTTACAACAATATTCTAGACGGGAAAACATTCGCATTCATGGCATCGCCGAATCGGCAAGCCAAAAGGATGATGGTGAATCTACCCTTCTCAAGCTCGCCGAAGTTTTAGGCATCACCCTGGAATCTAGTAATATTCAACGAGCCCATAGACTTGGGAAGAAAAGATCATCAGCAGCCAAACCACGTCCGATCATTGCGAGATTCGTTTTGTATAAAAAAAGAAGCGAATTTCTTTTTGCAAAGTCCAACCTTAGGAAAAGCACCGACGAAAAGTTTAAAACTGCGTTTATTACTGAAGATGTCACCCCACTGCGATCAAAATTGCTAAATTATGTAAAGAATCACTGTGATGGGGAGTTTGTTCTTTGCCACACGTACAATGGCAGAATTTGCATGAAAAAATCTGCGCGCAAGCACGGCAATCTACTAACGGATGGAAAAGATGAAGGTGTTGGAGAATGGCTTATGGTGTCATCACCAGATGATCTCTTTAAACTTGACATTGATGTGAACTTTCGATTGCTAGACTACAAACCCCTGTTAATCAACGAAAACATTGACAGTCAAGATGGCGTTAAAAGTAAGAAGGATAACAAGTCTAATGTGCTTGTTACTGTTTTTTGTGCTGCACGTAATTTTCTTAGTGTCACCCTATTCAACAGCATAATGACTTCTAAAACTATTTGCACTATGTGTGCGAAACCATGCGAAAGCGATAATAGTTGTTACAGTTGTGAAATCTGTTTACGAATTTTTCACAACTGCCTCTCTCGACAATTACTCCCTGCGGTTAATCCTTCCTCCAAACAAAATTACGCTCTTTGTCTACACTGCAAATCTAGGTCGACCACTAATGAAACTTCAGAGCTTAATAATCGTAATTCATTGACTTCGCAAACGCCTGTAGTTAATCCATGCTATACTGACTTTTTTGATAATTGCAATTACTACGATCAACAATCGCTAAATAACTTTCTGAGTGCACAAACAGAAACACTCTTCATTATGCATTTTAATATTCGCAGTCTCCAAAAAAATTCTGACCATTTAGCATCGTATCTGTCGGAATTATCAGTCTTACCGGACATTATTGCTATCACAGAAACAAAATTGACCAACGGCATAATCAACTCAAATATTCATTTGACTGGATATGCATTTTTGCATTGCGATAGCTCAACGAAAGCAGGAGGTGTGGGACTCTACATTAAAGAAACGCTTATCTTCAAACAGAAACCAGATATTAGTATTGCGTTGCCCTCTGTAGAAGATATGTGGATCGAAGTTCAAACTGAAAAAGGTCCGACTGTTCTAGGAGTTGTGTACAGGCATCCAACTAATTTAACGAGTGATTATGAGGAATTTTCTGCACGGCTTTATGACATTTTTTCCAGATTGAACTTTAAGCACTGCCCCTTTTATGCGGTCGGCGACTATAACATTGATTTAACGGCTGTTCAGAGTAACAATAATGTTAGAAAATACGTGAACAACATGATAAGTTCTCCATGCAAGTGTGCAATCGATTTACCTACTCGCATTACAGACCATTCGAAAACCCTTCTTGATCACGTTTATGTTAATGATAATAAGCATTCTTACATTAGTGGCGTAGTTTTATCTGACTTGAGTGATCATTACGGAACCTTTATTGCTACTCTTGTGAAAAAGAACATGAAAGAGGTGCCCAAATATTTGCATCTCCGAGACATGTCCAGGTTTGAACTTGAAGGGTTTCTGCAAAACTTGCAAAATAATTTAATTGAGGCTAATATTAACACAAATGAAAGCGTTCACGTTCAGTTCGAAAAATTTTTGGATATTTTTTGCAGATGTGTTAATAGCAATGCTCCACTAAGGAAAGCATCAAGGAAAGAAAAGAAATTGCATAGAAAGCCATGGTTATCAAAAGGGCTACTAAAATCTATTGAACGGAAAAAAGAACTTTTTGTTAATCTGCACAAACATCGTAATGAAGAAAATCTCAAAATCTATAAACTCTTTCGCAATACACTGAATAGAACAATTAAATCAGCAAAACAAAACTACTATAAGGAAAAAATTGGCGCCAATAGAGACAATCAAGAAAATTTGTGGAAAATAGTTAACGAACTGGCACAACTAAAAACTAAAAGCAAAACCTTTCCCACCGACCTCGAATGTGAGGAGGGAAAACTTCAAAACCCATTTGCTATTTGCAACAAGATGAATAGCTATTTTGCTGGAATTGGGGAAAAATTAGCTGAATCGATCCCTCCTGTAAACAAATCACAAATTACAGAGTCTGTAACAAATATCGGGAATTCTTTTTTCTTTTCCCCATCCACGCCTGAAGAGATAACTTCAATTATACACTCCATGAAACTAAAAAAAGCAGTTAGAGAGAATGATGTTGACACAAAATTCTTGAAATACAGCACTCAGGTCATTTCTCCCTACATTAGCGAACTTTTCAATTTATGTGTTGAACAAGGAGAATTTCCTAATGTGCTTAAAATTGCTGAAGTTGTGCCTATACATAAAAAAGGGGACTCGAATCAATGTACCAATTACCGACCAATATCACTCTTATCTCCCTTCAATAAAATTTTAGAGAAACTTATTTACATTCGCATCTATTCTTATTTAGAGAAATACGATTTACTAACTAAACACCAATTTGGTTTCAGGAAAGGCACATCAACCATTCATACCATAGGCAAAATATATGACAAATTGTTAAGTAACATTGATAATAATTTGTACACATGTTGCGTGTTCTTAGACTTAACAAAAGCGTTTGATACGGTGGACCATACTGTATTACTAGAAAAAATGAAATGTAATTTTGGAATTCGTGGCATATCTCTTCAACTACTTAAAAGTTACTTAACTAACAGGCATCAGTACACAAAAATAGGCAACTGCAGATCTGATTTAACAAATATTACTTGTGGAGTTCCACAAGGCTCCTCCCTTGGCCCGTTATTGTTTCTTTTATACATTAATGACTTGCCTCATGCTAGTTTGTTCGATACTACTTTATTTGCTGATGATACCTATCTTATGCTTGCTGATAAAAATCCCATCGAGTTGCAACGCAAAGCAACTAATGAACTAAGCAAGATTGATGTTTGGCTGAGAAGAAACAAACTATCACTAAACTTTTCCAAATCATGCTACATGATAATCAACAAGCAGCCCTATACTCCTTGCAAGTTTGATCTTAATTTATCACTTCGCTCCTTTTCACTGAAAAGAGAGAGAACTGTAAGATATCTGGGGTTATATATCGATGATTGCTTGAAATGGTCCTCTCATGTAAATCACTTGTCTCTCCAATTGGCTCGGTATGCTGGTATACTTTACAAGATTAGAGATTTTGTTCCCCAGAAAACTCTCTGCATGTTGTATAATAGCCTGATATACTTCAGAATACAGTATCGTATACTCATATGGGGTACTGCTGCCAAAATGCAACTTCATGAATTGACAATTTGGTTGAATAATGTTATTCGTACCATAACCTATTCCAGAAAATATTGTTCAATTACTGTTCTATATAAAAAACTAAATTTTCTTAAACTCTCCGATGTTTACAAACTTGAATTAGGCAAATTTATGCATCAGCTTCATCATAACAAATTGCCAAAGACTCTGTACGACTCTCTAGTTAAATTAGATACGATTCATACTCATAATACAAGACAACTGCGTAAACAAGTATACTTCAAGTCGCAAGTCAAAAAATCAATAGCCAAAAACTTGCTAATTTATAGAGGATCAAAATTATGGGAAGAAATTAACGACATTGACAAAAACTTAAGTTGGTATGCCTTTAAAAAACGGTACAAAAAATGTTTAGTTGGGACTTATAAGTCTAATGACTAAGGAAAGAACTGAGCATGACTGGCCAATTTCACCAGTCATGTGGATTTAATTAATCCATGCAGAATTTGATTAATCCATGCAGAGGAATTATCATTCATGTGGCAGAGATAGAGATGGTGCCTCTGCATGATTGATTAAATGTTGACAGTGCCATTGCAATAAAATGCTCTAACAAAATCGGTTGATCGAAACTGAACTAATGCATTTGCCTTGATAACTACTCTTTACAATTTAACTCTTGTGCTTCTAAAATTTACTTGTGCTATGATATATTGTGTTCTTCCAACTGTGACTATATTGCTGTCATCAGTATAATATTTTGGTTGCTCATTGGTCAATTGCTTGTGAACCTGTAATTGTTTAATCCCACCAACACTATCCCCAACTATAAATTGAAATAATTTGACAAGAACTGTGCTTTGAAATTTGCTGCTCTTCTGCTTTGTTTATCATTATTGTTTTTTCATACTGAGCTTATAATTTCCTTGCTAGTGGACGGGCAAACGTCACCTAACTAAAAGTAGCAATTTCTTCGAGTTTCAGTTGATTTAAATTCTATTGCTGCTTAGTTAGGACCTAACAAGCAGTGATAGTTGTCAAAAGTGTCTTATCTGAGGACAAAGCAACGCAACGCCGACGATGGCGCGAATGGAGCCAATGGCCTTCGATACTGTACTGCAGCTTTGAAGCTTTTTTTGCGCAGAGCAGCCTTGTCAGTAGCATCTAGACTAGAAAACCTCCGGGTTCATCGGTGCTTCCTGGCCTGATTGTGTTTTTGAATCTGTGCCCATTTGTGTGTCTTGCTTAAGCTTTTCAACTTTCAGGCAAATAAACTTATGTTATGCTTATGTTATGTTATGCTCAAACTAATTAAAAACACAAAAATTCAGATATTTTTTGAAAAGGTTTGTTGTGTTAGTAAAAGTCCTGCGTGTTTGTTATACGACCTAGTATATGCTTTATCGTTGTTGTTAAAATTTCATTACAGTCACTGTCAAATTGTACTGAATGCTCCGCTGCATCATTGATAACTTCCAATCCTGAAACAATCTGGCTGATTTGTTAAAAAAGAAGAATCTTCTTTCCAGTATTCTACTGAATCCATTCTTGAAAGCGTTAGTTCAGTTCCAATCACTGGTTGATCAAAAAATAGCCATGATTTATTATATTGATGAGTCTTTGCAGAGTTCTACCTTCATATACTTTTGTAGTTCTGGCTCACCTATTCGGAAATCTGCTTCGGGATATTTCAACATGGTAGTAGTGGTGGCTTTCTTGGTTTCATTATCAACTAAATTTGAAAATACTGCTAGTGGTATGTACCTTGGCAGCAGATTCCAAGTATGCAAGTCGACTTTGCAATTGCAAGCTGAACATAGAGCTTTATCTCTCACCGACCACTCATTTACAACTTTCTAAAGCATTAGTGTCAAATAAAAACCATCTGCAGCAACCGGTGAGGCACACCAGTATCATGCATCAATCACCAAAGCACATACCACTTGCACTATCTCCAAATTTAATTAGTGATAAAATCAAGAAAGCCATTGCTACTACCTTGTTGAAATATCTGAAAACAGATGTAGATAAGCCAGAACTACCAAAAGTATATAGAGACAGTACTCTGCATGAGTTCATCAATAATGATTCATGAATATATAATTTTTTGATTTAATTAAAATTGAACCAACGTTAAATAGATACTGCTCGAAATCGATTTAATAGAAGAATCGAGAACTTCTTGAGCTAATAAATAAATGCTTCAAACTATTTTTTCCAATTTTCTTTATTTACAAAAATGCAATTTAATCCGTTAGACTTCGCACCATTGGTAACCCAGCATTTTGCAGTTTTGTGACATTACAAAAGGCATAATTTTGCAAAAACTAAGAAACACGATCGCCAATGGGCAGCAGTGAGTAGCCTATTGTCAAATCTGAAAACTTGGCTACTACTCCAAAAACATGGAGACCTAGGCTACCATTACTCCTCTACAGAAGGTCTTTTGCGATGCCACAAAATTGAAAAATTTAGGGTTGCCAATGGTACAGAGTCAAACAGATTAAAACATTTTTTGCAAATAAGGGAAATCATGGAAAAAGGTTTGGGCACCTTTGTATTACCTCAATTAGTTCTCATTTCTTCAATAAAACCGATATCGAGCAGTTATCTCTTTAAGTATGGGTTCAGTAGAATACTAGAAAGAAGATTCTTCTTTTTTAACAAATCAACCAGATTGTTTCAGGATTGGAAGTTATCAATGATGCAGCGGAGCGTTCAGTACAATTTGACAGTGACTGTAATGAAATTTTAACAACAACGATAAAGCATATACTAGGTCGTATAACAAACACGCAGGACTTTTACTAACACAACAAACCTTTTCAAAAAATATCTGATTTTTTGTGTTTTTAATTAGTTTGAAAGCTTTTGAAGTTTGCTGAAGTTTGGTAACTCTGTGTTTGTTCTAATATAACAATCTGCAAATATTGGTTTGAATTGAATTCTTTGCTAATCAAAGGAGCTTCTCAACTTTATTAAAATTGCTGGAGCAGTTATAGTCAACTAAGCCAAATTAATGCTGCAAACAGTCTGTTGCTTCTGCATTTTTGCATTAATTGTTAGGTTTGTCACATGATCTAGGTCGATATTTAAAAACAAACTATAAAAAATCGCGTCGTGTCATAATTGATTCAAATTTTGCAGTGGCGTTAACTTAAGTGGCATATATAACTGTAATTAAAACGCAATTTTGAAATAAATAGCAAATTACGCTCTCTAGTGGCACTGCTGCAAAATGTCAACTTCAAAATTGAAGTCTCTTTCACTAAATAGACGCAAATGTATAAAAAATTATCAAAAAATAAAGAAATTACATTTTGGCCACTAACGGGAGTTTGGAAATACTATCACTAAAATGGTCATAACTACTGATCCAGAAGTCCAATTCGCTTAGTTTTTTTTTTAAAGATGTAAAACGCAGAGGGGCATTTAGTTGAATTACTGTTTTAAGTATATTTTACACACAGCGCCCTCTAGTGTCAAAAAACTCATTTTTTTTCAAAAGTGGGGGTCGGAAATCATTGTGTAACATGGAAACCGTTCAACCAATTAAAAAAATTTTTTTAGTTTTGGGACCAGTATGAAAATCTGCTTCAAAAACACTGCGAAGCCATAACAAAATCAAAAAAAGTTAAAGTATGAACAGGTCTACTGCAAAGTTGTTGTTTTTGTGGTGATAGGCAAATGCCTGCTTTGTGCAGTGTTTTGCAATGCTACCGTGTGCTGCAAAAAAGAAAAATTGCAAAATTCTTGTTTGGAAAAAATCAAGTTTTTGTGCGCGATTGTTAGCTTAATGTGATGCAATAAGTAAATTTTTTAACAAATTTTTTCATTGTTTTTCAACAATGGGAAAGAATTTACTGAAATCGCATTTTTATTTTGCAGCTCTTCTATAAAATGCAAAGTTGCTTTTTTTTTATGTTGAAACGTTAACATCGCTGAAAGTATTAATCGTACAAAGCTCAAATTTTCAACTTCGGTTGAAATAAAACTGAAATTTAACATCACAAAATAAAATCAAAGGAAAATGCTTTTTAAGCTTTTTTGCAAGATACTACGCATTTGCGTTTTAGTTGTTTCTTTTGGCTTTTGCCATAAGAAATTAAAAACTAGTCAATTAAGTTTCAAGAAAAGAGCAATTATTTCAATCTAAAAAGTACTTCTAGTTGGTTTTGTTTTTCTGAGAGTGCATTTTTGTTATGTTTTTTGTTTTGTGGAGAGTGCAACAAAATAAGACGTTTTTTGGAGGAATGCGTGCAAAATTTTTGGCAGAAACTGTAAACAACTAATCTTTTAAATTACAAAATGTTGCGCTGAAATTTCGGGGCTTTGGGCACTTTTTATTTATAGCATCTCAAGTCCGATTGACTTAAAATCTAACCAACTAACGAGAGTTCTAGTAGATTGACGCGATGTTTATAAGTACCCAGATTTTCCTTTCAAAAATTTTCTAGCGACTAATTTGTTTGGTGTTTTCTAGTTGTGATAAGTTTGCAGTCTATCATGATATTTCTTCTTTGAAATCTCATTGCATCCTAAAAATTCTCAAACCTTGTAAGGTGTTTGTAAAGGGGCCGTCACTGCCACCCATTTAAACTGTTGTTAATAAAGTGGCATTTATAAAAAGAAACCATATAATAAAACGTGACATCGCAAGAGATACTTCGTGGATTTTGACGAACTTTGTGGCAGTATCCAACTTTTACTGAGCTTTATTAATTTTTAAAGTAGTGACGCAATTGCGTTAAGCAAATTATGGTTGCTGAAAGTCAGATAAAAAACTTCAATGCGCCCTTTTCAAATTTTGTTTCACAATCTTTAACAGCTTTGTGGTTATTCGCTTTTTAAATATCTAGAAAAGTTATCAAAACAATTAAGTAACCTCAATCAAAAAGCGCAAATATCAGTTTACAACGCCAAACTCACTTTTCACAACTTCTACCAATTTTCAATTTATTATGAAAGAACATAGAGTAGTCTTTAAAATGCCAGCAGTTTGTGATGAAACCTTTACTACATGAAGCAAGTTCATTACTTATCACAATCAGAAATAAGCGACAATTTATGCAGCCATTTTTTATTAGAGTTGCACTCTGTAGTATTACAACCAACATCTTGGAACTTACAAATTAAGTTGATTATTTAGTACTCAAACTTTTCTAATTAAAAAACCTCGAGGCGCTAGAAGTTTTTTCAACGTAATAGATGGCAGTTTATTGAAAAGCTCTGCAACCCATAGCTCAAATCTGTTAAAGCCAGTGAGCTCAAATACTTCATTCACTACCTTAAATGTTGGAAGTCCATCTGGGAGAAAATCTCCCATCTTCAAATCCGCAAGTCCGTTGGTATCAACTCATTATGACTATTTTAACCATCTAGCTTACGGCAGTTAAAAATCTTTTACTTTCGAGTAGGTCTATTTAAGATCTTTCAACCTAATATTCCCAAGCTTTGTCAAAATTTATCTTTCTTGTACAGTATATTAGCCTACAATACTTCAATTTGCCTAGCTGAAATCAGTCCCAACGTAGCACAGCATCAAATTTTGACTTCTTTCATATTTGTTTTATGCTGAACTATCATAGAAATTTATTTGTTTACCAGAAGTAGGTAAAATTTTTGAGAGGCTCCTCCTGAACAAAGCAACGGAAAAACTTTGCCAAGTTTCATGGTTTTTATATTGATTTTATCTTAGAAATTTAACTTGTTTAAATTGAGTAATTAATTTTTTCAATCTTAGAGGCATTTTTGGTGGGAAACCTACCAACGTGGATTCACTAAAAATTTTCATGTATATCTAACTCACTATATATCCCAAAAATTTTATCTTTTTAGCTCAAGCGGGTAAAAATGTCTTAAGTTTAGAAGGAAGACATCTTGAGAATCCCCATTAACGTGGCATTGACAATTTTTTTCATGTTTTATGTTTTTATTATTTACCTATTCTAAACCTTTTGTCTGTCTAGCTTGGGAGTTTAAAAATTTTTGAATATTGTGGAACCCGTTTAAAAGGAATCATTGTCATAGTGGCTAGGGTGAAGTGAAAAATAAAACTTTTTGAGTTTAAAAAAGTGGTCTTGATATATGGCCCCAAAAACCGTATGAAATACTTATATCGCAATTTTGAGTTCTTGCATCCTCTAGTGGTTGTGCAATTTGATCGAACGAGCTTAAAATAGTCAATTTTGCCATATCTCACCAAGCACATATGCTAGAAAGCTAGCATTTAGCTTAAAAGTTGCAGAAACAACACATTTATATTTCCATTAAAAAGAACTTTGCCATAAAAATGTACAGGAAAAAAGTTACAGCCAAATTATTGACTACAGATTTACTGATTATTGTGCTCAAGTTTTTCGTGCTCAACTTCAAATGCATTACAATTGACGTTGGCATTGAAAATAAGCCATATGAAGTTTAAATTCATGTATATTTGCACTTTTAGTGTGCCATGCTGCTCTATCAGCCTAAAATAGTTTCTTGAATGGCAATTAGTCTTACACAACTGGGCAATGTCCAGCATAGTATAGTGAACAAATATTGGAAGTTTCATGTTAAAGCATCATCCAGTATTGGTTCGCTTTTGCATCATCATTTTATTTATGCTAAACTTGAGGAATTATATCTGGTTAATTCAAAAAAAGTTTTGATTGTACAGTTTAATTCAAAAACACTGAAAGATACAAAAGTACAAAATTAGAAAAATAGGAATCAAAAAAGCAATTAGTAATTCGAAAAGCTACAGTTCTAAAAGGAAGAAAATTTGGCAATTTATTTAATGAACAATATGATACCAATGTTTATTGTATTGTAGATTCAATATATACTGTACTCGATGGCATAAATTTCGTTGTTTCTGAAGCAGCATGCTAACTAGAAAGAGATTCAAGTTTAATGCTACTTGTGAAAGGTTGTATGGTGGAGAAATTTTTCAAAGTTCTGATGTTTCTGCCAAGCTTGTAGCCTTGGGCTCTGCTTTTTGATCTTCAAAAAAAGCAGGATCATTAAATGTTATTCTCAAGCCATAATACTTCCATATGGCTTTCTTTGTTTATTATCGTAGCAAAAAATATCAAAGTGCTTATCAGCATCGTGCAAAAAATTCGTTTCAAGCTCTTTTTATTGATGTGATGTTTTAGATTTTTTCGGATATCTAGTTAAACCACTGAAGTTTTGCATTAGTTCATGGATTCTTTGTGCAATACTCAGCTTCTGAACGAAACTTTACACCAAATCCATCTGTTCTTTTGCAACAATTCAAGCTGTATCCAACTTCCTGAAGTGATTAAAGTTAAGCAAGCCCTCAAATCACTTGTCTCTTGGTTGGCAGCAACCTTGGAGGGAAATTATCAGAACTTTGAAATATTTCTCCATCTCACAACTTTTTGCAATGTTAGATTTGGATTTTTTTTTAGTTAACATGCTGCTTCAAAAACAACGAAATTTTTGCCTTCGATTACAGTATATATTGTATCTACAATACAATAAACAATGGTATCAAATTGCTCGTCAATATATTGCCAAATTTTCTTCCTTTTAGAACTGTAGCTATTCGAATTACTAATTGCTTTTTTAATTCCTATTTTTCTAATTTTGTAATTTTGTATCTTTTAGTGTTTTTGAATTAAACTGTACAATCAAAACTTTTTTTGGATTCACTAGATATAATTCCTCAAGTTCAGCATAAATAAAATGATGTTGCAAAAGCGAACCAATATTGGATGATGCTATGACATGAAACTTTCAATACTTGTTCACTATACTATGCTGGACATTGCCCAGTTGTGTAAGG
Source organism: Trididemnum nubilum (assembly GCA_963965965.1). NCBI lineage: Eukaryota > Metazoa > Chordata > Ascidiacea > Aplousobranchia > Didemnidae > Trididemnum > Trididemnum nubilum. Next base: position 13,073,169 of record OZ014485.1, on the reverse strand, counting down.
CTAATTGCCATTCAAGAAACTATTTTAAGCTGATAGAGCAGCATGGCACACTAAAAGTGCAAATATACATGAATTTAAACTTCATCTGGCTTATTTTCAATGCCAACGTAAATTGCAAGGGTCTATGACTTTTCGGCACGCCCATTTCGGCGCGGCCTTTTTCGGCGCCAGTATTCTGTGCTTTTTACCAACACCAACCCAAAGCCCTAACCCTAACCCAAACCCTAAATAAGTGAACTGTCCAACAGCACCAAATTGGCGCCGAAACGATTTGTGCAGAAGACGTACGGCAACGAAATAGGTGGCGCCGAAATGGTCGCACCGAAAAGACGTGATCCCAAATTGCAATGCCTTTAAAGTTGAGTACGAAAAACTTGAGCACAATAATCAGTAAATCTGTAGTCAATAACTTGCCTGTAACTTTTTTCTAGTACGTTTTTATGGCAAAGTTTTTTTTAATGGAAATATAAATGTGTTGTTTCGGCAACTTCTAAGCTAAAA